>OX457048.1:37798978-37818978 GCA_949752735.1 Lumbricus terrestris
AATATAGGAAGAACGAATTATAATTATTACCGTCGGATATCCTTTTTCGTAAGCAATCTTGAGCCTCCTCACTGTTCCTCCACTCGACAGGTTGCTGCTGCTGCCTCCGCGGCTTGTCGTTGGTGGAGACAATGAGGATGACGGTGATGATGAGGAAGATAATGATGATGTCATCGGTGATGCTTGAAACAATTAACAGAAACAGCCACTCTCTTAAACTCCCCGAAACATCCACTTTCTCAAGCGTCCAGAAACACCCACCCTCCTCTTAAACACCCAGATACAGCCATTCTTTTAAACACCCAGGGACGTCCACTCAGTGGCGTAGCCAGAAATTTTACATGGGGGGGTTTATGGCCGGAAACCATGTTTTTTGCTATTTTTTCTTACTTAAATGGAAAAATAACCTTTAAAAAACCTTTTTCCGGAGCCAATGGGGGGGTTTTAACCCCCGAAACCCCCTTGCCTACGCCACTGCGTCCACTGCCTTAGACATCCAGAAAAACACACGTTCTAAAAAAACAATTTCAGAAACACCCACTCTCTTAAACACCCAGATACAGCAACTCTTTCAAACACCCAGGGACGCCCACCACCTTAAACATCCAGAAACACCCACGTTTTAAAAAAACAATTTCAGAAACACCCACTCTCTTAAACACCCGGATACACTCACTCTCTTAAACACGCAGATACACACACTTTCTCTAAAACCCAGAAGCACCCACGTTCTAAAAAAGCCAGTTTCAGAAACACCCACTCTCTTAAACACCCAGATGCAGTCACCTTTTATAATCCCAGAAAAACCCACGCTCTAAAATTCCCAATTTCAGAGACACCCACTCACATGCATACTTTGCATAGGCCCACATGTTCAACCAGTTGGTTGCCGTCGATGCAAGCTGGACATTTCTTTAAGGTCACGTGGACCTGAGTCACGTGACCTACTCCCGCCATTCTTATAGTCAAGGAATTTATTGATGAACTTGTCGCGTTTTTTGGTGTTACTCTTGTTAGCACAGGGCTATTATAGGCTACCACTGCATTCCGTGGAATGTGTCATTTCCTTTTTTCTTTAAGACCCTGGTTTTCTTTCAAATTGCCGTCCCATCTAGAACTTTCCTTCCTGTTAAAGCTGTTCAACTGGTCCACAATACCTTGACGTCCATTGTCCTGTGACTCCTATTCAGTGAGGCAATTCATCAGTGATATAATATTTGGGAGGCTTCAGCATTGTTTGGGCCCTCACGTCATATCTATGTCTCCCACTCGTGTTTCTAACTTTCTGCTGCTTACGGCAATTTAGTCCCATCCGCCTGTCATGGGTCAACCAGGATATAGGCATAGGCGCAACCACCCTATGGGACCCACGGGACGCGTCCCCCCAACTTTTGAGTGGTCCCATTGACTTTATCATTATGGTCCCCCCCAACTTTTAGGACGTGATTCATTTGGTCCCTCCCAACTTTTAGGACGTGATTGCGCCTATGGATATAGGCCTAAGCAGATGCATGGTTTGTTAGATAAACATGAGCATGATATTCTGCTTTTCAAAAGCAAATATACATGTATATATAAAATTGTATTTTGTTTGTTTGTTTGTTTGTATGTGCACTTGTTATAGCGCCCCTTCAAGCTCTCTCCCTACTCAGAGGCGCTCCCGAATGCAGAGCGGACACTGCATCGGAGTTTCACGCCGAAGCGCTGAGCAATTGTGAGTGAAGGACTTGCCCAAGGTCCTTACGCGGCGAGGTGGATTCGAACCTCGAACCTTCCGGCTTCAAGGCGACGACGCCACCACATATATTGGAGGATAATCGTAATCGTAATCGCAATCTCGAAACTTCTACAGCGCCCACAAAAGCCAAGTCGCGGGAACCAGCTTATTCACAGGCGCTCAATCAAAACAAAATCGATAGGCAGCGGGTCAAGTCCGGAGAGTCAGGCAGGCAGATAGATGGACGGCTAAGGTGGGTGATGTTTAGAATTGAAATGACGAGGGATGTGATGAGAAGAGGAGGAATCAGGATAGGATTTGTGAAAGAGCAATGTTTTCAGTTTTGAGTGAAAGACCTGTGGGGAGATAGCGAGAGGTGGAGTTTTGGTGAGTTCGTATGATGGGTCGGAAGTTTGCCGAAGTGCTGGCGGAAGTTTGTTCCAGAGAGGTGGAAGATATAAGATATAGGGTAAAATGGGGTAATTTCGGCACCTTAAGCAGTTTTTCGAATATATGTGATGTCATTACATTTATAAGATCCACTGAGGTTCCTATAGTTTGCTACAACCCTAAGCAATGAAATGGCGCCTTTAAACTGTGAATAGGCTCTCGCAAATTCGTGTTATAACATGAGAAGTGAAGGCGTTCAGATGCCGAAATTACCCTTAGGGGAGGGTAATTTCGGCAAGGCATGTGGGTAATTTCGACACGGGTGACGAAATTAGCCAAACAGAAGATAACCATATGTAAAGCAAGCTAAATGAAGCAAATGGGTCGAAATTGTGGCTACATACGTGTTTACTTGCATTCATTTATGCCTGTATGTGCACTTATTATAACGCCCCTTCAAGCTCTCTGTAATCATAGGCGCTCCCGACTGCAGCGCGGACACTGCATCGGAGTTTCACGCCGAAACGCTGAGCAAATTACGAGTGAAGGACTTGAGGTGGATTCGAACCTGCAATCATCCGACTGCAAGGCAACGAACATACCCACAACGCCACTGTTATAACACGAATTTGCGAGAGCCGATTCACAATTTGAAGGCGCCATTTCATGGCACAGGGTTGTAGCAAACTATTAGAACATCAGTGGATCTTATACATGAAATAACATCACATAATATATTCAATTACTGTAGCCTATACACTCATACGCTTTTATACGCGCTGCCTTTATTCCAAACACTTTTTATACCAGCTGCTATGGTCCCTATGGGAGTATGGGTCCTCTGTCAATGAACTCTGGCCTGATTCTCACTCTGGGAAATATCATCATTGATGTTATGTATAGAAGCCACTGGCTGAGACGCAAGAAACGGTGGCTACTGGCTTTCCCTTCGCTGCGCCTGCTAAGCCGCCGACGTTGTGTTTTCCACGTTGACTAATAACTTTCCATGGCTTGTGGCAAATATAGCCTAGTGACATTATAGTGATTCATCTACATTCAATATATTCTACGCCGGCATGAGCTGCTTCTCGCTGCTGTCGAACAAAAATATTTTGCAATTAATTGAAGAACTTGTCAACTTTGGGTTTGTTAAAACCCGATGCCCTTAATTTGTATTGAAGTCGATCGGTTCTGCTACCCGTACGGACAACTCACGATGACGTTTCAGGGATCCGATGAGCCAGTCATTTCCTCCAGCTTTCTCTATGGTATAAAATCGGTGACCCGTAGAACACTTCATCACAGCGCCGTCCACCAAAACCCTTTTCACACAGATTTGAAGAGTTTGGCATGAGAGCCGAAACTGCATAGGCCTAGCAACTGCTCTCTTTGAACGCCCATCAACAAGCACCGACTTTGCTGAAAAACCAATCTCATCGTTCGACCACTGAGCATATCGTCCGCGTTTAGAGCTTGGCACAGTTTTCTGACTCGAATGATCATCCATTTTGCCTGAATAAACACTCGTGAGTTTTAATTAGCCTACACAACGGCTACTAACAGAACTAAGACGATAATTGAACCGAGGCCTATTGAAATAAGGCAGAATGGTAATTTCGACACCATCCCATGGCAAATTTCGCCACTGCCGGAATTAGACAGGATTTCGGTGCCGAAATTTGCCTCACATGTAGGTATCACTCTGTAGGTACGTAAAATAAATAATCAGTTGCTATACATCGTATTATCGTTCAGCATGATGCACCCTGGTAGCCATACTTGTAGAAAAATCAGTACATTTATTTTTGTGACCGACACCAGATTTTCAACAGAGTTTTTTCTAAATTGAGAAACAATTAAGAAAATGCTTCAAAACAAAAATGACTTAGCAAAAGTGTTTTTAATGTGATTTAAAATTCGTTTTTGAACTTTTCTAATAATGTAATGTTGTGATCTATGACGTCACACCCTAGAGGTATCTTAGTGAAAGATAGTTTCTCGGTTACTGGGGGGTGCCGAAATTAACCCCATGCCGAAATTACCCCACCTTACCCTAAGCAGATGTACTTTGAGGTTTAGTACTTTAGTTAGATAAACACCAGCATAATATTCTG
Source organism: Lumbricus terrestris (assembly GCA_949752735.1). Taxonomy (NCBI): domain Eukaryota; kingdom Metazoa; phylum Annelida; class Clitellata; order Crassiclitellata; family Lumbricidae; genus Lumbricus; species Lumbricus terrestris. The sequence goes on from OX457048.1 coordinate 37,803,200, forward strand.
CCTTTCAAATTGGCAGATATAAGCAGATGCACTATAAAGTTTAGTAGGTTACTTTAGCTAGATAAAAACCAGCATGATATTCTCAGATGTGAAGATGCAAGAAGACTTGTTCTAAGGCGATGTATTATAATATAGTGCATCTCTTTTTATCTTCCCATTTGAAAGGTAGAATTATGCCCATGTTTTTCTAAATAAACCTTATAATAATTCTAAGGTTTAGTTAGATAAACAGCAGCATTATTCTACCGTTCAAATGAGAAGATAATATAAGGATATGTATCTTATAAGGTTTAGTTAGATAAACATCAGCACAAATTCTACGTTTCACGTGGGAAGAAGTAAGGAATAAGGAGATCTATTGTAAGCTTATACGGTTTAGATATATCAACATGAATATAATATAATTCTACCTCCGGGGCGCGGGTTGAGAGAGACACACTTTGTCAACGGTTGCTGGGTGAGTTTGTACATTTCAAAGAGATTTCTGCTTCGAAGTTGATCATATTTCTCTTCGAAGTCCTCTCTTGTCCTCCGCTCCTTCGTTAGACTCTCTGCGAAATCCTCTGCAAGAAAAAGAAGATCTCCCTCAACATCCACGTTCAACTGATTAAAATTATCGCACGGACCTTCAGCGAAGCTCTGTTGCAATTATTGCAATAAGCAAATTCTTACATAATGATTGCAATTATTAACTTCAATTGTAGTTGCAATTGTAAACTTCAACTGTAGTTGGGATTGCAACTACAATTGAAGCCTACAATTGCAACTACAGTTGAAGTTTACAATTGTAAATTTTAATTGTAGTTGCAACTATAGTAACTTCAATTGCAAAATTGTAATTAGTAACCAATGTTATAATCTTAATTAGCGACTTTCATTATTGCGGTTGTAATTATAGTAACTTCTGATGCATTATTATTGCACTTAGCACTTCTATTGCAATTGTAACTAGTAACTTCTGTTCCAATTGTAATCAGAAACTTCTTTTGTTATTGTAATATTTGTAATATCATCAGTAACTTCCATTGTTATTGCAATTAGCAACTTCTTTTGTTATTGTTCTTAGTAACTTCTGTTATAGTTGTAACTTCCATTGTAATTGTATTTAGTAACTTCTAAGCTGAACAGGAGTAATTTAAACAGATATCTTTGTTCAGAACATTAGATTCTATAGATAAAGTCACATCACAAAGAAAAAAATATGGTAGTAGGTTAATTTGCTTCTTTTAAAGAACAAGAGAAATCATGGTCGAAATGAAGTTTTGAATTTATCATCAATAGATAACGGGAAAGCTACGCGGTGGTCTATCTCGAAGATAATATCCACTGCCATTCAAGAAGGGGGGAATCAAATCCGAAGGTTCATTGTTAATGACTATAGAGAAACTCAGTTATCAGACGTCTCGGTCAATTGAGTTTTATACACTTAAAGTAGCTTCAGGCAGGAAAAACCACAACGGACTATTCTGTTGTTGAAGCGGCCAATCCTCTCTCGATCCTTTTTGGTTGAAAAATCTCAACAAGCTGGGGTGGGGAGGGGTATAATAGATGTTGCGCGCAATCCCTATGGTCATAAAAATATCAAGCATGCGGAAAGCATTTACAAATTGAACGACGAGTTTGTGTACCCGGATGTTATGCGAATTTAAGGTTGAATGTAATATCCTTGGACAGTTGCGAGGGAGGAGGCGCAGTGAACATTTGTAGGCGTATCTTCGGCTGTATACGTCTGTATGAGCACTTATTGCATATGGCCCCTTCAAGATTTCTACTCAGAGGCGCTCCCTACTACAGCGCGGACACTACGTCGGAGTTTCACGCCGAAGCGCATGCTCAATTGCGACTGAAGGACTTGCTGAGGGTCCCTACGAGGAGGCTTAAGACGAATTCGAACCCGCAACCTTCCGGCTCCAGGGCACCGAACATGCCCCAACACCACTCCACCACGTGGGGTACGGTGGTGTAGTGGGTATGTTCGTACCCTTGCAGCCGGAGGGTTGCAAGTTCACCTCACGTATATTAGGACCTTGGGCAAGTCCTTCACTCGCAATTGCTCAGCGCTTCGGCGTGAAATTCCGATGCAGTGTCCGCGCTGTAGCCGGTAGCGCCTCTGAGTAGAGAGCTTGAAGGGGCGTTAAAAAAGTGCACATACAAGCATCGTAAGTAGGAATTCATATAGCGCCACTTCAAGATATCTACTCAGAGGTGCTCCCGTCGCATGCCTGGCAAAAGTGCACGCCGGTCAGCAACTGCTAGGTGATGGATTGAGAACAGACGTACAGTCTACTTGTTCTTACTGTTCTCGTCACGCAGTTCCTTGACTGTGTCTTCGAGATTTCGGATCTGGTCGTCCAGGTTCTTCTGCTCTTCCGTCTGCTTCATAAGTTCTGCCTGCAACGACAATCATGCCCCATATACAGGATTCGAACCGAATAGCACATAACTTCTGTTGCGCCAAAATTGAAGGAAATGTCAGCGAGCTGTCCAAAGTGACGCATCTATAGAAGTTGAAAAATGTGAATTCTGGAAGATTGGTTTGCGTTTTAATTTCTCAGCCCATGTAGAGCAGGACTTTGGCAACTCTACAATATACATGAATTGTTTGTTTAATTGCATGTAATGCTGGCAGTGTCGTAGCAGCCGGTCTGCTGATCGACTTGATCTCTTGGTTCCAAGGGCAAGGACCACCATGGCCCAACACCGTGTATTTGCCATTGTAGATCCTTCTATGTTAAATGACCTCCCTCCCACTATCCGTAGTAAAATCTTCTTGGGTGTGTCATCTTAGCCCTTCGATATACTTGAAGTTTTTTCCCCTCGGGGCTGTCACGATCTGAATAGCTAGTCTGTAAGAGGCGCTTTATAAATGCTTATATACAATACAATACAATACAATACAATACAATGCAATACAATACAATAACTCTAACCTTAACCATAGCCTTGCCGTAACCTTCAGTAAATTGGGTTTAATATAAAAGGCATAAAACCTGACGAGAACCTTGTTTTATTGCATGGAGTCCTTTTTGGACTCTATAAGAGTTGGTATATAACGTGTGGCAAATATGTTGGCAGGATGAAGGTTACCTTGAAAACCCGGTAGTTGAGCAGAGTTTATGAGATTAGATAAAACTGATTGATGCAACATCGTCGCTAGCGTTATCTTTCACCTTTACAAGCGACGAACAAACGAGGAAGTTGTCATAATTATAGGCTCTACTGTATGATATGCATGGGACAGCGCTAGTTTGCTCTGAGAAACGATACGGTACATGCAGATTACGATGGTGTTTAATCATACAGCTTTCATGCAAGTCTAAGAATTCAATCAGTTTACAAAAACGAGCAAAAGCCTACGTGCACCAAATATGTCGATAATTGCATTATTGCAACAGCAACTGACTACTTCAATGTCTTCACAAGTACTACCGCCGCCACCATTACCACCACCGCCGCTACCATCACCACCACCACACCATTACCACTTCCCCCATAAACACTCGTGCTGCTACTGCTACTAATATCACTACTACTACTACTACCACTACTACTACTACGACGACTACAGCTACAACAACTACTGCCATCATCACCACCATCACAACCCCAACTGTGTACGACAACTCTACCATCACTCCACTACCACCTCACCACCTCCATTACCACTACCACCACTAGCATCACCACTTCAGTTACCACTACCACCACCACCACCACCACCACCACCACCACCACCACCACCACCACAACCACCAACTGTATACAGCAACACTACCATCACTCCACCACCACCATCATCACCTCAATTACCCCCACCACCACCACAACCACCAACTGTATACAACAACACTACCATCACCTCCACCTCCACCATCACCACCTCAATTACCCCCACCACCACAACCACCAACTGTATACAACAACACTACCATCACCTCCACCTCCACCATCACCACCTCAATTATCACTACCACCACTACCATCACCACCAACACCGCTGACACTGTGTTTGCGTCTTTCATCCCTCCATGCTGGCATGCGTTTACCTTGAGTTGGTGCACGAGATCCTCGAATTGCTTGAGTTCCATGTGCTTCCTTGAGAGTTGTTCGGTGAATGTGTGGATGAGATCTCCCATCTTGTCCAGCACCAAGATGCTCGACGCTCCTGCAGCGCGACGTTTCGAATCTACTATAATGGATAATAAATTTGTGACCCATCTGCACAAAACCAGTCGTAAGTCGCATTTGTCACTTTTTATGTTTAATATACTCTTTTAAAAAGAAACAAATTCTCTTTAAAATGATACCAATTTTATCGTTCTATCTTGATCCGAACTGAATTTATGGATGAAAAACTGCTTGCATTATGGATACTATTTATCGACAAAAATGCATCTAAATTAGCCAAAGAATATAAATTGCAAATAATAACTTGTAAGAAATCATTCAAATAATACTCTTCAATGTTATTTTAAGTCTAACTTTTTGGTTTTGTGCCAAAAATGATAATTTTTAAAATAATTTTCTGCAATAATCTAACAATTAGAAAATATTGACCTTGCTCTAGTTTTTGCTTGTTTTCTTGAAACTGAAATTTCCGACTTAAGACTGGTTTTGTGCCGATTACAATTATACGTTGGAAATTCATATCAACGTGTATATATATATATATATATATATATATATATATATAACTTCTTGGGACGGTCATGCATACAAACACAACAACAGAACACAACAACAGAACAATAACAAACTTAGGCTTATAGTATTAAGATATATGCATGTATATATTGTACAATGTATATAAAGAATACCTTTGTCCGGATTGGGACGTGGTTGGCGTCCAGTTGTTTCCTTGTAGACATCTGGAAATTCGTATTCGATGGCCTCCATGAAGTGGTCGAATCCAGCTCTGCCTTTCGTTTTCACGATGTCCAACAGATGACCTACACAGCCACAGACACATGCAGACATGTAGATACATAAAACATTTATAGATACACACACACACACACACACACACACACACACATATATATATATATATATATACGTGTATGTGTGTGCGCGTGTGCATACATTGTTTGTTTATTGTTTGCTGACTTGCATTTCACATCAACGTTCGCATAACAGTAACAACATTTAAAAAAAAATTCAACAAGAATAGAAACTTAACATTAGTGCAGATCAATGAGTCAGCTGACAAAGCGTCGCCCTAGAATTATAATGCTCTATCGTAGATTTTTACGAAACCGAGAAAAACGACTTCAAAGTTTGGGCACTGTTTTAAGCCAAGAATTCTAAACTAGATTCTTTTGAAGGATAATATCATCATTTCTAGGTACCCGCTGGTGATTTACTTACAAAAATAAGGTTTATTTTCATGAAAACAAGTGGAAAAATATAGAAAATAGCCAAAAAGTGCAAAAATGCATGTTAGAGCAATATAATTCCAAACGACAAAGTACATGTAGTTGTAATAATGCTCTAAGTTAAACATGCAGCAGCGTTTATTTAATAACGTCCTGAGTAATAGTGAGTATTATATTGCTCTATCATAGTTTTGTAACGTATTGTCCATTATTATTTGTCACGTATTATTGTTAATTAATTATTGCGACAATCATAATTATTGTGCATGTATTTATAGATACTTTTTTTCAGAAAACATGGAAGCCAACTTTTTATTTCACCATTCCGGGACAACCGTAGTCACTCGATAATAAATATGTCATTACCAATTTACACAGTCTTTTATAATTATATATTTTCGTTAAAATATTTTGGGGGGGAGTGGGTGCCACAAAAGTTTTCCGGGGGTTTCAATTTAGGGATTTCGTCTGCCAATAACATCGAACGTCTTCGGCGATAAACATAGGCCCGTAAGTTGAAGTATTCCACGGATCCTCCCTAGAAATTACGCCAGCCTTACGCCTAGATGATTCAGTAAATGGTACGCACACATTCGGTAAAGGATCCAGGTCGCGCCACACAAAAGGAGGAAAAAAGTTTGAACCCACAGTTTTTTGTCCATCCCCCACTGTCACATGCCATTGTACTCCCTGTAGCTGTTAGGAAATTCAGATACCATCACTACTTCGCCTAGTAGACATAGGCCTACAATTCCTGATAGACAGCCCACCTTTACTTCCTGTTGTTTTGACCCACAATGGGGGCCGAAACCGGCGAATTAGCAGCTGCCAGTGATAACATAACAAAACCAAGGTTACAACAACTGTAGTTTTCTGTGTTTTTGATATTGACTAAGCCTAACGTTTGATTAAATAACATGCAAGGTTTTAATGGCAACATTTCATGAACAATTTTTTTTACAGCACATTAATTCAGAATTATGTTGCTTTTAATACAAGCGCATTCATGATAAGTCTGCACTATATAATCTTCACAGTTCAGTATTTCTTTGCACTAACTCAGCACGGTCCGAAGTTCAATGATGAAGCATTTTGCCACTGAAAACTATAGGCCTAATTCAGTAACGTTTTGCTGTAACATGACGAATCCAGCCTTGTGATTGGATGCCAATAATAGAGCATTTTAATACTAACAGTCTATTCAGTAACGTTTTGCTGTAACATGACGAATCCAGCCTTGTGATTGGATGCCAATGATAGAGCATTATAATACTAAAAAGTCTAGATTGGAAACAGTTTCGCATGATAGAGCATTTAAATACTGACTTATAACTAAGAAACGACCGCTTCAATCAGCTAGCTTTTTTGTCTAATGATAGAGCAAATGCTCCACTGATGAAATTGATACCAAACTCGATTTTTTCAAAAATTCATGATAGAGCATTATAATTCTCAGGCGGCGAAAGGTCTAAAAGATCCGCTAATTATGGCTTACTCACCTAGTAGTAGTACAGCCATCAATCCACCCATCCCCCCAGCACACCCAGTTACCCATCCATCCACCCACTCATCCACCCATTCACCCACCTACCCATATACTCACCCATCCACCCACTCACCCATCTACCCATCCACCACACACCCACCCATCTACCCACCCATCTACCCATCTACCCACTGGTCCCACTCACCCATCTACCCATCCACCACACACCCACCCATCTACCCACCCATCTACCCATCCACCCATCTACCCATCCAACCAAGCACACGTAGATATACTACGAAGAATAAAGCGATGGCGCTCACCTGCTTTGAGGAAGGTCGTCAGGTATTTGCCAAGGATCATTTCTTGATCTTCGAGACTGATGACGGATGTGGATCGAAGTCGAGTCAAAAGATTCTCGACACGGATTCGTCGACTCAACTGATGGTAGTTGCTGTCGATGAACTTCTGCCAGTCATCGATCTCCAACACGGATGCCGACTGTTGTTCATCCACAAAAACAGGATCATCGTGTAAGACAGGAGACGACCAGAAGGATGAGAGAGAGGCAATGGAAGGTAATGGAAGGTAAGGGAAGGGAATGGAATGGAATGGAAGGTATAGGAAGGTAAGGGAAGGTAATGGAAGGTAAGGTAAGGGAAGGTATATGAAGGTAAGGGGAGGCAGGGTGAGAATTGCCGGGGGGGTTGGGGGGTTTCGACCCCCCCCCCAGTCTTTCTTAGAGCCCCATGTTAAAGTATGTTTTTTACACCCCAATTCCAAGTGGATAATGGTCCAACCCCCAGTTATTTTTCCACAATTCTCACACTGAGGGGAGGTAATGGAAGGTAAGGTAATGGAAGGTAAGGTAAGGGAAGGTAAGGAAGGGTAGGGGAAGACAAGAGGAGGCAATGGAAGGTAAGGCAAGGTACGGCAAGGCAGAGGAAAGTAATAATAGGTAATCGAAGGTAATGATCGAGCGGTAAGGTAACGTAGGCGAAAGCAAGAGAAGATAAGGGAAGGTAAAGAAGGTAAAGAAGGTAAGGAAAGGTAAGTAAATGTCGGGAAGGAAAGAGAAGACAACCCATTTACCCATCCACCCATTTAGTGCAGTAAGTTTTGTTGCCGTTCAGTATAACTTATACGCTACACAATGGCATTTCATATAAGCTTTTGAAGTCAAGTGAATTATTGATGACAGCAAACTGCAAACAGAGCGTGACGGCATGCAAGAACGCCTGACCTCTTCGCATATTGCCATATCTTATCTCACATAGGCCTACCACTCTCTGACATTGACTCAGTTCGCTTCAACTTATCTTACCTGAACCGTATACTCCTTACCATACCATACTTCTGATCTTACGTTGCATCGCCCTGCCTAACTTTAATAATAATGATATTGATAATTATAAGGATAAGGATGACGATGATGACGACGACGATGATGGCGATGAGAATGATGATGATGATGATGCTGATGATGATGATGGCGATGATACCATTATGATACCATTATTTGCCATTATGGCTGAGTCTGCTGATGCTGCACTCTTTGCAGCTATTATTATAGATGACAATCATGTTCTTCGCAAATTTTTCTCCGATAGACTCCCTGGAAAATACAATCTACGCCCTAGGCTACATCCATTCGAACTAACCAATAAAAACAATAAAAGCTTCATAACACGGATGCTGTATAAAAACATTTACTAGGCTTTATCCGCTGCTCCTTTGTGCTTGTTAACTGTCGCGTTATGTCGATCGGTTATTTTGTCAATAAAACGAATATCTATATATATGATGATGATGCCGATGCTGCTGCTGCTGGTGATGATGATGACGACGACGGCATCGGCGGCGGCGACGACGATGATGGCGATGATGATGATGATGATGATGCCGATGACAATAGTGTTATAAAGACGGAAATGAATTGAAATAGGTATACACTGCACCGTGGGTTAGTACTTTTCAATAATTATGCAGCTACATGTATATCCTTCCTACCTTCGATTACCCTCCCTTGCCTTCCTTTTATCCCTTACATTCCCTCACCTTTTTTCCTTCCTTACCTTCCCTTACTCTCGAATCTCTATTAGGACAAACGAGAGTATTCTGGATACCTGCAGCCAAATCTGAAGATCGCATGTAACGAGGAGAAGTTATTGAAGGTTGGGAGTTGTATTGGTGCTGAGGGATTTGTAGGGTATACGTGAAACATGTCAATTTGTCAATGCAGGTCAATTTAAAATTATTTTATTATGAATAATTCAGTCGAATGCCAATGCAGCTGATGGAGTATGACCGAGGAGCTTGCTTGTAGTGGGAGCAAATGAGCTGAAGTTCCAGGGTATGAGAGATCCAGAAATACCGAGTTACTTCAACGAAGGCGAATGGAGACAATGCAATAGGATTTACGCGAATAAGGACCCTGGGCAAGTCCTTCACTCGCAATTGCTCATGCACTTCGGCGAGAAACACCGATTCAGTGTCCGCGCTGTTGTCGGGAGCGCTTCTGAGTAGAAATCTTGAAGGGATGCTATAACAATATTGTCTACCCCAGGGTTCAGTCCTTGGTCCCATACTTTATATTATTTACACCTCAGGTCTTGCCACTCTACTAACAGCTCATTCGGTTTTGAGTCAGCAGTATGCTGACGACGTCCAGGCTTACACCCATTGCCTCCCTTCTAATGCTGTCAAAGCGGTTCGGATAATGAGCGGGACTTTGGATGCTCTAGAGGCATGGATGTCATCCAATAGACTACGCTTGAACCCATCTAAGACAAAATTTATTTGGTTGGGCACACGGCAGCAGCTTGCCAAGCTTGATCTATTTTCTCTTGCATCTGAGTTTCCTGGCTTTGTCTTTGCAACCACGGTTCATGACCTCGGTGTCCAACTTGACCAAGAACTAACGTTTGCTCCTCAACTTCACCGTCTTGCTCGAGACTGCTATTATCAGCTGCGCCAGCTTCGCACTGTCATCCGTTCTCTTACGTCTGCTGCTACTCTTACTTTAGTGCATTCTTTCGTTACATCTCGCATCGACTATTGCTCTTCGCTCTACATTGGCCTCCCATCCAGCAGATTGACTTGTCTTGACCGGGTGTTGCGCTCTGCTGCACGCCTAATTGGGAAAATCCCTAAATATGATCATGTCTCAAACTACATGCTTGAGGTACTTCACTGGCTCCCTATTCGCCAGCGTATCGAGTTCAGGGTAGCTGCATTGGTATGGCGATGTTGTCAGGGCCTTGCCCCAACTTACCTCCGTGAGCCAGAGGTTATTTTAAGGAATTTTCTCAACTGCACATAAATGACGTATTTTGAGACTGGGCATAAGAAAATCCATGACCAGGGATTTGCCCCCAAAGCTGAAGCAGCTTTTGGTGAGCGCTCGTTAATAAGCTGGTGCTTTGCGCTTGGCCTTCGACTGGAGCTTTAGATCATAGGCGCAACCACCCTATGGGACCCACGGGACGCGTCCCCCAACTTTTGAGTGGTCCCCTAACTGTATTATTATGGTCCCCCAACTTTTAGGACGTGGTTCATTATGGCCCCCCAACTTTTAGGACGTGATTGCACCTATGCTTTAGATGTTTGAATATTAAGATTTTCCGACTTTATTAAAATTCATATTACAGATCAAAATCAATTGTTATGACAATGTTTGACTCAAAGTTCATCATGGACGTTTAGACTTTTCAATATCCTTAATCGACTAGAGATCCCTTAAAGATCCCTTACAGATCCTCTGCTGTTGCTGGAATTGGAAATAGCTCAGAAAGATTGTTAAGTGTAATAAAGTTAAATGGTCCTATATTTCTAGACACTTCCAAAGTTTCGCTAGTAGGCCTGTGTAAGGGTAGGCTACGTTTAAATGTTGCTTTTCTGCTCTTAAACCCTGGTCATTAAGATCAAAATGATATTGTTTTGCTAAAGCTAAAGCTAGCAGACAAGATAAGATAATTATTTCCAAAAGAAATAAAATCTTTGAGCTAATTTCAAATTTTATATAAAACATAACCCACTAACTGCAAAATACGATGTAAGATCGATAAATATCATTAGCAAACCTCCCAAATGGTCATTATTGATCGATAGGCCTATACTGACAACCACATCAACACGGATATGTACTGTTTAGGCCAATAGCAGTTTTAACCAGGAGCCGCGTTGCCGATCTACATGTAAATAATATTTTACCATACCATGACTTGGCTTAGGGTACGACTGCTGGAAATTTTATATGCTACAAGCTCTGGTGTCATTCATTCATGAGAACCAGAATGTGTGTGTGAACATAGCCGCAGACTTGGTCCTGGGTTTGTGGAAACGAACGAGCGACCGAAGGACAATAATTTCCAATACACGAGCACCTAGCTGGGTAGGGGTTTTGGAAGGTGATGTACCAATCCCATGTTAGAACTTTGTTTAATTTCCACACTGCCCTGGTGGTATTCCAAGTTGTAATTTGCCGAGGTTGCTCATCATTTCAGTGCTGATAGTCATGGTTTAGGACTTTAATAAGTGTCCCGTCCCATTGTTTAAATATTTTTTACAACATTATAATGACAACTTGTAGACTGTGATCTTAAAAAAATTGCTGACAAATTTCATGCCAAAAGACATGGTTTAAGACTTTAATAAATGCCCCTCCCCTTTGTTTACATTTCTGAATTTCCACACTGTAACTGTCATCTGAGCAAAATTGCTCTTTTTAAATGCTGACAGCTATGGTTTTTAGAGTTTAGAGAGTCTCCTCCTTATTGTTTAATTTTTTCATTTGCACGCTGTTAATCTGGCATTTAAAGCTGTCATTTGAAAAAAAATTACTCATAATTTTCTTTTCTCGTCCATTGTTTAAAAAAAGGTATTTTCCCACTGTTGTAATAGCATTTTAGGCTGTTACCTTGACAAATTCAATCATAATTTGGTACTCAGAGACGTGGTTTAAGACTTGAATAATTCTCCCTACCTGTATCTTAATTAGGTTTAATTTACACAACGTAATGGTGCAGGGCTTTTTTAACGTGCAGTTCTACACACTGCACGTTAAAAAAGCCCTGCACCATTACGTTGTGTAAATTAAACCTAATTAAGATACAGGTAGGGAGAATTATCCTTAATGTGCAGTTCTAAATAAATTCGTGCAGTTGTAGAAGCACTTCCGTCACGTTCCGTGCAGCTAAAACTATGTAAAAAATAGGTCATTTCCCTCAGCAGGGTAGTAATTTTCCATGGAGGATGAGAAAGGAGAAGAGAATGTGCAGTTCTAAAAATTCCTTTAAAGCACCACTGTAATGGTGGCAGTTTAGGCTGTCATCTGTATCAAAATTGATAATTATGGCCAAGCAGTGGATAACACCGTAGAAATCTGTAATAATGTTTGTGATAATATTTCTGAAATATTTGGGGATATAAGATTATAGCCTAAGCATCTCCGTCACCACAACAAGTTCCGGGTTCCGTTCCTCGATCCTATCCCATCTAAGTCTACACCCCTGTGCGGGATGCTAGTTCAATAACATATGCCTACGTGTATTTTTCAGATTCTGAGGATGGTGATTTTTGGATGGGATCACATAAACTCAATAAGGGTGCGTGTAATATGGGGATATATGGAGAATTTGGAAGAAAATTTGAGTATGCATTGACCTACAATCCTACATCATTTATGTATGTAGGCCTATAATCCGCCTATTGGATAGCCTGTGTGGCTGAAAGGCTAGCTCAGTCTGGATGTCTGCCTGATTAATTCTTTTCTTTTCATCGCCTGTCTCCAGTTTGATACTTGGGTTGTTATAGTAGACTACATGTATTTTGCTTTATGCGTCCGACTGTCTACGCCCCTTCCTGCTTCAGCTTGTCAGAGTAAAGGGAAAAGCAGGAGAAAGTATAATATAAGCTACGATGGCCAAGAAGTTATCAGGATATCAACCTACAGCAGGCCTTGATCTGCATCCACCCAAGCATTTAGCCTACTGCAAGCTCTTCTGTCTGCAGCCTATGTGTGATTTTTAGCAGAACCTTGTCTTCGATTACATCACCCATTTTCCCCGCTCTTACTTCATGCACACGGGTGATCTTCGCCGTATCGGTATAATGCTTGACTTGAAAACTGCATGTAATCACCATATCTATTATAGTTTTCGCCAAATTTCAACAGGCCTGCTCTTTTCCTGAACATAAATATCGCCCAAATAAACCGCCTCAAAGATGTTCACTTTGGGCTGTTACTATCATGTTTGTGTCCAACTTTTTACCACTAACTTCTCGTCAGTTCATGCAACGAGGCAAAAAGTAACTGCACAAGATCTGATTTTCAACTGCACAAATCTCTTTCCCAACTACACACTTTGTGTCCAGCTGCACGTTAAAATAACCCCTGCCGTGAGCTATGCAGCTCTACATTGGGTATCCAAGGACGTCGTCAGCTACGCTCTGCTGATAGGGGAGTCCTCTTAGTTCCTTTTGCTCGTACTACTACCATGAAGGATCGAGCCTTTTCTGTGGTTGGACCAGTAGTCTGGAATGGCCTTCCTTTTGAGCTACGCCTTCACCCTGGGACTCTACCAGGATCCTTCCTTACTAAACTTAAAACTGTTCTTTTTGTGCGCGCTGGAGTTGGGAGCGCTTCTGAGTAGTTTTTCTTGAAGGAGCGCTATATAAATGTCCGAATGAATGAATGAATGAATGAATGAACAAGTGCTCATACATACATACATAGCCTACATATAGTTTGCGACATATTCATAGACAGAGACGACCTGCGTGCTTAATGTCCAAAGCTACACCAAGGCTTAGGCCTAGGGACTTACAGGGCTGTTTTCAAGGAATTGTTAGAACTGCACAACCTCTTCTTTCCTCTCCCATCCTCCATGGTAAATTACTTACAATCGCAGGACAATTACCTCTTTTGCTAGTTTTAACTGTACAGGAGTACTTCTACAACTGCACAAATCCATTTAGAACTGCACATTTTGTGTACAACTGCACGTTAAAAAAAGCCCTGGTGTCTTAACAATTATAATATGCATGTGGGATAATGGTGAAATGATAGTATAATGAAATTAATTATTCTAAGCGTCAAGCAAATAACCGCCATGTCAACCCGTTGCGCACCTTCTACGCACACCTTCAACTTGCTTAATGTGCTTAGACAATAAATTTTATGATGGCGTGTGTCTAAAATGACTGAAAATTAGCGTCAAACAAACAGGCCTTGACGTCATATGTCAACCCATTATGCTCACCTTCTTCTACTCAGAAGCTTAGGCCTATTATACGTATAATTATTATACTCACCATATTTGCACAACTTCCAAGTTACTCTTCCTCCAGTATTCTCAATTGAGTAACCTTCCCGAGGCCTCTTATGTTTTGTCAATTGCGATACGACCCTGCAAACTCTGACTATAGGCCTATAGCTACGGTTGGCTGCGTTTTTGCCTACTACGCTGCGCTGTTTGGACTAGGCGAGGATCTCTTTCAACCGACGGCAAGCTTTATACGCTCACTGCTATGCTCGCTATTTATAAGCACTTCGAGTATGAAAAACAGTGACAGCCTAGAGTCGCATGGGGCTGGATAGGCTTAGCGATGGACAGCCGATTGTCTGTTAACAAACTTTCATGTAACTCGAACAAGATGGCGTCAAATTGGAACATGGAACTTGAATGTTTCATTGCAGAAGTGTGACTGCATTGCCTTTGATGTCAAAATACGCTGTATTATCAATTAATCAAACAATCGTTGATATATATATATATATATATATACTAGCTGATCTACCCGGCGTTGCCCGGGAAATTTCGATTTTTAGTTCCCAGCCACCCCGGACCCCGCTCCCACGCCGCCCTTCTCACCTCGTCTTACATCGGCCCCAACCCGATCCCACTCTGGTCGCCATTCCCACCTCGCCTTCTTCCATCGGCCCCACCCGGTCCAACCACTTTGAGTGCCCAGCGTTACCCGTGACATTTAGGTTTTCGGTCCAACCCAGCTCACACCCATCCATGTTTGCGCTATTATAGTCGGCATTTTTGCGAAACCGCGTGTCAAAAGACCTGCCCTCGTCGAAAAAAATGAGGTTAAAAATCTATTGGTTCGTTAAAAACCGATCGGCGAAAACTATTGCGTCTTAAATAGGCTAGTGATACATATACGGTATAGATATTAATTAACGGCACAAAGCACTATAATTTTAAAATCGGCGGTGACGTCATTAATGTACTGGTTTCAATCATCAATAATTATATCATCGATGGTTTCAATGTCTGTTGAAAATATGGTTGAAAGCAAATAAAATGGCGTCTTAAACACAGCGTTAGGATTGGATGGAAAATGAAATGTTTCAATCTCGGGAAACGGTAAGATTTTTGGATCGCGAAGCCCGATAGTGTTCCCCGGTGATGCTAAAAAGTATTTTTGTAAATATTGAGAAAAATCGGTCAGGTGGATGAGAAGAAAATTGGTTCATTAAAATGTAACAACTTGATTTTATAGGTTTAGATAATATATTATATAATATATATATATATAATTATATATATATCGACCAATCAGTATTCAGAAAATGTAATGCAGAATATTCGCCAAGCATTGGACGGACTGCTCAAGACTCAGATCATGTAATTGACCCTATGCATACATACATAGTTTTGTTAGAGCCTCATCGTCGGTGAATACTTGACGGAGGAGAAAGAAAGAAAGATACATACATCCAGGGTGTGAGCGATCCATTCCCGCAGCGCATCTCATTTAGGATTGCATCTTTGGTTTGGCGATACTTATCAGGCTGGGCACCGTCTTGTCTGTGTGAGCTTTGCCTCCCTCTTTCCACTTGCATAGGCCGCCGCGCACTGCACTCTGCTGTCCATGGTGACTTAGTGGTTCCTTTCACTCGCTCT
>OX457048.1:37821478-37843978 GCA_949752735.1 Lumbricus terrestris
ATCATCGTACGGTAAGGAGGCCGCGTGCTGTTGTGGGTCATGGTCATGGTCCTGAGATATGGATCGAGGATAAGAGGAGGGAACTCTCGGGTTCAAATCTAACCGATGGAATGATTGCCAACCATCTCGGCTGCCAAGCTCTCTATATGAGATTGGATCCTTGTGGGCCAGACGCTCACTTCTGCGCAGCGTGCCCAAGTGAGTGAAATCTTTAGGCCTAGCGCCTGAAGACTCTGCCAGTCTGATGGTCGACTGGTGAGGTGCGTCCGCCATGTTGGAAGCGGGGGACCTCAGTCCCGAGTTCAAAATTATATGCAAAGAACAAAATTAAGCACTGAACGGTCATCGCTGATCACGCTTCAGCGCTCAAAAGTCATTACAAGCGAAAGAAATAGAAGAATTAATATGGTAGTTATATAGCCAGTCGTTGTTTTTCAAGAGTTCCGTCAAAATTTATCAACATTTATGTCCTTACAGGCTACTTTCAGTTCAGTCATACACTAGCGATTGTATGGTCAACGGGGACTCAAGCCACAGACAGAAATATAATTCGATCACATACATGTAGATCATTAACGTTACCGCTAAGCTATTTCATACCATGGCGTCTATATTACCACGAGACTCTTCCAGGCATCAGTTGTGTATCAGGCCATATTATGGCATACTAGCAACTTACCAAGTCTAACCACCGCGTCGCTAAAGGCCACATTTACCCAAGACCCATAAGCTTATCACGATAGTATCAGGTCTACCTTTAAAGACATACCATACAGTGTAACCTAGGTCTCTGTTTAGCTCATATTATTATAACTCTGTCTGTCGACTATCACCACGGTCTACCTCAAAGAAACCAGCTTAAAACTTCAACCTAGTAGTTAATAGGCCTACCTATCCTCAAGACAGGTCATTACTTAATTAAAATATGCCACTTTAGTTAATCTATCCTCAGGTCAGTTTATTATTTATATAGCGCAATGACAGTCCTTATTATGTCTATATACGGCAAGGCTATAGTAAAATTGTCCATATGCAATGCAATCCTTATGCGTTTCAATACAAATATTAATACACAATACAGCACACTAATGAATACGAATACAATACGAATATGAATCACCATTTATGCATTCCTTGGCAAGCATCATATTACGCACAATACAGTTGTTATACTGTACATGAACATGAGAATTCTTCACATGTAAAATAAAATATTTTCATCAAAATCAAAATAAATCAGTGTTAAACAGGCAGCTTCCTGTCATTTTTCAACCGGCCGTAATTAAACGGTCCTTAAGTACAGTACCGGGCTGGCTTCTTGATAGTGCGGCGGGGTCTTGATAGTTCCACCGGAGCGTCGTTAGTGTCCTCGGTTCCCGGAAACTCGATCGGTTCCTGCGGTTGTGGGTCAGGTTCAGTCCAACCTGACGGAGGTTCTCCCAGATACGGTTTCAACTTGTCCACGTACACAAGCAGCGCTTGTGACCTGGCGGACTTCTGGATCCGGAATAAGACCGGACTCACTTGCTCCAGGATCTTGTACGGCCCAGAGTACCAGCTGCTCCACTTGTCCTTGAGGTGAACGCGTCTCCGAGGCCAGTAATACCAGACCCACTGTCCTTTCGTGAACGATGGCTTCCTGACTCGAAGATCGTACCGGAAAGCCCTGCGGACGGCTTGCTTTTGCATGCATTCCCGAGCTAACTGGAACGCCTCTCGCATTTCATCTGTCCTTCTCTGGACGTAGTCATCCACAGATAGCGGATCACAGTTCTGGCTACAGTCCCCGAGTACGAGATCGATGGGCAGGCAGTTTTCGCGTCCGAGAAAGAGTCTGTTCGGAGTGAATCCGGTACTTTCATGTTGACTGGCCCTGTAAGCTCCCATGACCCATGGCAGGTGAACATCCCAATCTTTCTGATTCTGCGAGACTACTTTCCCGAGCATCGAGTTCAAGGTTCTGTGTAGTCGTTCGACCGTCCCATTCGTGCTCGGCTTGTAGGGGGTTGTCCGGATTTTATCAATTTGCATGAGTCGACAAAGATCACGGAACAAGGCGGCCTCAAAGCAGGGGCCTTGGTCGGTCAGAATTTGTTTTGGACAGCCTACCCTCGGAATCCACTGATCCATCAACATCCGGGCCACGGTCGCGGCTTCCTGGTTGCGGATCGGATAGGCCTCCGCCCACCGGCTGAAGTGGTCAATCACCGTCATAATATAGCGATGTCCACGACTGGATACCGGATGCGGTCCTGTAATGTCGATGCCGAGACATTCCATTGGCTCACCGACGGCCATGTCCTGTAGTTGCCCTTGTCTGGGTGGCTTTCCTCTGATATACCGGGCGCAGTTATCGCAACGTCTCAGCTGTTGGAATACCTGATCTCTCCACCCCGGCCAGTACGCTCTCTGTTGAACTTGCACCGTTGTGCGTCGGACACCAAGATGTCCCCCTGACATCCCTTCATGCGCGAGTCGGATGATGGTTAGCCGCCGTCCGACCGGTGGTATCAGCTGGTGCCGAACAGGTTTACCATCGGGGTTCAGCCAGGCCCGGTGCAACAGTCCGTTTCTAACCGTCAACTGAGGCCACTGATGAACTAACGTCTTAATCACACCACTGCAATTCCGTAGTTCATCTCCGGCTGGCATCTCGGACGATTTCACCATCCGCTGCAATACCCAGTTCAAATCAGGATCTTGTCGTTGTTCTTCTGCGATGACGACCGGATCCCAATCCGCAATCTCGGACGAGCTAGGTTGAGGTGGTTGACGTCGTTCTTGAATGGCACCGACAAGGTTCGGCCTCCGAGACAGGGCGTCGGCATTTTGGTGCGCAGTTCCGGACCGATGCTGTATGTCGAACTCGAACTCTTCCATTACCGACAGCCAACGAGCTTGTTGTCCGATGGGTAATGGTGTCCGGCGTAGCCATTGGAGCGCAGAGTGATCAGTTCGTAAAATGAACTTCCGGCCCAAGAGATATGGTCTGTACACCTTAAGAAAGTGGATCACTGCAAGCAGTTCCCTTCTGGTCACGTCATAGTTTTGTTCAGCCACCGAGCAAACTCGGCTTCCGTAGCAGATCACCCGTTCTTGCGAATCCTGAACCTGTGAGAGCACCCCGCCAATGGATTGGCCCGATGCATCCGTATCCAGAATATAGGTCCCAGTATCGTTCGGAAGTGCTAAAATAGGAGATTCAGTCAAGCAATTCTTGAGTCTCTGAAACGCGTTCTCGCTTGGGTCGTTCCACTCGAATTTATAGCCCTTCCTGGTCATTTGGTGTAGCGGTCGTGCTATCTGTGCGAAACCCGGTACGAACTTACGATAATAGGAACATAACCCAAGAAATGCTCTCACATCTTTGACTTTCCGCGGCGTGGGCCAGTCACGGACGGCTTGGATCTTCTCCGGGTCTGTGGCTACTCCATGTTCGCTAACCACGTGTCCTAGGAACAACACCTTTTTCTGTAGTAGCTTACACTTGGATGGCTTCAACTTTAGATTAACTGCCTCCAGGCGAACGAGAACTTGTTCCAATCGGATCAAATGGGTTTCCAGATCGCTGGCGAAGACAATGATATCATCGAGATAGATTAGACAGATCTCGAAGTTTAACCCCGCCATGACAAGGTTCATCATTCGTCCAAACGACGCCGGAGAATTGCAGAGCCCGAACGGAAGTACTTTGAATTGGAAACTTCCGCGTCGGGTGACGAAGGCAGTTTTGTGTTTATCCCTTGGATGAACGGCCAACTGGTGATAACCGGCCCGGAGATCGAAGGTGCTGAACCATTTCGCTTCGCCAAGGGCGTCCAGGCTCTCGCTAATCAGCGGAAGTGGGTAGGCGTCCTTGCGCGTCTTGGCGTTCACCGCTCTGTAATCAATGCAAAAGCGGGGGGTCCCGTCTCGTTTTTGAACCATGACCACGTTGCTTGCCCACGGCGATAGTGACGGTTCAATCAATCCTTGATCCAGCATCGCCTGAACTTGCTCGTCAATAATTGGGAGCAATGAGAGCGGTTGCCGTCGCAGCGGCTGACGAACAGGCGCTTCGTTGCCCGTGTCGATCTCATGTCGTAGAATGTCGGTGAAACCTAGATCCCATTCACCGAGAGAAAAGGCGGCGCGACGATTCATCAGAACTTCCCGTAGCCGACACTGTACTTCTGGTGGAACCTCCTCCGCAATGTTCAACCATAGTGGACTCAGCACTACCTCTGCATCTTCAGCGGTAATACGGTCTTTCACTTCAGTCACCATGGCACACCCTGCAGCGACACTATCGTCTTGATGGACCTCGGTTACTGTCACTTCTTCCAAAGGGCATTGCACCCCTTTCGGCAATTTAATCACCCTGTCAGTCGGATTCAACACTCTGATGGTGATATCGATCGCTCTTTCCGGTAGAAGCGTACTGGCGATTACGAGACCCGATGTCAATACATGTGGGGGTGTAGCCCATTGACTCTTGGTCGGTTTCAAGTCTGGAAGTATTGCATACACCTCCACGTTCATTTCTGACCATGCCGGGATATTCACGTGCTGTGCAGCTGCGATCTTCCGGCAAATTGCCCTCCGCCCTTGACTGACTAAAGGAAATGTGCGGCCTTGTAGTACGATAGTTCCATTCAAAAGACTCACCAGAGCTTGCTGTTCATTCAACCACCCGAGTCCTAGGATCATTTCACTGACTTGAGCGGTTACTAAACAAGGAACTTCGAACCTGTAGTCGGCCGCACGACATCGTAGGACAGTTTCTCCAAGTACTTGTATAGCTGTACCATTCGCCGCGGTTAACAGTTGTGTCGATGCCTCTAGGTCCTTCTGTCTCACCAGAGATGCAGGTACTAGCGACAACTCGCTCCCAGTATCTACCAAGGCCAACACGTCTTTACCATGGACCTTCAGAGCCAAATATGCATTCGTACCACCTTGCACATGGTATACGTTAGCTGCTTCATTCAGGGCCTCATTTGCTCGTACTTCCGCGGCTTGTCGCTGGGGGCAATTGCGCACAAGGTGATCGGTCGCGGAACATTCAAAGCACCGACGCGCGGCAGTTCCAGCTTCCGCTTCCATATCCATGCGTGGCCGACGTCTGCACTCTGAGCTGAAATGTCCGAGCTGATGACATAGGAAACACCGTAGAGTTCCCCGTCCGTTACCTCTATTGTTATTCGTCCCTTCGTTTCTAGTTGACTCGTTCTGGCCTCTCCATGGCCCGCTATTGTTGTATCTGACCTGTGGCGCCGACCATGGTTGTCGCTCTTTCTTCTGTAATTGCTCCACTTGTTTCTTCACTTGCTCCAACTGTCGTTCCAGATCTTTCACTTTCGAATCCTCTTCTTTAATCGCATTGATTCGCCCCTGTCGTCGTTCGGGCTGTTCGTGGCCGCCGGCTTCTGCTTTTTGATACCCGTCTAGTCGCATCGCTACCTTGTATGCTTCATCCAATGATTTTGCCTCTCGTTCTCGGATCTTAAGAGCGAGAGTTCGATCTCTGAGGGCATCCAAGAATGCTCGAACAGCAATTGCCTCGCTGTGGACAAGCCACGTGGTCATGGTTCAAAAACGAGACGGGACCCCCCGCTTTTGCATTGATTACAGAGCGGTGAACGCCAAGACGCGCAAGGACGCCTACCCACTTCCGCTGATTAGCGAGAGCCTGGACGCCCTTGGCGAAGCGAAATGGTTCAGCACCTTCGATCTCCGGGCCGGTTATCACCAGTTGGCCGTTCATCCAAGGGATAAACACAAAACTGCCTTCGTCACCCGACGCGGAAGTTTCCAATTCAAAGTACTTCCGTTCGGGCTCTGCAATTCTCCGGCGTCGTTTGGACGAATGATGAACCTTGTCATGGCGGGGTTAAACTTCGAGATCTGTCTAATCTATCTCGATGATATCATTGTCTTCGCCAGCGATCTGGAAACCCATTTGATCCGATTGGAACAAGTTCTCGTTCGCCTGGAGGCAGTTAATCTAAAGTTGAAGCCA
Source organism: Lumbricus terrestris (assembly GCA_949752735.1). Classification (NCBI taxonomy): domain Eukaryota; kingdom Metazoa; phylum Annelida; class Clitellata; order Crassiclitellata; family Lumbricidae; genus Lumbricus; species Lumbricus terrestris. The sequence continues at coordinate 37,827,480 of OX457048.1, forward strand.
TCCAAGTGTAAGCTACTACAGAAAAAGGTGTTGTTCCTAGGACACGTGGTTAGCGAACATGGAGTAGCCACAGACCCGGAGAAGATCCAAGCCGTCCGTGACTGGCCCACGCCGCGGAAAGTCAAAGATGTGAGAGCATTTCTTGGGTTATGTTCCTATTATCGTAAGTTCGTACCGGGTTTCGCACAGATAGCACGACCGCTACACCAAATGACCAGGAAGGGCTATAAATTCGAGTGAAACGCGTTCTCGCTTGGGTCGTTCCACTCGAATTTATAGCCCTTCCTGGTCATTTGGTGTAGCGGTCGTGCTATCTGTGCGAAACCCGGTACGAACTTACGATAATAGGAACATAACCCAAGAAATGCTCTCACATCTTTGACTTTCCGCGGCGTGGGCCAGTCACGGACGGCTTGGATCTTCTCCGGGTCTGTGGCTACTCCATGTTCGCTAACCACGTGTCCTAGGAACAACACCTTTTTCTGTAGTAGCTTACACTTGGATGGCTTCAACTTTAGATTAACTGCCTCCAGGCGAACGAGAACTTGTTCCAATCGGATCAAATGGGTTTCCAGATCGCTGGCGAAGACAATGATATCATCGAGATAGATTAGACAGATCTCGAAGTTTAACCCCGCCATGACAAGGTTCATCATTCGTCCAAACGACGCCGGAGAATTGCAGAGCCCGAACGGAAGTACTTTGAATTGGAAACTTCCGCGTCGGGTGACGAAGGCAGTTTTGTGTTTATCCCTTGGATGAACGGCCAACTGGTGATAACCGGCCCGGAGATCGAAGGTGCTGAACCATTTCGCTTCGCCAAGGGCGTCCAGGCTCTCGCTAATCAGCGGAAGTGGGTAGGCGTCCTTGCGCGTCTTGGCGTTCACCGCTCTGTAATCAATGCAAAAGCGGGGGGTCCCGTCTCGTTTTTGAACCATGACCACGTTGCTTGCCCACGGCGATAGTGACGGTTCAATCAATCCTTGATCCAGCATCGCCTGAACTTGCTCGTCAATAATTGGGAGCAATGAGAGCGGTTGCCGTCGCAGCGGCTGACGAACAGGCGCTTCGTTGCCCGTGTCGATCTCATGTCGTAGAATGTCGGTGAAACCTAGATCCCATTCACCGAGAGAAAAGGCGGCGCGACGATTCATCAGAACTTCCCGTAGCCGACACCCCACTTCTGGTACCAATTGTAACGCCCGCCCCCACCGTCATCCCCGGAGTCACCACTTCCAACATCATCAGCTTCCTCCTCTAAACTATCATCACCAAAATCTCTAGAACCAATTTGTACCAGTACCCCACTTCTGGTACCAATTGTTTCTTCACTTGCTCCAACTGTCGTTCCAGATCTTTCACTTTCGAATCCTCTTCTTTAATCGCATTGATTCGCCCCTGTCGTCGTTCGGGCTGTTCGTGGCCGCCGGCTTCTGCTTTTTGATACCCGTCTAGTCGCATCGCTACCTTGTATGCTTCATCCAATGATTTTGCCTCTCTGTGGACAGTCGAGGAACCCGGATACGCTCGTGATGTCAACCGGCGAATGTCATCCACGACCGATCCCATATCTTCATCAGGCTTCTGTTTTCTGGTGCTGAGCTGTGTCTGGAACAAGGCCTGTTGTTCCGCATTCCCATATCTCTCTCGCAGTCGCTGGACCAGCGCCGTCCAGGTATCCAAACTATCTGCGTTTGTCTCACTTAGCAAGTTCGTTGCTGGTTCGACCAAAGCGACAACAAGTTGGTTTAGCTTTTCCTCCTCAGACCAGCCGTTGTTTTTTGCACAAACGGAGAATCTGCGAAGAAAGATTTCGACATCGGTCTTCCCGCTGTAACAACCAAGTTTCAGCCATTGCTTTGGCTTTGGAGGAAACGCCGATGACGGTTTCACCTCGCCAACTTTAGGTGTTGCAGACGCGGTCGGTTCAGGCTCCTTCGCGGTTCCACCCAAGCTGGTAGACGGTAATTCCAGGTCACCGGTCGTTTGTGTCGCGACAGTGGTCATCGGGACGGTCCGGATCAGGCCAACTGAAACATTGGAAGACGCAGGTGTTTTATCGACGCCCGTTGTTTCAATCATCACCGGAAGTGTCGGCTTCAGTAGTGATGAACGAGGCAGTTCGACGTCACGGCCGAATCCGAAACTCTGCGCGCCGAGGCAGGAGCTCATTCTCGCCGATTTCACGATGGGTGGCCACCGAGGAAAGATGTCGTCGCTTGGTCGAAACGAGTCGAGCCAAACCTGGTTGTCGATGTTTTCGTAAAACGCGCTCGGAGCGTGGGTAGGAGCAGACATCCGCGAAAGATATGAATGGTCGGGAAGAACGTACGGTTGCATTCGGTCGACTGTCGCCATCACCACAGGTGCGGGTCGGAGATCGGGTCGAGCGTAGCCTCGACCGACCAAGGTTGAAGTTGTTCGGCCGTCGAAAGCGCTGTCGGCCATTGACCGGTAGGTCGGCCTTCCAGACGTGGATTGCAAAATGTCGCCCAGGTTCGTCGCTGTTTCTGCTCTTTGTCGACCGACGTCTGCGAGCGACGCTTGCATCCTCCATTGCGGATTAGGTCGAGGATATTCGACATGAGGAAGCGACGAAAAGGCCAAAGGAACTGGATTAGCCTTATCACCCCCCTCCCGTGGCAATTGATTGGCGATCGGTTTACTTATTTCTAAGTCCCTAAACTCCGGTTGCAGTGCTGTTTGCATTCTGTTATCAATTATTTTAACAGTTTTAGGTCTAGCTTCCATCATCCTGCTGATTTCAATGTCCACACTACCTTCATCAGACATAATTTCCACATTATCAGCAAATTCCCTTAGTCTCCTCTCAGTTTCCTTCAACGTTCTGGCTGCATCTGACTTAAACACGAATACGTCTTCTCTCCTCAAAGTTCCGATCGAGTCTGACTTAACACGAAAACGTCTCTTCTCCGTCGAAAACGTCTTCTGCCTTCAACACGACTTCTACCTGCAAAGTTCTGACCACACCTCTACGTCTCACCTCTTCCACGTCTCTGCGTGTTCTGCCTTCAGTGCTCCTAGGACGTGATTCACGTCAACAACACAAGTCCCGGATGAAAACTGAACTGCGCAGTTTCCCAGCTAGCCTTCGGCGCATATACTCAGTTTCAATTTCCGCACACGTGGCCCTCCCTCTCCCTTCGAGGCGTTAATCTAACGTCGCAATTTCGACACGTGCGAGTGTCGTGTGACAGAGTCTTAGTCTTCTTCTCTTTACCTCTCCCTTATCTCATGTCCGTCTGGCTGTATTGCCCTCACTCTCCATCAGGCATCGGTGCGTGGGCGGATTGTCCTTTTCCGTCCGTCTATCTTACCCCTCTCTTATCTGCCTGAATGTATCGCTTTGACACTTTGCATCATGCCGCTTGGTCGTCCGAAATTATCGCTGATGGCAGTCATTCAACTTCACCTCCTCCTTTCGGCTACAGCTCCCAGCTGCAGGGCGAGACGAGGAAGTTGATTCAACGGAGGCTTGCCAAAAACATCGACTGCGATTGTCGGTCGTTGAGATTCGTGTCAGACACGATATCAGAAATAAAATAATATTACCCGAGAACAGGCGCTCTATAAATGAAAAGATGGCGGATCCAAAATGGCGACCGTAAATTATAACCCAAAGTATATGCCGCGTTACAGTAGTAGTAGTAGTAGTAGTAGTAGTAGTAGTAGTAGTAGTAGTAGTAGTAGTAGTAGTAGTAGTAGTAGTAGTAGTGGTGGTGGTGGTGGTGGTGGTGGTAGGGGTGGCGGTGGTGTGGTAGTAGTAGTAGAAGTACCGTAGTAGTAGTAGTGGCTCATGCTGTTGCTGCTGTTACTACTACTCATTCAACTATTGCAGGGTGGAGCTTCGAACCCATGCAGTCGTGAATGCAATGAGAGCACTCAGTCAATATTATATACAGCTAAGTATAATTATATTTGAATGGTTGTTTCAACGGAAGTTGCCTTTGTGCTTACTGATTCATACCCTGCATGTGGTTTCTTTAAAATAACACTTGCAAAGTACAAACAATCCTACTATATTTAACTGACGGGAACGTCCGATTCGTAGAATTTCACCTCGCAGATGGGGCCTACAATACGTAGGCCTATTTAGACCAATCAACGAACTGTTTAAGTTATAAACTTACTCACTTCCGCATTGAGAATTCTCACAATTGCTTTTGAATGCAAACGTGTGCGACGTTTTCTAGTTAGTGATATCCATCCGTTGCATCGAATTCCTGCTTGTTTTTCATCGAACATATATTTGAATATACAAGAAAAACTAGAATAATTGCATTGCCTATGATGGCAGATAATGAAACTATAATTAACGATAATTGTGTTTAATTCAGAGGAGCGTTCAAATTGCATATGATTGATATATTTAAATGAGGGTTGATGCAATAAATATTTGACCAATTTCGTAGATGATTACCATAATTATTCATTTATTATCTGACATAAAGTATACTTTATAATAATATAATTACTCCAACTTGTGTAATAGTCCATTCTCTGGCTTTTTAAAACCCATTAATTTGCTGCTGGTTGTGACTTCCTTTAGATAGGACTGTATACGGGCTATACTGTTGTATATTGGACATCCCCGTTCAACCAACATGTATCGTATACCCTACGATTGTCCGCAACATTGAATGGCCAACATGTTTATAACTGACTTGCACATCTTATCAGCACCAATTAAGGCTTAAGGCAGATTCCTACCTCCTAACCTGCGATTATAAGACACGGAAAGTGAATGAATGTTTACTTTCCAGGGCGAGAATTCGAAGGGAGGGTTCAATCCCCAGTCTTTCTTAGAGCCCCATAATATTAAAGTATGTTTTTCACACCCCAACTCCAAGTGGATCATAGTCCAACCCCCAGTTATTTTTTCGCAATTCTCACACTGATGCTTACAGGCTACCTAAATGCATAATAATTATAAGTACCTGGGTATAGTATGATGCGTGTATGCGCAGTTGCGCACTTCACGCGTGTATACGCTCAACCAAAGCTCGAGGGTACGTACCGTACGTATTCTATTTTGTGAAAGGTACGTACGTATTTTAACGTACCCTATTTTAGGGTACGTAAACAATAATAAAATACGTTAGCCTCGTCATTGCTCTTTATACGAATGTTCGATTTAATTTAAGCAAACACTCACAACGTATACACTATACAAGTATATACAGCGTAGTGAATTGCTGCAATGCTAGCCTATATTGTAGGTCTGTGTTTATCTAGCATACAGTGCACTTAATGCACTAATTAATGTCAGTTAGTCGGCTCAGTTCTGCAGCAGCGCTTAAAAGTCCAACTCTAAGGAAAAGGTTAACCAGTTCCATCCAATTAGCCTAATTATTACAGAAGAATTTATCGAATTAAATTTACTGCTACGCTACCGGAAATACCGATTTAAATAACGGATACTGTTGACTGCATGTATACGTACTGTAACGTGCATGTACATGTAGGCTATGGGCAGTTGGCGGCGCCAGGATTTGAGCTTTGGGGGGGGCCTGAAGCCTTCCGAAGGAAATTTTCCATTTTCATTCGGCAAATTTTCTGACGACCTTTTTAAAAGTCATCCGGCCGAAATCTCATGGAAATTTTTCCATTTTCATCCGGCAAAATTTCTGAGGACTTTTTTGGCCATCCGTTCGAAAATCGTGCAAATATTTCAGTTTTGCATGTAAAAAACCGGGATGGCCCCTTTTTAGGGGGGTTTAGCCTTTTATAGGAGGGCTTAGCCACCACCACCCCCCTACACCCGCTTGCGCGCCACAGGCTATGGGTCGCCGAGTAAGCCATAAACAAAAATTTTTGCACATGTATGGTACCGTACGTACCATACGCGTATTCTATTTTTTGAAAGGTACGTACGTATTTTAACGTATTCTATTTTAGGGTACGCGTACCCTCGAGCTTTGCGCTCAACATAAATATATCATCCACGAGAGATCAGAAAAGACATATATTTACTAGAGAAACCTATATAGCTCTTTTTGTTAGCCTGCCGCCTTTGCTCAGTGGTGCATAAGAAAACGCATCCGATAAAACCTTCATTGAAGGAGACGATATCGGCTAAGTGGATGGATGGATCCAGCTTTGACGAGGGCCTATGACAACAGAAGCCGTTGCCCTCGACAGAAATTTGGTTGGCTCAGCTAAGTGCACTCATAAACCTCTATATTAGCTCGTCCCAAGGACAGCAAGGATGGTCGGCCGAGTTAGAATACTGGTAAACGGAAAGAGAACTACAATAGGAACATACATAGGCGTGGGAAAATTTCAGTCTATAGCCTAATAGTGCGGGGGTCAAGAGTTTACCTCTGCCCGAAAACCCGGAAGTGGCTAATCGACGTCGTGCACTTAATAATAATATATGTCCATAGTCATTGACGTCACTCTACAAAAGTAGAGTTTCTGCTCACACCGTCCAGTCAAGAAGCGAGTGGCAAATACCCTGGGACCCGACCATAAAAATTATTTCAGTCTATGTAGTATGGGAGACGGAATTCAAGATTCTACATCTGACCGTAACCAAAGTAAACCCCCAAATAATTGGCGTCGTGCAAATTTTGTGTGTGAATTTGCTGCATCCTCGGCCATTTTTTCAAAATGCTACGGTACCGGTACCGTGAATTTTGAACTTTTTCCACGAATTTCAACAATCCTATCCATGGTGGTTTGTGAGCAATAGTACATAATAATTATACTAAGTCGTTTCGGGCAAGTTCAAGCCCGCAAATATAATGTGGTTGTGCTAACGAGCCAATTGAACTTCAACTAGTTTGTTTAGCATTTCTCGCCTATACTTGCCCGAAAAAAATGGGGGAGTGTATTTGCCTATCTGAACAATGTTTGATCCTAACATCGCTTAGTTAATTGCCAGTCCTATGCAATACTGTGCTAAGTTTCAACCCTGTTATTGAACGGGATGTTTCATTTTTTCTGACTGAGCGTGCAGCTGTGTATGGCTGAAATCATACTTTGATACCTAACCTTAATCCTATAACCCTAACCCTTACCTTAACCCTGGCCCTTATGTAATAGATTCATATTAATTGACCCATAATTACAAAAGCTCAACACCGGGTCATAAATATTGTATGCGTTCCCCCGCAGGCCAGAGAAAAGTCTGCGTAATGCATGGGCGGAGACCTAGGGGGGAACAGGGGGGACGGTCCCCCCCCAATAAAAGTGTTGGGGGGACGGCCCATGCAGTTGTCCCCCCCCCAATGTTTGAGCGTCAAGACTTTGTTTGCCAGCGAAAATAGAAAATTTCGTAGAGATTTTGGCCGGATGACTAAAAAAAAAAAAAAAAAAGGTCATCAAGTTTTTTGGCGGCGGAAATAGAAAATTTTCTCAAGATTTTGGCCGGATGACAAAAAAAAGGTCATGAACTTTTTTTGACGGCGGAAATATAAAATTTTCTCAAAATTTTAACCGGATGACTAAAAAAAAAAAAAAAAAAAAAAGTCATCAACTTTTTTGGCGGCGGAAATTTTTGAGCGCCTCTGAGTAGAGATCTTGAAGGGGCGCTATATAAATTCATGTGATTGATTGATTGATATGACGTATTGACATAAATTAATGTATCCGGACTACATGGTGGTCATTGACCTTTTGAGTCTTTGACGTATCTCTTTGTAACATCAGGCATGCTTTAGAAATGAACGATCTGCACAAGCTGCACCATCATTACTAACCACACATGCACCATGCATGCATGACCAATAATTGACCATCCTCGTGTCCATCACACCTTCGCGGTTTTTCAGTTGAAATTGAAGTCACACCTCTTCAAGAACTCTTACCTTAGCTGTCTAATCTGCAGTGGCGGCGCTAGGGGGGCTAGAGGACTAAGCCCCCCCCCCTACAAGAGGCTCAGCCCCCTAAAAAAAGGGCCATCCGAATTTTGTTACATTAAAAAATCCACAATTTTCGGCTGACGACTAAAAAAAACAAGGTCGTCAGAAATTTTGGCGGCGAAAATGGAAAATTTTCCTGAGATTTCGGTCGACGACTAAAAAAAAGGTCGTCAGAAATTTTGACGGATGAAAATATGAAATTTTCGCTGCGAGGCTTCAGCCCCCCCCGAAACTTAAATCCTGGCGCCGCCACTGCTAATCTGGTCCTCCACCTTCTTCCAATTCCCGACCCAGACGACACCAACCTTATATAGCCTAGTATGTAGCTGTTCCGCTCCCTCTGATCCTACTGTATCTCGACCCGGACTACCTTTGGCCTGTAACAGTTCATCTGCACAGAACGCTACAACGCAACAACACCTAGAGAGACTTTCGCACGCAACGCCGTGGTCGAGGACCAAAAATCATAATTATAGTACCGATAACTATTCTTCGGAATTGTCATTAGAATCATGATGTAAGAAATATATTTCTTACATCATGGTTAGAATAATATTCTAACCATGATGTAAGAAATATATTATAGTGACTAAGTCTTGTCTGTTTTGCAAATAAAGGAAGTTTCATAATAAAATTATATTATTCGTTTAACTTCAAAATGACATAACACAAAAATTATTAAAAATTCTTAGTATGACCCAAGGGCGGATACAGAAATTTTCGAAGGGAAGGCCAAAATTTTTGGTCTTGGGTTGTCACAGGGGAAAAAATTTCGTCTTGGTCGGCAAAAATCTGATGACCTGTTTTTTAGTCATTCGTCCAATTTTCGAGAAAAAGATACCTTTTAGCCGCCAAAAAAGTTGATGACCTTTTTTAGCCATCAGTCATCCTGGTCATAGTAATGGCCTTTCTACTATAGTATTTTTTTTAGTATATAGTATATTCGTTTAATTTCAAAGACAATCAGGATGACATACCGCACCAAGTTACAGGTCAGAGATGTAAAATTATTATACACAGAAGTTATAATAAAGATTAGCAATAATAAGTAAGTAAGTATAAGCTTATTCATTAATGTACCAGCTGCAAAACGCACTCTGGTTTACAAGCATATATAAAAAACAAAACATGACACATAAAAACAAATACTATCCTTCCTTAATGGTTTGTTGAAACCAAATAGGGGAGAGGGCACGTCCCATGCAGTTTTTAAATGGGGGCATGGCCGGATTGGCCCCCCACTGGATCCGCCCCTGGTATGACGGATGATCAGAAGTTTTACCGGAGTCGGATTAACAGCCAACAGAGAACACAATAATCATCATCAAGTCCTACGACTCATTGCAACCACGCCATCTACCGAATCGTTGGTGGATTGGACCTTTGGTAGAGTGGCGGGAAGCGATTCATCCATATAGGCCTACCAGGCCCGTTCGCTCTTGGTGCCCGAGTGTTTAATCCAGTGGTTCCCAATCTTTTTTGACTGTCGGGCCACTTTTTCTAAGTTGGAGGAAACGAGGGCCACTTTTTCTTAGTTGAAGGACATTGGGGCCACAAGGCTAAAATTTAATTAACTAAAGGCATATGAAATTGTTATAAGTGAATCAAACTATAATGTTTGATGCGATTTATTAACTTTTTTTAAATATTCGTTTATTCAAATTCAATCTGACACACCGCAGAACGATTACAGGCACAAGTTATACGAAATACGGCCAGCTTCGCACGACACGCAGGTCGGCTACAACAGGTTCGGTAACTTAACACTAATGGCCTTAGTGTTGGAACGCTCCTGATCGGTCAAGCCAGGAGTGGGAGGGGCTAACTTATTTTTCAACAGACCCGAGGCAAACAACACAACAGAAAGCGCCACTGGCAGCTAACAGAAAATTCAAATAAATTTTTTGCCCTGAGCGAGGTTTGAACCCGGGTAGCGATAATGACTCTCAGTTTATCGGCCAACGCTCTCTCCACTGAGCTACGGACCCCCCAATTTTATTTAACGTCCAAATAAAATAATCTGCAATAGAAAATTATTATATGTTCTATTATGTCCGAATTGTCAATTTTTACCTGTATTTTCCTTAATTTATTGAGATGCTGCGGGCCATTTTTGTAGGCAAGGCGGGACACTTTTGGCCCGCGGGCCACGGGTTGGGAACCGCTGGTTTAATCCATCATCCTAAACACCCTTGCTTTCTGTTTCGTCCGACAATAAAATATCGGATCACATCAGACGTTATTATTATTACAAACTTAGAACCTACCGCCATCTGTCGTCTATGATAATAGTTTGAGAGTTATTGCTAGGATCAGAGGATGCGATGAACGCGAATTAAATCTGTCATTGGTCATTTGACTCTTCGTTTTATCTGAGTTATTTAAGTCTGCTAATCTAAATATAATATATTCTGTTTATAATGGTATTTAATATATTGTCGTTATCATTATTTTTATTATTATTATTAACGTGGGATCGCGGTGGTGTAGTGGGTATGTTCGTCGCCTTGCAGCCGGAGGGTTGCAGGTTCGAATCCACCTCATATCGCCGCGTAGGGACCTTGGGCAATTGCTCAGCGCTTCGGCGTGAAACGCCGATGCAGTGTCCGCTGTGTATAGTCGGGAGCGCCTCTGAGTAGGGAGCTTGAAGGGGCGCAATAACAAGTACGCATACAAACAAGCAAACATATTATTATCATTGTTTTTTGGCATCACGATTGCTTTAATTGTTCACATTTTTGCACCTAAGATAGGTTAAGCTTATAAAGAGTCCCTCAGGATCCACGAAACTAAGCATTTGATTCAACGTTTCTAGTCTCCATCGTTTTTGCGAAAAGGAACCCCATTGAAACTAGTTTTGAAATAACTACTTCCTTCCTACGCTGCTGCTCTTGCAAGGACAGTTAATTAATATGCAGGCGTACACTCCAGCGGCAGTGCCAGGAATTTAGGTTTGGGAAGAGGAGGAGGATGAGGCTAAAAGGATTAAAGGGCTGCTTGCAGACGGACAACCGCTTCATGGGATTCACCTGTTGCTTCCGTCATTCGGCGGCCCAGCCCCTGTAACTAAGAATTCTCGCCACCCCAGGACTCCCCTTGCTCTACCAGCGCTTAAAGTGTGGCAAAATTAGTGCCTGGACGCCCCTTACCTTTCCAAAAGAAGTTCCTGGACGCATCTTACTTTTCCAGATTTAAAAAAGTGCATGGACGCCGTCCATGACCGTCCTGCCACACTTTAAGCCCTGCGCTCTACTGCACAGAGACCAGGAAATCTGAGTTTCTGTAGGACACTTCGTATATCCATGTAAGACGTCCTTGTAACGGTTTGAACATAGAAACATTGTAATGTAAGTAGGCCTAATGTAATGTAATGTAATGTAATGTAATGCAATGTTGATATATTATAATTATGGCATATAATACTGGAGGTTCGCTATAATTGCCTGCCACATCAGGATCTCTCACTTGACCACTGAAACGATGACATAAATTACAATAAATTATAATAAATTATTATAATAAATTATTGGTATTTTTTAAATCGAGTCGCTTACGCCTACACAGGAACGTGAAGAGTGTGGACAGAAACAGAGCTCTGTCTCTGTTTAATGTTTATGTCCCTGTACTTTTTCTCTCTTTCTGTCAATGTCTCTGTCTCTGTCTGCCTCTTTCTCTGTAAATGTATGCCAGTCAAACAATAGTTAAAGAGTTGTGTCTGCTTGTTTCTCTTGTAGAAACAAGCAGACATACGAATCGAATAGACAGGCAGACAGATAGACAGACATACAAAGAGGTAGACAAACATATAAAGAGACAGACAGGCATATGAAGAGACAGACAGGTATACGAAGGGACAGACATATAGACAGACATATGAAGAGACAGACAGACATATGAAGAGACAGGCAGGCAGATAAAGAGGAGACACGGTTGAGTTTCTGATGATCAACAGTCAACACACTAAGTCGATTGTGTTGACAGCCTTTTGAAGTCGTGGATGATATATACACTTTTAATCCTCTTGACTTTTGACCGACTGCAAAGCAAAGACAAAGACGACGATAGCTCAGGACTTCATACATGTACCTGTCCACAGTGTACAGCATGTATAGAGCTATCCACCGTGTACAGTGTACACCTACTGTACAGACAAAACACTGGATCCGTGCGGCAACTATTCGACGGATTACAGATCAGATGCTACACTTCGAATTTTTTTCCGGTGTTGCATAAAAGTTTTAAAATTCAAAAGACGGTATAGTCTAGAAGTTATTGTGCGATATCCTAATAGTTCATTAAACGAGCGTTTATTAGGCTAGTAGGTGGGCGATCAGATGTACAAGTTACAACACTGTAGCAACGAGCTTGTAAACTAAAGTTGACTGAGAATCCAACACCGTGATATTAATGTTGGTGTCATTTCTAAAGCGATCGACATGGCAATTCTTCAACATGAATATGACACTTCGTTCCAATCTTGTTTCCGGTAACGGTCCATCCGTGACAACAAAACACTCGTGACCTCCAACGCTCGACCGTAGCACTCCCCTCTGACGACCAGTGACTTCAACCCCCACAATAAGCAACCGGGCTCAATCCCTCTCCTTCCCCTCCCGATCCGTGCCTCCCCTCCAAAGCTGGGCCTTCCATCTATCTCGGATTCCCTCCAAAGCTGGGCCTTCTCTCCGTCTCTGATTGCTGTATAAGTGAGCTTCAACTCAATTCTGGTTCCTCTCGGTTTTCACTGCACTCAAGTCTCGCCCATCCTGAACAGGGATAAGATACCCGCTGATGACCCTACACGTCTTCACCTGTTTCCCGGGTTAAACCCCCTGGAAGTATAACCACCGCGTGATATATCTTTTCATTCCGGACGAGCCATCCCGTGCTTGTAACGACCTCGCCGCATCAATGGCGAGATCGCTGAAGTCGCGCGCTGCCTTCTTCACCTTCATCAGCTTCCTCGCCTGCCTCACCAGCACAACAGTCATCTGCTTCAGCATGGCCATCCTCGACGATGCCTTCATCTACGCTGGCATCGCCTGCCTCGTCGGCGTCGTCCTCCTAGTCGCCGGGTACACAGGGTGTCGCTACGGGTGCATGGACCGCTCGTCAACGTCCTCGACGGGCGATGAGGCCCCGTCGGCCGCCGACGCTGACGACCTGGACGGCCTGCGGAGGACGGAGTACCGGCGGCTGGAGCGGGAGGTGGAGGACCTGTTGGCGGAGGTTAGCCAGCTGCAGACGACGACCCTGTGCAATTCGGACGGGCTCGACAGGGAGCAGGAGAACCTTCGCACGGAGTACAGACAGCTGACGCTGTGGATCGAGGGCGCGAAGGTCCCCGAGGAGGGAGAGTTCCAGGCGTTCGTGCAGCGCATCGATGCCATATCCGTCAACGTGCAGCACATTCGAAGGAGAAGTCAACGCATCACAACGTAATAAACTATAATCGTTTCCAATATTATGAACATTTTGTAAATCGTTTCTCATGACAGCAGAGCAATTAAGAAGCGCTCTCGGCGTGACACGCAGACCCATGAAAAGAGAACAATATGTCTAATATAATCCAATATGGCGCGCCTCTGAGTAGTTTCTTGAAGGGGCGCTATATGAATGAATGAATGAATGAACGAATGAACGAATGAATGAATGAATGATTGAATGAATGAATGAATGAATGAATGAATGAATGAATGAATGAATGAATGAATGAATGAATGAATGAATGAATGAATGAATGAATGAATGAATACGGTACCATGTCTTCCATCCGCTATAATGAATTACAGTCACTTTGCAGTTAGGTATATCTTCAAAGGGTGGTTATTATGCGCGGAGGCGTATCCATGGGGAAACTTCGGATGAGTTTTTCGTTGCGGAAGATTTTTAAATGAAGGAAAAAAATAAGTTTAAAACTTCAAGAATTATTTATTTACGGGAAACCCGTAACCCCACCCCAAATACGCCCACTAATATGGAGTGAGCTTACCTCCACCCAGTGCTCAAAGTGTAGAAAAAGTAGTGCATGGACACCCTTTGAGTGTAGAAAAGAAGTGCCAGGACGCTCCTTACCTGTTCAGTGTCTTCTGACAAAAAGTGGCAGGACGGCATTCAGATTTGAAAATAAGTGCCATGAGCGTCCTGGCACACTTTAAGCCCTGCCTCCACCCCAACATTCAGATGTTACCCTGGTTGCCTAAGTGTTTGTTCTTTCATTCCAGGTCGCTGTCGAGGCGTCCGATGACCTCAGTCAACCTTAACCTGGTCATCCACGACGCCATCCACCCGTCCATGCCACTGCGACCTCCGCCCTACGAGGACTCCCGACGCCACCCACGGCCATACTCAGCCACCGCCCACCAGCCATTCACCGTCAGCTACGCTCGCTCGACTCCGCCCTCATACGGATCAATGTCACTTTTCTCTTTACCTCCGCCCTCCGACGACTTGGAGGCTCCGCCCCCTTACGATGAAGCCATCGGAACTGCAGTTTAGGCGGACTGACGAATGATCCGTCTTCCAGTGGGACTGACTCGGATGTGGCCGACAGAAGTAAACCGGAAACGGGTTCTCTAGTTCCGCATTTTCATGACGTTTTACCCTGCAGAAGTCACGCCTCTATGAGATTTCTCCATAATCACGATATTAGAGCCACGCCTCTTTGTGATTTCTTCGCATCGTCATTATTAAGTTCACGCCTCTTCAGGATTTATGCACATCATATTCATTGAAACCACGCCTATTTATAATTTCTTCACATCATTATTTTTAAAGCCACGCCTCTTTTACAATTTCTCCATTTATTATTATGTAAACCACGCCTCCTTTACAATTTCTCCATTCATTATTATTGAAACCACGCCTATTTTACAATTTCGCCATTCATCATTATTAAAACCACGCCTCTTTTACAATTTCTCCATTCATTATTATTAAAGCCACGCCTATTTATGATTTATTCGCGTTTTTCAATATTATCAAAACCACGCCTCTTTATAAGTTTTCACATCACTATACTATTAAAAGCCACGCCTCTTCATGATTTCTCCATAAGTAGCCTATCGTTATTGCGCCACACATCTCTTAAATGACTTAATGATCACATTTTGAGCCACGCCTATTTATAATTGTTCCATATAATTAGGGCTGCCAACCGTCCCGGATTCGCCGGGACAGTCCCGGAATCGACCATGTGTGCCCCGTGTCCCGGATTGATCCCAAATTGTCTCGGAATTGCTGTAAAGTTCGGATCATCGCACAGTAGTCAATTTTTTCATATTGTGCACACTAAACTTAATAAGCTGTCTGATGAATTTGACGTTGTTGACTGAACATCGTTGAAGTCGCAAAAACTGTCCAAACCACTGACACTCAGTGTAGAATATTGTGCCCTATAGCCTACGTTATAAGACTACACTCAGCCCGTTTTAATGCGAGAGCGTTCAGCATTAATGATGTCATGTTGGCTAACAATCGCAATTAAACCTAGCTGAGCACCGACCTTGTTCTTGAAAAATGCTAAATTTATAAATTTTGACATGACCTACCATGCTACATGTGCTCATTTCTACAACTCATTGCTCATGCAGTGTTTCGGAACTGCTTAAAGCTCAGCAGAAGTAGGCCTGTAGCTTTGAGATGAGGCCTGACCACTATCCGGTCGCCGACCTTTTAATTTCATAAATGACATTAAAATCTGTAATCTGCATGCACGACGTCGCCTTTAATTGTGTAAGCTTAGGCTACCTAATGAACATCGCTCCTGCTGGACTCATACGTCTGGTTATAATCTTGTAGGTATAGGCTACATGTAAGCTATAGGCCTACTGGAACTTAAAAGTTCTCTTCTTGAAGTCAAATCTCATCTTAAATTTAGGCTTCTTGTCTTTTGACGATTTATCTACAAAGTTAACGACTGTTTTTAGTAGATTGGAGGTTCTACATAGGAGTGACACAACATTTTTACACTAGGCCTATGTGGACAGTGTAAATTGGTTATCTCATATCGAGTAACAGCAAGCGTCCCGGAATGGCAAAATCAAAAGTTGGCAGCCCTACATATAATTATTATTAAAGCCACGCCTCTTTCACGATTTCTCCATATCATATTTATCAACGACTGACTTTTGTACCGTCAGTAGGCTTATTCTAATATAGGTCTATCACAAAAGCATCAGGCGGAAGTGTGTATTCAAGTCCAATCCGCACTCAAGTCAACGTGCGGAAGATGGTTGAAAAGCGATTTTCAAGAGACGAGTTTCAAACTGCAAACAAATACTGATTGCATCCAATGTGAAACGACATCGCCGACAGCCCTGTAAATATTGATCTTTGCTCACCTCACTGAATATTTCTGCATAAACACTGCGCTAAACATCGTCTCATTACAAGTCGTTGCATATTCATGATCCGCCCAATCGGCGCAGAGCCTGTCGTTATACAACGTGACGTCATAATAGGTTATTATCGCAAATGAAGAGATGTCACGTGACCATGGCGGCGCTCAAAAGGATTGTATTAAAACTGTTCAAATTGTGTACGAATTTCGCTGTAAGTAAACCTGCAGTTTTACAAATTTATTTCTTAAATCCGCTGCTGTATAACAATGTA
>OX457048.1:37848978-37863978 GCA_949752735.1 Lumbricus terrestris
CAGACATACCCAAGCACAGAGACAGACAGGCAGACAGACAGACTGTCACAGGCCGATACGATACACAGACATGCACGCAGACAGACAGGCAGACAGAAATAGACAAACATGAACGGACAGACCCATGTGACCTCAGACAGACAGACCAATAACATTCCGCTAGACAGGCGGCACGCACGCAAACACATAACCACACAACCACACAAACACGCAGACAGACACACACAGACAGACACATAGACAGACATACAGATAGACACACAGACAGACACACAGACAGACACACAGACAGTCTCCATTCAGCTTGCGACAACAGCCAGCAATATACACCACCGTCGGTCATTAGTTTCATCCTCGGCCGCTAGTGGCGCCACTCTACTCACGCACACACATACACACACACAAACACGCACAAACACACACACACACACACGCACACACACACATACACACACACACACACACACACGCACAAACACACACACACACACACAACCTATATCACTACGCCGCGTGCGTCGGAGCGCAAGAGCGCGTCCGCGTCCGTTGCTATAAATATCTCGCCCGGTGTTCCGCGCATCGGGCGCGCGCCCGCCGTCAAACAATTACCGATTAATCGGTATCTGGTAGTCGTAGTAGTCCGGTGATCGACTAGTCGTTGAAATCAGCAGCGGCGGCGTCTAAGGCAGAGGAGGACTAGGCACCGTTCGGTCAGTGTGTGAGTCGCCTGATGGCCAGTGCTGACGACAGCCTACATCACGGGTCGAAAATCACATCCGTAACCGTCATGAGGTCATCGGCAGCAGAGCGGAACAAGGCGTCGATACTGGAAGCACTGAAGCAGGTCGTCGTGCCCGAGCAGGAACTGGTCGTCTTGGAGATAGCTTCAGGTCAGTGAAAGAATGAAAGAAGGCGGAATCTTATGGATGAGTGAATTTAGTGAGAGAGATGGGGGTGCGGGTGGTGCTGGTCTGAATGGAAGAGTGGATATGGGAAGGAACGAAGGAGAGAACGAGTAAGTGCGATGGTGCATGAATGAATGAATGAATGAGTGAGTGAATGAATTGGTGAATAAAATATTGTGCAGCGCATGAAAAATGACTGATTGACTGCTGAGTAAATTGGTGATTTAGTGAGTAAGCGAGTGAGCAAGTGATTCAGGGAATAAGTAACTTAGTGAATGAGTCAGTGAATAAGTGACAGCGAAAGTCAATGAATAATTGACTTGGTGGATGAGTCAGTGAATAAGTGACAGCGAGTGAGTCAATGAATAAGTGACCTGGTAAATGAGTCAGTGAATAAGTGACAGTGAGTGAGTCATTGAATAATTTACTTGGTGAATGAGTCAGTGAATAAATGACAGTGAGTGAGTCAGTGAATAAGTGACTTGGTGAATGAGTCAGTGAATAAGTGACTTGGTGAATGAGTCAGCGAATAAGTGACAGCGAGTACGTCAGTGAATTAGTGACTTACTGAATGAGTCAGCGAATAAGTGACAGCGAGTGAGTCTGTGAATAAGTGACTTGGTGAATGAGTCAGTGAATAAGTGACAGCGAGTGAGTCACTGAATTAGTGACAGCGAATGAGTCAATGAATAGGTGACCTAGTAAATGAGTCAGTAAATAAGTGACAGTGAGTGAGTCAGTGAATAAGTGACAGCGATTGAGTCAGTGAATTAGTGACTCAGACTCAGTAATGAACACTGATGAACGACCGAATGTGTCAATAAGTGAGTTAACGATTGAATAAATAAGTTAGTAAGTGACTTAGTATAAGTCTTGGTGAATGATCGAAAAAGCGAGTGAATGAATAATCGAGTCAACGAATGCGAGTGAATATATATACATAATAATTATATATTATATATATGCGTGTTTGTGTATGTACATCATATATATAATATATCAAATTATATATATATATATGTATATTATACATGCATGCGTGTGCTCACGTGCGCGCGCCAGCCCGTCTGCGAGTGTTAAGTGGGTGATTTAATGTGAATTTTAAGGGGTCTGCATGGGAGCAGGTGCCATTGTCTCTTCAAGCGCTACATAATCGCCATCGGGCGTTTCAATATATCTTCCACATTAACCGAAAGCCGCACATAAAACACACCCGGCTAACTGCTTAGTTTCTATTCATAAATCATGTTTTCGTACACATAACGCATGTCAATGTCCATAGAGATAGTATCCTATTAGTATGCTTATGTATTATTTGCATGGATATTATCGTAGGATATTTTCAAATGAGTGCATGTATATTGATAACATATATGTATATATATATTTATATACATAATATATTAGTCATATATTACATGTATTTTATATATTATAAAATAGATATATTCGCTTGTATACATTTCCGAGGATTCTTTAAAACGCGACTCCATTTCAATGCATTAACCGCAGCTTTCAAGGTTCCGTCTGTTGCTTCCTCTTTCTGTGTCTATGTGTGTGTCTCTCTCTCTCTCTCTCTGTCACTCTCTATGTCACTCTCTGTGTCTGTCCGTTCGTCTGTCTGTCTGTCTGTCTGTCTCTCTTTGTCTGTGCCTGTCTATCTGTCACTCGTTTTCTCTCTGTGTCTGTTCGTCCATCTGTCTGTCTGTCTGTCTGTCTGTCTCTCGTTTTCTCTGTGTCTGTCTGTCTGTCTGTCTATCTCTCTCGTGATCTAGATCTTTATTTTCTCTCTGTGTCTGTCTGTCTGTCTGTCTATCTCTCTCTCTCTCTCGTGATCTAGATCTCTATCTTCCTGTTATTCTTTCTCATTTCCTCCCTCCTTCCCTCCATTCCATCCATCCATCCATCCTCGCTCCTTCCCGCCTTCCATCTGAATCGTTAGACATTCAATATCTCTCTCATCCTCCTTCTCTTCCTTCGTGGAAATTCCTCCCCTTCTAGGCATTGGGGAGGGGCAAGGAGGTCTCCCGGGCAGGGGAGGGGAACCTATGATGGTGTGTCCAGCAGGCCGGGGAAGCATATCCACCCCCTGCAGCGCAGGGATGGAAGGGAGGGTGGAGGATGATGGAGGGGGAGGATAGGAAGATGCGCTTCCGGCAACAGCAGCTGTTACATTTGCCTCCCCGGTGATTGCGACGTCAGTGCTTTCCTCTCCAAGGGCCTGATTTTTTAATCGGGTATACGCAGTAGTCCGTCTGTCTGTCTGTCTGTCCTGCTATGTCTATGTGTGTCTGTGCGCATGTCTGACATTCATACATGTATACATGCAGGTAAACAGTCTCACTGATAAAGCGAAGAGATAGAGAGACAGACAGGCAGGCAGACATACGGGCAGGCATACAAACAGACAGACAGACAGAGTGGACGAGAGACAGGCCAGACAGACTGACCAGCAATATTACAAATAGCCGTATACATTCATACATACAAGGGTGCACATACACATGCACCCAATACACATGCACCCATTGCAGTCTGCTTGTCTGGCCTCTGTTTGCGTGACCACGAAAACAGACAGACAAAAGACTATACCCGTATATTTGTCTGTCTGCCGATATATATATATATATCCATATATATTATAATATATATATATATATTTATATGTCTACCTGCCCATATAATATTATGTGTGTGTATGTATGTAGGCCATTATATATTCGCATGCATTCTTGTTTGTATTTTTGTCCACATGGACGGTCAAACTGTGTCTGCGTGTGCTTGTCTGCGTGTGTTTGTCTGTGTGTATGTCTGTCTCTGTCTGTCTGTCTCTGTCTCCGTCTGTCTGTCTGTCTCTGTATGCCTCTGTCTGTCTGTCTGTTTCTGTCTTTCTGTTTCTGTCTGTCTGTTCCTTTATATATATATATATATATATATATGTCTTTCTGTCTGGCTCTGCCTACATGTCTGTCTGTGTATATCTGTCTGTCTGTCCGTCTGTCTGTCTCTCTCAGTGGTGAACTGATGAGTTGTATACAGACGACTGTGAATGAATGAATTATTGAGATCTGGAACATCCGGATGGGGATGGGGGGGGGGGCAAAGAGACAAAGACAAATGCAGATAGAAGCAGAGAAAGACAGACAGACACACACATACACGAAGGGAGAGCGAAGGATTGCTGTGTGGAAGTATGGAGTGAGAGAGGTATATAATAGGGGATAAAGAGAAAGATGACGGAGGGAGGAGGAACGGAGGGACCGAGGGACGGAGGGAGGCGAGAGCGGTGGAAAAATTAGATGGATGGAGCGAATAAAGGATGTCATGGATGTAACAAAAGTCGGTGATCTATCTAGCGTGCACGCTATATTATTGGCACACGTCCGCTTGTCAGCATGTCCATCTGTCTCTCTCTCTCTCTGTCTCTCTCTCTGTCTGTTCGTCTGTCTGTGTGTCTATTTTCCTGTCATTGTCTTTCTGTCTATTCCTCTGTGTGTCTATATGTCCTTCCGTTTATCTGCCTATCTATCTGTCTGTCTATATGTATGTCTAAATACCTCTCTGCCTCTCTATATATCGGTCTGTTCATCTATCTGTCTCTTTGTCTGTTCCTCCGTCCGTCCGTCCGTCCATCCATCCAATAATTGTTTTGTATCTGTGTATATGTCTATCTGTCTGTCTATCTGTCTGTCTATCTGTCTGTCCATCTGTCTGTCCATCTGTCTGTCCAATGTGTCCATCTGTCTGCCCAGTCTGTCCATCTATCTGTCTGTCTATCTGTCTGTCCATCTGTCTGTCCATCTATCTGTCCATCTATCTGTCTGTCTATCTGTATATCTATCTGTCTGTCTATCTGTCTGTATATATATATCTGTCAATCTGTCCATCTATCTGCCTGTCTATCTGTCTGTCTATCTGTCTGTTTGTCTGTCTGTACATCTATCTGGCTGTCTGCTTTGGTCTATATGTAGCGTAGTGATAGACGTGGCCTGGGCTGTTTCCTGTCGCCCCAGCAACAGACCAGACCAGAGGGGCAGACGCCAGACTGTCTGCCGAGCGACGTCACGATGACATTCGACGATCTGTTATTTATAGAGAAAATAGCAACGGACGGAGCGGACGTCGCAGACGGACTTTTATTATATGGAAGGCATTGTATCCGAGAATGGGACTTATATATATATACATACATACATACATATATATACACACATACATATATATATATATATGCCTGTGTCGATATCACGTATTCATATATTAACTACGAATATATGATGCCTATATATATATACAATTATATATATATACACATATATATGCAATAATTGTGTATATATAAATTATATACGTAGGGCGGGTCACTTAATTATTTATTTATTTCATAGTTGTTTATATTTCTATATGTGTCTGTTTATGACTTTGTCCATTACACACAAGCATTTATCACACACGTGCATATATATGAATACGCATATATATATAATATTATATATATATATAATATATATATAAAATATATGTTAAATCTTCTATATACATTTATTTGTGTGTGTGTGTGTGTGTGTGTGTGTGTGTGTGTGTGTGTGTGTGTGTGTGTGTGTGTGTGTGTGTGTGTGTGTGTGTGTGTGTGTGTGTGTGTGTGTGTGTGTGTGTGTGTGTGTGTGTGTGTGTGTGTGTGTGTGTGTGTGTGTGTAACATGAAAATTATTTTTATATAAACAGAAGATGGTTCACTTAGTTATTCATTTAGTATTTTAGTTCAAAGTTGCTTATAATATTATTCTTCCCACCTCGGTTGCCATCAATTCCTGCCTTCATCCTTTAAAGATCGAGGTGCATTGGTCTGCCACATATATTGTATGATTTTATATGTCACTGCATGTGCATAATAATGGTGTGCAAGCATTGCACCATGTATGATTTTATATGTCACTATATATGCATAATAATGGTGTGCATGTATCAAAGACGCACTGGTGGAAATACAATATAATTAATGTGCGTATTATTTTAAGGTGTAGACATATTGTAAATATATATTTTGCGTATACGATGTTTTTTATTATGATTGTCCAGGCGTCCATTTTGTATGCATTCGGACGATGGATGTTTTTGCACTGGAACTTGTTCCGCAGTATTTGATGATGGTAATGAGGACTACAGGGAGATGAACGGAGGATAAAGGAAGGAGGAGGAGGAGGAGGAGATGGAAGAAACAGAGGGAGAGAGGAGGAATAGGGAAGGAAGAGAAAGAGGAGGAGGAGGACGAAAAAGAGGAGGAAGACGAAGAGAAGGGAGAGAGAGGAAGACGAGGAGGAGAAGGAGGAGGAATAAGGGAAGACGGAGGATGAGGAATAGGGAAGGAAGGGGTAGAAGGATATGTAGGAGGAGGAGGAGGAGAGAGGGAGGAGGAGGAGAATGAGGAGGAAGAGAGGGAGGAGGAGAATAAAAAGGTGGATGGTAGATAAGGGGAGATGGAGAATGAGGAGAAGGAGGAGGAGAAGGAGCATGAGGAGGATAATGGAAGAAGATCTTTAGGAGATAGTTGTGGCGCGAGCAATGAGGGAGGGAAGAGAGAGACAGGGAATCGGGATGCATGGAGAGGATGTACAATGGGGAGCCGTGGGAATAGAAGAGGAAGTGAAGAGCAGGGGCCCGTGAAGGCAACTCCATGGGAGCGGAAGAATCGGGAGAGCTGGAAAAGAAACAGAGGTTCGGTATACGTAATGGCATATATGAGATGGGAAGGTGCTTGATGATATAGGGAAAAGGAGGATGAAGCATGCAGCACCGCAGAAATACCAAGAGATGCCAAGCGAGACAGAGAGAGAAAGAGAATATACAGTGAGAGAGACAAAGATAGAGACAGATACAAAGACTGAGAGAGAGCGAGAGAAAGACAGACACAGTCAGACAAACAGACATTGACAGACATAAGATGGATGGAGAGAGACAGGCAGCCAGACATAGACATAGATATGGAGAGACAGACAGACAGAGAGACAGCAGACAGAGAGACAGAGAGACAGAGAGACAGAGAGAGGGAGGGAGGGAGAGAAGCAGAGAGAAACAGAGAGACAAAGAGACAAAAACAGAGAGACAGAGAGAGACAGAGAGACAGAGAGAGACAGAGAGACAAAGAGAGACAGAGAGACAGAGAGATAGGGAAGGAGAGAGACAGAGAGATACAGACAGACAGACAGAGGAGGAGGATCTTACAAACAGACAAGACAGACATAAGATGAAGGGGGAGAGACAGGCAGCCAGACAGAGAGACAGAGAGACAGAGACAGATCTTGGGCACATTCTTCAGAAAGTTTCTAAATGTAAATTCATCGGTTTGAATTTGTTTATCCCTACACAGCATCACTATGTATAATACTTTATTGAGAAGAAATTTCTTAGGAACCAAAAAGCGTAGTTGTTATAAAATTGGTATCAATTTTCCAGAAGGGATGGAAAGTACCCCTTTTGCCCCTCCCTCCACCCCTCGTTCGGATGCATATGCAGACGAGGAGCAGTTGGTTCACTTGGACAACAGGGAGCCGGACACATGGAGTGACTCTTCCAATCTCCTCCGTGGCACCAATTTACCAGCTGATTACAATGGAGCCATAAATAATAGATTGGAAAACACACACGGCAGCCACCAATCTACTCCGACCAGTTTTAGTCCCGCGGTGGCGGCCACACTATTTAGCGCAGACTGCAGCAGACACCACCGTGTAGCCGACCAATGCATAAGCAGCACTCTCGTAATTACACACTGTAGATGTATACCAGCTGTGTATACCTAGTATTAAGACACGAGTCGTGCGATATGTATGTGATATTACATATATATATAATATATATGTAATATATATAATATGTGATATATATGTAATATATATAATATGTAATATATATAATATATATATAATATGTAATATTATATGTAATATATATAATATGTAATATAATATGTATATAATATGTAATATATATATAAAATGTATGTAATATATATATAATATGTAATATAATATGTAATATATATAATATGAAATATATATATGTAATATATATAATATGTAATATATATATGTAATATTTATAATATCTAATATTTAATATATATTATGTAATATATATGTAATATATATAATATGTAATATAATAATACGATATGTATATTAACTATAATAATTAATAATTAATGAGTTATAATAGACTATACATCGAGCATAAACCGACATCGGCGACATCAGACGTCAGAAATAGACATAGCCTGTCAGTGCGTGCGTTCACGTGTGTGTGTTTGTTTGTATGCTTTAATGTTTGTGTGGGTTTGTGTGTGATTGTGTGTGTATTTGTATGAGTTTTGTGGGTGTTTGTGTGGACTTGTGCGTGCTTATGGTGCATGCACGTGCATGTGTGTGCTTGTGTGTTTCGGTTTGTGTGTGTGTGTGTTTGTGTGTGTGTGTGTTTGTGTGTGTGTGTGTTTGTGTGTGTGTGTGTGTGTGTGTGTGTGTGTGTGTGTGTGTGTGTGTGTGTGTGTGTGTGTGTGTGTGTGTGTGTGTGTGTGTGTGTGTGTGTGTGTGTGTGTGTGTGTGTGTGTGTGTGTGTGTGTGTGTGTGTGTGTGTGTGTGTGTGTGTGTGGATCTGGTCGTGTGGTATGGTCCATGTGGTTTGGCCAGTTACGTAATGATCGGTATCACGCGATTTTGACGCAGAATTTTCACATGGATGGAGGGAAAGAAGAGAGAGAGAGAGAGAGAGAGAGAGAGAGAGAGAGAGAGAGAGAGAGACAGACAGACAGACAGACAGACAGACAGACAGACAGAGAAAGAGAGAGTGAGAGAGAGAGTGAGAGAGAGAGAGAGAGAGAGAGAGAGAGAGAGAGAGAGAGAGAGAGAGAGAGAGAGGCAGAGGCAGAGGCAGAGGCAGAGGCAGAGGCAGAGGCAGAGGCAGAGGCAGAGGCAGAGGCAGAGGCAGAGGCAGAGGCAGAGGCAGAGGCAGAGGCAGAGTGACAAGCAGAGAGAAAGAAAATTAGCGACAGACAGACAGAGACAAAAAGATCGAGACAGACAGAGCGACACAGACAGAGCGACACAGAGACAGAGATAGAGCAACACGTAGAAACAGTTCAACACGTAGAGACAGATACATAGAGATGATCGAGAATATTTACCTGTATAACACAGCTGCAGGCAGCATGGATGAGCCGCGGATTAGAGAGGGGCTTTCGACGTCAGGTGAGAGAGGTATACACATCACACTGGAACCAATACTTTTCACCTGTGCTTGTAGCCCTCGAAGGGTTCGTTTGGCGGGGTGAGGGTGGAGGGCTGGAGGGGCTTCGCAGATCAATTGTTCCGAATTGCTTGGATGCTGGCATGAGTGACGTGTGCGTGATGTCCTTTTGCGGAGAGGGTCTCACATTGAAGCAGGCGATAATGATCATGTATATATAATATATATATATATATATATATATATAATATATTACATAATGTATAATTATATGCAATATATTTTCATATGAAAACTCTCAGCGTGCATAAATGAATATATTGATTGTATATATAATCTGCATTTGCATAATTCATATATAAATATACTATTTATATATATATATATAACTATTTATATATATATATAATTTTTTCTCTCTCTCACTCTCACTCACTCTCACTATCTCTTTGCAATCGGGAGCGCCTCTGAGTAGTGAACTTGAAGGGGCGCTATAACAAGTGCACAGATACAAACAAATACCTGTCATCTATACAGTGTGTCTATACCTGTCTGTCAGTTTGCCTGGTTTATCCTTTGTCTCTGTGTCTATATTGTCTGTCATTCTGTTTATCAACCAGTGTATGTAACTATATATATATATATATATATATATATATATATATATATATTTATGTATGTATATATTTATGTATGTATGTACGTACGAATGTATGCATGCATTATCTTGCCACAGGGTAAAATTCGTGCTTTATCTCATGAAATTTTGGAATCATATTCTTGGTCGAATTCTCTAAATATTTGGAAAATTTTAGCGTGAGATGTTATAAGGCACTACGGTATATAGAGATATATATATATGAAAAAAACAATAATTTGGCTTACTTTTTTGAATCACGGTGTTTTTATGTAGTTACGAATGTATGCATGATCTTGCCATGATCTTGCCATGATCTTGCCATGATCTTGCCATGATCTTGCCATGATCTTGCCATGATCTTGCCATGATCTTGCCATGATCTTGCCACAGGGCAGAATTATTGGCGTTTCATTCATTTCCACAGCTTTTGTCTGCTCTCCTGTTTCTGCGTTTCAATATCATCATCATCGTTCCTTATCACATTTCTTTCCATTTCCTGGTGGAATGGAAAAGCGTGATGTAATGCTATCTTCGCTCTCCATCCTCATCATCCACTGCTGCTCGGCTAATCATCCCTGCAGAGTATAGTCCTCCACCTCTTTCCCCGTGGCTCTCCATTTCCTTTCCAGCTTCCATTGCATCATCTTGCTCTTCACAACAGCACAGCTTCGTTTTCTCCTGCTTTGTGTTCTCATTATTCGCAACAACGACAACAGCAACAACAAACACAACAACAACAACAACAACAACAATAACAATAACGACAAACACAACAACAACAATAACAATAACAACAAACGCAACAACAAACTCAACAACAAAAGCAGCAATAGCAACAGCGACAACTACAATAGCAGCAGCAATAGCAACAACAATGCCAGCAACAATTACAGCAATTGCAACAGCAGCGACAACAAGAGACACAACAACAAGCACAACAACAGAAACAGCAACAGCAACAACAATAACAGCAACAGCAATAGCAACAATTATAGCAACAGCAACAACAGAAGCAATATCAGCAATAGCAACAGCAGCAACAATAGCAACAATTACAGCAGCAATATGAGCAATAGCAACAGCAGCGGCAACAACAACATCAGCAACAACATAGTTTTTCATTATAGTTTTGCTATAGCGTCTTTCTGTCCTCTATCCTGATTGCAATGATGGTTCTACTATCGTTGGTAGTATAGTAGTGGCGATGGTAGTAGCATAGCAGTTTTATTAGAG
Organism: Lumbricus terrestris; assembly: GCA_949752735.1. Classification (NCBI taxonomy): domain Eukaryota; kingdom Metazoa; phylum Annelida; class Clitellata; order Crassiclitellata; family Lumbricidae; genus Lumbricus; species Lumbricus terrestris. The sequence continues at coordinate 37,859,994 of OX457048.1, forward strand.
CTGCATTAGTACTATTTTAGTAAGTAATAGTAGATACTATCTACTAGATAGAAACGTTATTAGTGAGAAAAGCCATGCACCAAAATTCTTCCTCACTTCCCCCTGTATGATGCTGTACCATAATATCATCTTCCACCATCTTCTCCCTCCCTCCTCCCTCCTCCCTCCTCTCTCCCTCCTCCCTTCCTCATTCTTTCCAATCTCGTCTTCCATCTCCTCCTCTTCCTCCTCATTCTCTTCCATCCATTTTCCACCATTCCACCTTCGCGGATACCTGATCAGTTGGAACATTCTCGGCTTTACTCCATGAGATATGCTGCTGACTTGAGATATTATGTGTGTATCTGTCTGTCTGTGTGTCGGTGTATGCATATGTGCGTGTGTGTGTGTGTGTCTGTGTCTGTGTCTGTGAGTGTGCTTCTTTGTGTGTGTGTGTGTGTGCATATGTGTTTTTGCATATATTTGTGTGTGCATGTCTGTATGTGCGTGTTTGTGTATGTGTGTATGTGTGTGTGGGTTTGCTTGTTGATATGTGTGTTTGTGTGCATTTGTGTGTGTATGTGTTTGGATTTGTGTGTGGATGTGCGTTTGCGTGCATGTGTGTATTTGCCTATGTGTGTGCGGGTTTGTTTGTGTGTATGTGTGTGCATATGTATGTTTGTGTGCGTTTTTGTGTCTTACGTGTTTGTATCTGTGTGTGTGTGTGTGTGTGTGCATGCGCGCGTGTTTGTGTGTGTGCATGTGTACACGTGTGTGTCTGTGTCCGTGGGTATTTGTGTGTAGGCGCGCATGTCTGGTCGCTTCGATGACTAGAGATGGAATCAAAATACTCCAGAAGGGAAATAATTAATTTATATACGAATCGTCCATCAATAGTTTATCTCGATGGATCGCTTTCTACACAATCATGTTGTTCACTTATCACCACATTATAATGCATTCATATCTCCAGTCTAGTTTGTACAAACTCCAAAAAATGAGATCTGTTGATAAAAATTTCTGGTATTCCCATAATAATTATATACATGTATATATATATATATATATATATATATATTCCTGTAGTAAATATAGGCACACAATATAACTTACACATTTATGTATATATAGTTATATTTACATAATATGTATGAGTGAATACTTGTTACATAAAATGTAATAAGATAGATGATGTTGAGGTTGATAATGATGATGATGATTCTACTACTACTACTACTACTACTATTACTACTACTGCTGCTGCTGCTGCTGCTGCTGCTGCTGCTGCTACTGCTTCTGCTACAACTACTGCTACTGCTGCTGCTACTGCTATACTGCTGCTACTACTACTACTACTACTACTACTACTACTACTACTACTACTACTACTACTACTACTACTACTACTACTACTACTACTACTACTACTACTACTACTACTACTACTACTACTGCTGCTACTGCTGCTGCTGCTGCTGCTGCTGCTGCTGCTGCTGCTGCTGCTGCCACTATCACTACAACTAATAATAATTAATAATAATAATAACAATAACAATAATAATAATAATAATAGTAATAATAACAACAATAACAATAACAATAACAATAGCAATAACAATAGCAATAACAAAAGTAGTAAAGACACAAGACAGGCGAATGGTCTGGATTTGTGTGCAGATGATTTCTGCAAGTATGTGTGCATGTATTTCCGAGTGTATATAATTGGATATCGATTAGTCTATATATATCATAATATATATATATATATATAAATATATATATATATATATATATATAAAATACTGTACGTTTGTTCGGCATGAGCGGTGTTGGCAGCTTGCAACGCGAGATCAGCGGCCGGGTTCAACGCAGGAAATTGTCTGAAGCACGCTTCATCATTACCATCATCATCATCATCGTCATCATCATCGTCATCATCATCAACGTCATCACCCATTGTTAGACTCCCGGCCAATTGGCTGATGCCGATGCTGAATGGTTGATGGAAAGGTCACATGCTCCCTACTCTCCCTCCTCTCCCTCCTCCTCCTCCTCTTTCCGCTCCCATTTCCCCGCCTTAGGCCTCTCCTCTATACCTTCTTCCACTCCTGTTTCTTGTCCTCTTCCTCCTCCTGGTTCCCCTTATTCTCTGGCTCCTACTCTCTCTCCCGCTTTCCCCTATTTTTCCTTCTCCTTTTCCAACCCCGTCTCCTACTCTTTCTATACCTCCTCCTCTTCCTTCTCCTACTTAAAGCTCTCCTCATACGGCTTCTCTATCTAGATTTATCTAAATCCCTTCCTCTTCCCCCGCATCCTCCTTCTACTCTTTCTTCTCCCCATTCTTCTCCTCCCCTCTCCCTTTTCCTTACTCCTACGCTCCTCTTCGACCCCTTATTTTCTCCTCCTCCTATCTCTCCCTCCTCATATCCTACATTCTACTCCTCTTTCTCGCCTATCCCCCCACTTACTTCTCCTTTTCCTCCGCCTTCTACTGCTCTTCCCTTTCCATTCTCTACTTCTTCTCCTCCTCCTCCTCCTCCTCATTCTGTTCCTCCTCTTTCTCCTCTTCCTCCGCCTTCTACCCCTCTTCACCTTCCATTCCCTATTTCTTCTCCTCCTCCTCTTTATTCTGCTCCTCCTCTTTCTCCTCTTCCTCCTCTTTCTACTCTTTCTCCTCTTTCCCCTCTTTCTCCTCTTTCTCCTCTTTCCCCTCTTTCTCCTCTTTCTCCTCTTTCTCCTCTTTCTCCTCTTTCTCCTCTTCCTCCTCTTTCTCCTCTTTCTCCTCCTCCTCCTCCTCCTCGTCACACATACGGGCGCTAAAGAAGCTGAAAACAGAGATAAGAAAAATTTGTTGACAACCGATTCGAGCGACGAAGATAATGGCCGAAACGTCGGTGTACGGTGGCATCATATCGTCTCCTCCGCTTTTTTCTCTCTTTGGTTTCCACTTTTCCCGACCGTTTACCATCCCTTCCTCTCCGTTTATCCATATATATGTAGTGTCCCGTTTCCAGTTAATCTACCTGAGATAGACTGGTGGACAGATAGAGAGAAGACACACGCAGAGAGACAAAGAGACAGACGTACAGATAGACAGACAGAGAGACAGACACACGCAGAGAGACAAAGAGACAGACGTACAGATAGACAGACGGAGAGACAGATACACGCAGAGAGACAAAGAAACAGACGTACAGCTAGACAGACAGAGGGACAGACACACGCAGAGAGACAGAGACAGACGTGCAGATAGACAGAGAGACAGACACACGCAGAGAGACAGAGACAGACGTGCAGATAGGCAGACAGACAGACAGACACACGCAGAGAGACAAAGAGACAGACGTACAGCTAGACAGACAGAGAGACAGACACACGCAGAGAGACAAGGAGACAGACGTACAGATAGACAGACGGAGAGACAGACACACGCAGAGAGACAGAGACAGACGTGCAGATAGGCAGACAGACAGATACACGCAGAGAGACAAAGAAATAGACGTACAGATAGACAGACAGAGAGACAGACACACGCAGAGAGACAGAGACAGACGTGCAGATAGGCAGACAGACAGACAGATACACGCAGAGAGACAAAGACAGACGTGCAGATAGGCAGACAGAGAGACAGACACACGCAGAGAGACAGAGAGACTGACATGCAGAGAGGCAGACAGACAGACGTACAGATAGACAGACAGAGGGAGGCAGATATAGAGGCACGTGGACAACAGATACATGTACGTATAATACATCATACACGGTCGGGTACAGATCTGTTATTTGAAGCAATCCTCTTATTCGATGTCACAGGCGCTAGATAAATGGGGGTTGGGTGGTTGGAGGATGAGGCAGATGAATGGTCAATTGTTTCTGTCTCTGTCTGTCTGTCTCTGTCTGTCTGTCTCTGTCTGTCTGTCTGTCTGTCTGTCTGTCTGTCTGTCTCTCTTTCAACATGTCCCTTTCACTATGTCTCTCTCACTATATCTCTCTCCCTCTCTGTCTG
>OX457048.1:37868978-37908978 GCA_949752735.1 Lumbricus terrestris
AGTGACTTCCAAATTCCATCACTGGAGTGAATATTATTATTTGCATTCTTCTCAACATTTTAATTGTTATTATTATTATTGGTATTGTCCCTTGTGTGGTCAATGTAACTTCCTCTAAATTGCAGGGTAAAGGAGTAGCAAACTATAGTTAGGCTAATATACATAATATCAGTGATGATCCCTTCATTATATAATTTATTATGGCTATTTCAAATTGAAATGAAATATGTTCACGTTTTCAGATAAATGCGCATTAATAGTATACGAAATCGAACCTACCTTTCCGAAAAAAAACCCATCCAGCTGCTTAATATATGGAACTCCGCCAATGCTCGCAGTTTGTCAGTGCCAGTCCCAAGCCTGGATAAAGGAGGAGGGCGACGCTAATGGTTTTTGTCACCACACATGTATACCGTCGTCAAACTGTAACTGCTATACTACTGTCAAGAGAGTTGAAGCGCTGAAGAGAAATCTTCGTAATAATATGTTATTATAAGCATTCAAGAAGTGACTTTCCCGAAATTCTTTGCGTCAATTCCATAATTACATAATTAACCATAATATGCGAGCTGCATTGTGGGAATTCCCCGTCGCTTCTCGTACTCTCTCTTCATTGAGACGCCTATTGTGACGTCATCGGAGTTCCGAAATGTATCGGGGACTCAGTATCGCTCTCAGTATACATACTCGTCGTTGAACTCCTATTGTGACGTCATCCTAGCTTTGATGACATGACGCTGAATGGATATATATATATATATATAATGTTTATAAGCATAATGTATAATTGTATATCTATAAATATTCATTCATTCCGAAAACTTGTATAGCGCCCCTTCAAGAAGCCTACTCAGAGGCGCTCCCAGTCCAGTCACAGCTAAAAAGATAGGTCTTGAGCAACTTGTAGAAAGCAGGCAAATTATTCCGAGGTAGTAAGCGTAGTGCAAGCGGGAGCCCATTCCATGTGGACGGGCCAACAACCGAGAAGGCTCGACGCTGTCTGGTAGCGAACCCCCAAAATATTTATGCTTGGGGTTTGTAATAACATTGATAACCTGACGAATCCTGTTATATAGCGCCTATCGACCGATGCTGAAGGTTGTCGAGGACTTAAGACATCGATTATTGATGGTCGTTGCAATGGTGATTATGTGTACCGACCACTGCCTATTAATATGTATAAATATAAATGATGTTCAGACGAATGAAAAACGACAACGATAATGGTGATTTGAAAGTTGTAGGCCTATCTATATAATTGTCAAGCCTCAACGGTCCTAACTACATTGCAATAAAAAACGATAATTATGAATAATAATAATAATAAAAAATAAAAAAAAAAATAAAAAATAATAAGAATAATACTAAAAAAAAAAAAAAATAATAATAATAATAATAATAATAATAATAATAATAATAATAATAATAATAATAATAATAATAATAATAATAATAATAATAATAATAATAATAATGACGGGATGTTATTGCTTCATTTCGAATGGGAATTTCCTACAAAAAAATCCAAGGAAGACTAGTCAAAAGGAAAACGTCTGATGTTGATTGCAATGATTGACTGATCGATTGATTGATTTATTGATTGATTGATTGATTCATTCATTCATTCATCCATTCATTCATTCATCCATCCATGCATCCATTCATTCATCTATCCATCCATCCGTTCGTTCGTTCCTTCCTTCATTCATTCATTCATTCATTCGTTCATTCACTCGTTCATTCATTCTTTCTTTCTTTCATTCATTCAAAGATACACTTCCGACCCCAATGCACAGCGGATAAAGAGGTCGGTTTGAAATGCGTACCGGTATACAGAAAGACTCAGAGAGACAAGAGCTGCGTCAGAGAGATCCCGTTCCAAAGCGAAGTGTCAACTACCCAACGGTACCAATTAAGTCAAAAAATGTTCATCACTTGCTGAGTTCAGTCAGGTGTTTCTTGCCACCTCCTCACATCAAGCGGCCATGGCACTCAAGAGGAACGTTGTCAGGGCATCAAGCATCCGAGCAAAAGTGTTCAAGAACCTCGGAGAACAATTTCATGGCATATAAAATGAGGCCAAGACACGAGGAGGCATATCTGAGGTGTACTTTTATACACATACATGTAAGTATACTCACAGGCTACCGGTGTGCATTTTGGGCTATTACAGGGACAGATAGCCGCTTGCCACAGATAAGACCAACACTCGAGATCATCGAAAATATTCTGCATTTTAATTTTACGCATAGACAAGATTGTTAACCGAAACCAAAGCAGACAAGTGAGCAATGTGTTGGAGATCTTAAAGTTGCTAACTTCAAAAGAATTCTTCAACCGTTATAAGAAATGCTTCATAAACTTACTAGATCCTATTTGTAAGCAATTATTAACGAGCATAATATACGTGCAGCCTATAGCACCAGTGAGAAAAAAGATAACGTGAAAATAAGGACATTCGGTAAATAAATGATTTGCTTCAGCATAAGACAATAAATAATTGGCTGCAGTATAGAAAATCGTGAAATAATTGTACATTTTAAGGCAGCGAAATTATTCTGGTTTTAATCGCCTTCGGCTTGCCATCGCCTAGACGCGAGTTCACCGGTTCTCATCCGCTACATCTGTGCGGCTTTGAGAGGAGACTTTGAGGACTTGCTGGTCGGTCCAACAGCAAAGACCTTTTCTCCGATCTGCAATGGCTCCTATGAAATGACAAGAAATCGACTTTTAACCTTTACCACTCACGTGTCCGCTCTCACAGGACAAATTTGGGCCGATTAAATCATAAAATGATTATTCGGTTGGTGAGAAATTTTCATGTTATTGGTTATCTTTATCATCATATCACTTACGCTATAGGCATGGGCGGAGTTTATCATGGGCTATGGGGGCTAACCCCCCCCCCAAGAAGAACCAGATTCTTTTTTTACCGTGTAAATGGTATATTTTCCTGGGCTTAGCCCTCTCCAAGAAGGCTTTAGCCCCTCCAAGAACGGAAGCCAAACTCCGCCCATGGCTATAGGTCTATGCTGTTGTGAGCGTTTGTTAATTTTATTGGAGCGGCGCCATATAAAAACTCAACGGTGCAAACAAGTTATATAAGGATCGCTGGATAGCAATTGACAATTCTAGCGCAGCAACGCGGTCTACGCTGGTTACCCGTTCAACATAATTATGGATTAAAATAGAATGATTATATTAATCGGATTCTGATTCTCGGATTATTTAAATTTATGTTTTAGAAACGTAACATACTCATGGGCGAAGTTTGGTTTCCGTTCTTGGAGGGGTTAAAGCCTTCTTAGGGGACTAAGCCCGGGAAAAGATACCATTTACACAGTTTAAAAAATGAATCTGGGTCTTCTTGGGGGGGGGGGGGGCTTAGCCCCCCTAGCCTCTGATAAACTCCGCCCATGAACATACTGTACTAGTGACGAAAGAACTTTATTGAATTATTAACTGGGATGTATCAGTTGTGTGCTGCCTACAAATAGAGGGCTGGGAGAATTGCGTTTCCGGATGTGCAGCTATGCACGACTGCAAGGGAAGAACCTTACAAGGTCTAAGATATACGATGCATGCAGGCCTAGAAATATCGTTGCTTTACTGATTACGCAGATATTTTAAACGAGCAGACAATCTGAGACAAGTACGGAACACTAGCCACTAAACAGTAGATAACCAGTTGACTTACCTTTTCCGCTTGGCCAGATTCTGTTTTCTTTCTTCTCTTACACCATTCCGCTAATTTGTCCCTTAGCGGTGCCAAGATTCTGTGCAAAATAGAAATAGCGACACCGTAGAGTTCGTTTACATTTTTCCTTCATGGTCATGCTTACGTTTTACTGTAAAATTATCTTGAACGTTGCTCTGTAATGTAATTCTCCTTACAGGCTTACAGCATGCTTCCGATTTAGTAACATCGAGAAAAAACCCACTAAAGCAATGGTTCGCGATGATGAGGTGTATTTAGAAGAGATCAGAAATAGCCAAGAGAGAGAATAAAATATTGAAGTCATGTGCTGAGCGTCAGCAAGCAAACTGGCAAGTCAAATATAAAATTTGTATTTGAAATCGTAAATGAAACAACGATGATGTTCATACTTACAGGACGGCTATTAATGCTGCCCGTACATAATTAGTTCCTTATTCTATTAATGGGTCACAATGCATGCCTCTGATTTAGTAAAAGCGAAAAAATCACTTATAAGAGATCAGAAATTGCCAAGAGAGCTAATACATCTAAAGAATACTCAAGTCGTGCGTTGAGTGTCAGCAAACAAACCCGCAAGTCATATATCAACTATATAAAATTGATAGGCAAATTAAAACAATGATGATGTTCATACTTACAGGACGGCTATTATCGCCTGTATGATCATTGCAAACAGTATCAGAAATCTGAGAAAGTAGCTGCTGCCATCTTTGGTTTCTGGATAACAAAGAAAATGCAAAAAATTGGCGAAATTTGCTAAATATCGCGTAATAATAAGTGATATCATCATTGCTACTCTTGTTTATTTTTTGCGGGAGGTATACATGATTTTTGGAGTTATAATAGGATCGGTCACAATTGTTATTGTTATTTTTCATTAGTTTGTTTAACAAAAGAAGCAGTAGCTAAATGTTGTCCTAAATGATGATAAATGTTCCAACTATTACGTCTCCCTGACTCAGCTAAAGTGCCTCGAAACGCCACAAATTGGTTGTTGTTATTATTGTTATTGTTATTGTTATTGTTATTGTTCTTGTTCTTGTTCTTGTTCTTGTTATTGTTATTGTTATTGTTATTGTTATTGTTACTGTTATTGTTATTGTTATTGTTATTGTTATTGTTAGTAGTAGCAGCAGCAGCAGCAGCAGCAGCAGCAGCAGCAGTAGTAGTATTGTTAAATGCTTTGTGCGCGTCAGTTGTCTTTGACGCATTTCTTATCTGTTGCCAATTCATCCGCGCATGTTGATGCGGCTGGTCTGCATGGATGGTGAATGTAGGTAGGATGTGACCAGAGTATCTGTTAGTGTCAAAGCCATGGAATAAGAGTTAGGCAGTCAGGTTTTTTACCATCCGCTCTGCCCTACGACTGGATACATGTGTGGTTAGGTTTGGATGAATCTATGGATGGCATATGCCATATTGATTTATGATATCACGGATTGATATATACATATATAAAATGAAGGACTGATTGATCAATAATTATTGATTGGTTAATTGATTCATTCATTGATTGATTTCTGCATGTCAGTCGTTCTTTTAATTGAATTGATTAATCGAAAGCATACTTGTCAACATCAACAACATGTCATATTTTGAACCAATAACATACTAAGGGTTTATGAAGATCTTTTTGTAGGACAATTGAATTTGTCCAACAGATAGAAATAGGGTTCTGCTGGCCTAGATAATAATCTACATTTCTGTTGTTTTTAAGATGTGAAAATAATATATTATGGCTGCTCGCTGTAAAAGTGTATGCATAGGCCTAATTGCATATGGATGCATATGACTTTTGTGTCTATGCATAATTATGTGTACTCACTTGTGTCGTTGGTAGTGCCTTTGTTCGTGACATCAGCGGCTGTGACGTTATCAAGTCTTCCATGAGCTTCAACATCTCCTTTAGCATCGGCATCAGATGTAGCGATGACGTTTTCAACGTTTCCTCTGTTGGCATCATATTCAACAGCAACTGTTTCTGTTTCTTTGGCTCTCAATCCTCGTTTCATCTCTTCCACCTTTTCCTCTTCTTCAGCTCGGGATAATTCCGCTACTTCTGCCTTTAGTATCTTTCTGTAGGTTTTCTCGCTTTTGCTTTGACTCGATGCCATTTCAGTGGCATCTGCCGCCGTTGGTAGATAATCATTGGGGACTTCTCCTATCTTCAACGACCCATTAAGATATTGGTGGTTGTATAGTTCCTCTTTCTTTATGGCTTCATACTCATGCCGGCATGGAATATCTTGCTCGATAACGTCCGGAACTTTGAACGTCATCCACTGCCATATGGAACCCTTCCTCATTCGGATGTAATTGTCCAAAAGTCTTAATCTTCTAAGTCCAGTGGCAGCCAAGTCAAGTTGTAACTGCTTAAGCTCTTTCTTCCTGTTTTCATAATACGCATCAACCAGATCTTTCGGAATCGCTCCAGTCTCCTTGCAGCTCTTCAGCATAGCCTCCTCGGCTGCGTCTGTGTTGGCCACGGCCTGCGCACATTCCGAACTACCGGCGTCCCTCAATCCATTGTAAGACCTTTGGCTGGTCGACGGATATTCGTCGTACAAACCAGAGGAGTCCGGACCTAAGGCGTAAAACTCATCCATTAGATGGTTCTCTTCAAACTTCATGTTAATATAGTCACGGAACCCGGCCGTCGATTCGTCTTTTAAAAATCCCTGTAAACTTGGTCTCAATCTTATGAAATTCCATAAATGCTGCGCGTTTCCTTTTCTCAGCGCCTTGTAGTCATTATATATTCTCCAGGCTTCAGCCTCTGGCATTGGTTTATTCTTACACAGATCTGACACAAGACCCCTCTCCTTGATTATCGATCTTTCGTAAGAACGGTAGAGCTCTTCAGGCGAAATGACATTGGGATTTTTAGTGAAGTATTTAAGTAGCTTCTCTTCCAACGCATCGGTGATTCGTATCTGTAGTCTCAGCGACCGAGGAAGCGTATCACGAAGTTTCCTATACGCCTTCAAACTCTCGATCATGTTAGGGGGATCTTCAACTGTTGTAGGAGGATATTTAGCTAGGGCTTCATCAGCTATTGCGTCTCTCTTTCTCCGAAGAACTGTTCTTGCCTTGTCGACAAGGTTTGCCACCGTTGGCCTTCTACTGTGTGCGTCCACGTCTCTGAAAGAGCTCTCCAAGAGCTCACTGAGAGTTTTCGTCTTTATTTCTGATCTGATGGCTTCGGGTTTGGTTATTTTGCGCAGAGTTTTGAAATATTTTGCAGGTTTCCACGAATAAATAATCTCCGAATTGTTCTTTGTTGCCTTGGAGGAACTTGGTTTCACAGTCGAGGTTTCAATGACAGGCGATGGATTTCTCGAAGTTTTCTGTTCAACTGAACCATCTTTGGCGCTGGCAGCAATCTGTTCAAGAGAATTGTCCTTGGTGTATTTTACTCCGAGGCTTTCATCTGAGTTATCAGCAGTCTTTCTGCCATCATCATCATCGTCAAGAGAAATAAGATAAGAAGTTTCGTTATTATCCTCAGCTATTTCCAATTTCTCCTCAGCGAAGTTGCGTCGTTCCAGTTCACCGAACACAGAGCCAATGGCAATGCAGAGCCAAATGGCGAACAACTTCATCTGCAAGAAAAAACGATGTCAACATCCTTCATCAGTTTTTAACTATCGTTGAACGATAGAATTGAATGAGTAGCTACGTGGACTTGGTTTGTAAGAGTTGTGTTGCGTTACAAATTACAATACACCACATGGATCCGCGTTACGGCTCTGAACAAGCGACGGTAATTGCAAATCTATATAGCGCCACTATAATTAATGTTGGACGCGGTGGTGTAGGGGTATGTTTGGTACCTTTGAACCTGAACGTTGTGAATATGTGGTTGTGTTGTGGTTTCCAATTTAGCTCAAGTCACCGCGTAGGGAACCTGAACAAGTCCATCACTCGCAGTTGCTCATACGCTTCGGCGTGAGACTCCGATTCAGTGTCCGCGCTATAGTCGGAAGCGCTCTGTGCTGTGATCCTGAACGGGCGCTACAGAGCAAGTGCACAATGCACATGCATACATATATACATGCATGTATATATATAATATTATTTATACAGACATACAGAAGCGCACAGGATTTTTCGGTCGACTTCGATCGATCCACTGGGTTTGTGATAACCTGATTTTTTGGCTTCATCGTCTAACGGATGATTCGTATTTTTACCGATTCAGCTGTGGACCATGCATTACCACCTTCTCATAAAAGCTTAGCTGATATAGGCAGGCCTACCCTACTCGATTCAGCAAAGGCAAGCTCTCCATTACGAAGTATATTGCATAGTCTTAGTGAGGTTGGCAGACTTTCATGACAAGTACGTACGTTTCATCTGTCAGAATTCCACTGATTCTCTGAGGTGGCCTTTTTGGGCGCCTTGCTCGGAAACACTACAATGCTGCCTGATCTTTAGCCTATAGTTATAGTTGTTAATATACGGCCTCTGAGTACATGTACATTAGGGATATGACAAAAAAATTTTTTTCAGAATTTCAAATTCCCCATAGTATCATGAGTGGAGCTTTTGCTTTTCTAAAAGAAAAAGAATAGTGGTTAGTGTCAACTCTTAAAAAATGTCACCCACCCGCCAAAAAATTGTTTTATTGCTATCTTGCTTCTTGAATCTTTTCTTGATGTATATAGATTGGAAGTTGAAAACTATTTAAAGGTCTTACACCAGATTTCTTGCGATTGCAGTTGAAATAAAAAATCAACTGAACTTTACAGACACTTTCAAGATGTCTAAAAAGGCACCTTCTGCTACAGAAAGAAACAAGAAAGTTTGGTCTTCAAATTTGGTACAGTTTCAAAAAGCTAAGAATTCAAGGAAACATAACACTGTTAGCAGTCTTGACACGATGTCAAAAATGCCTATGGAACTGCATATCTTGAATAGATTCAAGACTTTGGCTTCGACACTGAAAGGCAAAAAAGAAAGAGTTCTGATAATTGCTGAAGAGGTCAAAAACTTATGGAGAAAGCTTAACTTTCCAATCCAGCAAGGCAAATCTTCAGTTGAAAGAAAAATCGAAAATGTAATTAAGAAATACGAAAAACATTGTCGAAGACCTGGTAATCAAGTCTTTACCAGTTTGTTCAATGTGACAGATGAGAATGGAGAATGGTTTTGCCGAGAAGACAGAGAATTCTATGACCTTCAGACGTCGACTAAAGGAAAAGTTGGTTATTGTACCTTAAAGACAGATACAAAAGGACTTCACCCTAGAAAGCTACAGTTGATTAAGTTAAAAGTTAGTCAAGACACCAATGTTGAATTAAGCAGTGAAGAAGAAGAAGAAAGTTGTGGTACTGAAGAAGAAAAACAGGATTCCAGCAGTGCCTATGAAGATTTGGATGCTCCAACAACATCTAAAAGACAAAGAACTGATTCAGCAGTACAGTTAGTGACATCAGCAAAACTTAGTACAAGAAAGGCGCACACAGTCTGCAAAACTCTTGCAAAGAGTGGAATTTCTCTTCCAACTCCAAGTCAAAGTGGTGTTTACAAAGCGACAATGAAAGCAGGAGAACAATTAAAGCAACACTATAAGGAAACTTTAAGGAACGAGAATTGGAGCTTGCACTTTGATGGGAAGCGCATAAAGAAGAGAGAGTATCAAGTTGTAGTTCTGAAAAATGAAAATAGAGAAGTTAAACTATCGGTTCTTGAACTAATCAATGGAAAAGGTGAGACTATATTTAATGGAATAAAGACTGTGCTTGATGAATATGAGCTATGGCCTGCAATTAAGATAATATTATTTCTGATACAACCTCTGCAAATACAGGAAAATCTATTGGTGCAGTCACACGGCTACAGAATCATTTTGTTCGGCTTGGATTACAGAAACCTCTTTATATTGGATGCCAACATCATGTTCTCGACACAATACTGAAACATGTTATGGATGATTGTTTTGATGGAGCAACCACCTCACCAAACCTCAGTTATTGGTTCATTACGAAAGTAACAGAAGAGTACGAGCAATTGAAAGCATCGTTTGACAATTCTGGAAATGCTCTGAAGAAAGTAGAACAAATTGACTGGCGAGATGACATGGCTTTCCTTCACCATTTGATTGCTTGTTACAAGGATTTTAAGAGTACAGGAAGCTTTCCTATGGTAGAATTCAAAACACTGCCAAATATAAGCAATGCAAGATGGAATAGCAGAGCAATTTTTGCCTTGCTAGCTTACATTTTAATTCCGCAATTCCAGCAGTCACCTGAAGGTCAGTCAGCATGTGACTTTATTTGTGGTACTTGGAGTGACATCTGGTTTTCTGGCCAGTACTATAATCCTGACAACTTTGATAATCTAGCAGAAGTGTGTCAAAATCATTCAAAGGCATTAAAGTCATTGAGGAACTTTTGGTCTGTGGAGCCAACACCGATTCCAACACAACGGTCAAATATATGTGCTGAAAGAGCAATTAAAGTTATGCAGGACTTACTTCCACTGTGTAAAAGCATTGACAAACTGAGTATTAAATTTCTTTTGTCAAACGAACACTAAAAAATCTGTACTTTAAAACGTTTAATACAATTTTCCGATGTGCGGCACAGCTGTGCCAGTGTTTATATACAATGTAAATTGTTTTTCTATTTGGTGGGTGACATTTTTTAAGAGTTGACACTTGCCACTGGTGTTTTCTTGATATTTGCATAAAAACTCCACAACAAATGACATGGGGAAAGGGTTTTAAAAATAGTCATATCCCTAATGTACATACGGAAATTTAGCTGCTACCTCATCTAACATCGAGTCTCTATATTGAAGCATTGAAGTACGTTGAGAAGTTAAGTTTCACACATTCCCTGGCTTTCAGGCAGGGAGTGAATTGTTGTGTGTTGTGGGGTCCAACCACTCTATAAATAGCTTTTCTTCAAAGGGACCCGACATTAAAGTCTTCGTGGAAGCACGCCCCAAAACCCCGTCTGACCCACGCTCCGTTTAGACAATATTATTCTCGTAGTATTTTCAGGCGCTAATAGATTGCACGCACCCGAGGAGCGCGTAGGCTAAAGCTCCTCCCCCCCCCCGATACGATATTTCCAAAGTCGATTGAGAGCGGTGAAAGATTTTTGATATCAATTGAATTTGTCCAACAGATGGGCTCCCGAGGGTCGCATATAGACAGAAGATTTCTTACACTAAATTATGCATATTATAGTCTCTTACAGCCTGACGGGATTCTTAATACATCGGGCGTTAATCAATTGGTAAAATTGAATCTGACGGACCTACCCTCTTTGGTGAAGTCGCTCGTGGAGACTCTCTTCCGGTGAGAATAATGCAGAGTGTTTGAAACGCTTATTGCTATTGTGACGTCATGTTAGATTTGATGATACAATTCGAGACGTTTATATATATATATATATATATATATCATCTACATAAATATATATAACTTATTTATGCATTATGTGTACGCAAATAAGCAAATAGTGAATAAGTAAGAAAGTAGTAAATAAATGAGTGCCTATTGGAATATTATTTAACAGACGAGAAGCAAGCATATAGTGGCTTATACAGTCGAGAAGCAGATAGAGATGAGAGACACATAGTCGCATAACATTCTGACAATAAGATCGTGTTTGTATACATCTATATTATGTGTATATCTACATAAATCTACATATAATATGGCCATAATGAGCTATGACATAGGCCATCAACACTTCATGGCTTGGATCAGATTACGTGGCCTGGTTGACATAATTCAATGAATGCAGTCCCTACCGCCTACGAGGAGTTACACGTATACGGCTTAAAGTGTAGCAGGATGGTCATGGACGCCGTTCGGGAACTTATTTTCAAATCTCAATATGCCGTCCTGCCACTTATTTGGCCACAACACCTGAAAAGCGAGGAGTGTCCATGCGCTCCTTTTTACAATTTAAGCACTGGTTACACGTGAAATATTATCGAAAACAATTCGACCTCTTCTTCTTTGCTTTCTGTAGCCAAGTCCGTTCATCAATTGGCGTCATTCGCCACGATTTCTGGCTCTCTTCTTCTACTTTCTGTAGCCCTCCTTCATCATTCAGTCCTGCGAGTATGGCTTCTTTCATACATTTAGACTCGCAGACATCTATTGGGCCATTGGCCTATTATTAAATAGACAGATGGCTTGAAACGGATTAGACCACAACTCTCGAGTTCGAGTCAATATTCTACATTTTAATTTTACGCATAGAGAAGTTTGTTATCCGAAGGCTAAGTAGACAATTTACCGATATGTTGGAAATCTTAAAGTTGTTAGAATCATGTTAAATTAGGGCTGCCAACCGTCCCGGATTCGCCGGGACAGTCCCGGAATCGACCATGTGTGCCCCGTGTCCCGGATTGATCCCAAATTGTCCCGGAATTGCTGTAAAGTTCGGATCATCGCACAGTAGTCAATTTTTTCATATTGTGCACACTAAACTTAATAAGCTGTCTGATGAATTTGACGTTGTTGACTGAACATCGTTGAAGTCGCAGAAACTGTCCAAACCACTGACACTCAGTGTAGAATATTGTGCCCTATAGCCTACGTTATAAGACTACACTCAGCCCGTTTTAATGCGAGAGCGTTCAGCATTAATGATGTCATGTTGGCTAACAATCGCAATTAAACCTAGCTGAGCACCGACCTTGTTCTTGAAAAATGCTAAATTTATAAATTTTGACATGACCTACCATGCTACATGTGCTCATTTCTACAACTCATTGCTCATGCAGTGTTTCGGAACTGCTTTAAGCTCAGCAGAAGTAGGCCTGTAGCTTTGAGATGAGGCCTGACCACTATCCGGTCGCCGACCTTTTAATTTCATAAATGACATTAAAATCTGTAATCTGCATGCACGACGTCGCCTTTAATTGTGTAAGCTTAGGCTACCTAATGAACATCGCTCCTGCTGGACTCATATATACGTCTGGTTATAATCTTGTAGGTATAGGCTACATGTAAGCTATAGGCCTACTGGAACTTAAAAGTTCTCTTCTTGAAGTCAAATCTCATCTTAAATTTAGGCTTCTTGTCTTTTGACGATTTATCTACAAAGTTAACGACTGTTTTTAGTAGATTGGAGATTACATAGGAGTGACACAACATTTTTACACTAGGCCTATGTGGACAGTGTAAATTGGTTATCTCATATCGAGTAACAGCAAGCGTCCCGGAATGGCAAAATCAAAAGTTGGCAGCCCTATGTTAAATACAAAAGAATTCTTCAACCGTCACAAGAAATGAATCATGATTTTTTTAGGATCTACGCGAAGGCAATAAGTAACTAACGTGTATAACACCAGTGAGAAAAAGGATAACGTGAAAATAAGGACATTCGGTATAAACTATTTGCTTGAGCATTAGACAATAAATAACTGGGTGTAGTATAGAAAATCGTGAAATAATTGTACATTAAAGGAACCGAAATTATTCTGGCGATTAATCGCCTTCCGCTTGCCATATCCTAGACGCGAGTTCACTGGTTCTCATCCGCTACATCAGGGCGGCGTTGAGAGGAGACTTTGAGGACTTGCTGGTCGGTTGAACACCAAAGACCTTTTCTCCTACTTGCAATGGCTCCTATACAATGACAAGAAATTGTCTTTTAAATCATAAAATGAGTATTCGGTTGTTGAGAAATTTTCATGTTATTAGTTATCTTTACCATATCACTTACGCCAGTCGGCCTCGGCCTAGTGTGTTGAGAGTGTCTGCTAATTTCCTTCTAGCGGCGCCATTTAAATAACTCAACGGTGCAAACTAATGATAAGGTAATGATCGCTGGAATTCTCTGAATAGCATACTGATTGACAGTTCTAGCGCAGCAACATGGTCTACGCTGGTTCCCCACTTCCCCGTTCAACATAATTATGGATTAAAATAGAATGATTATCTTAATCGGATTCTGATTCTCGGATTATTTAAATTTATGTTTTAGAAACGTAACATACTCATGGGCGGAGTTTGGTTTCCGTTCTTGGAGGGGTTAAAGCCTTCTTAGGGGACTAAGCCCGGGAAAAGATACCATTTACACAGTTTAAAAAATGAATCTGGGTCTTCTTGGGGGGGGGGGCTTAGCCCCCCTAGCCTCTGATAAACTCCGCCCATGAACATACTGTACTAGTGACGAAAGAACTTTATTGAATTATTAACTGGGATGTATCAGTTGTGTGCTGCCTACAAATAGAGGGCTGGGAGAATTGCGTTTCCGGATGTGCAGCTATGCACGACTGCAAGGGAAGAACCTTACAAGGTCTAAGATATACGATGCATGCAGGCCTAGAAATATCGTTGCTTTACTGATTACGCAGATATTTTAAACGAGCAGACAATCTGAGACAAGTACGGAACACTAGCCACTAAACAGTAGATAACCAGTTGACTTACCTTTTCCGCTTGGCCAGATTCTGTTTTCTTTCTTCTCTTACACCATTCCGCTAATTTGTCCCTTAGCGGTGCCAAGATTCTGTGCAAAATAGAAATAGCGACACCGTAGAGTTCGTTTACATTTTTCCTTCATGGTCATGCTTACGTTTTACTGTAAAATTATCTTGAACGTTGCTCTGTAATGTAATTCTCCTTACAGGCTTACAGCATGCTTCCGATTTAGTAACATCGAGAAAAAACCCACTAAAGCAATGGTTCGCGATGATGAGGTGTATTTAGAAGAGATCAGAAATAGCCAAGAGAGAGAATAAAATATTGAAGTCATGTGCTGAGCGTCAGCAAGCAAACTGGCAAGTCAAATATAAAATTTGTATTTGAAATCGTAAATGAAACAACGATGATGTTCATACTTACAGGACGGCTATTAA
This sequence comes from Lumbricus terrestris, assembly GCA_949752735.1. Lineage (NCBI taxonomy): Eukaryota > Metazoa > Annelida > Clitellata > Crassiclitellata > Lumbricidae > Lumbricus > Lumbricus terrestris. The sequence continues at coordinate 37,883,530 of OX457048.1, forward strand.
TGCTGCCCGTACATAATTAGTTCCTTATTCTATTAATGGGTCACAATGCATGCCTCTGATTTAGTAAAAGCGAAAAAATCACTTATAAGAGATCAGAAATTGCCAAGAGAGCTAATACATCTAAAGAATACTCAAGTCGTGCGTTGAGTGTCAGCAAACAAACCCGCAAGTCATATATCAACTATATAAAATTGATAGGCAAATTAAAACAATGATGATGTTCATACTTACAGGACGGCTATTATCGCCTGTTTGATCATTGCAAACAGTATCAGAAATCTGAGAAAGTAGCTGCTGCCATCTTTGGTTTCTGGATAACAAAGAAAATGCAAAAAATTGGCGAAATTTGCTAAATATCGCGTAATAATAAGTGATATCATCATTGCTACTCTTGTTTATTTTTTGCGGGAGGTATACATGATTTTTGGAGTTTTAATAGGATCGGTCACAATTGTTATTGTTATTTTTCATTAGTTTGTTTAACAAAAGAAGCAGTAGCTAAATGTTGTCCTAAATGATGATAAATGTTCCAACTATTACGTCTCCCTGACTCAGCTAAAGTGCCTCGAAACGCCACAAATTGGTTGTTGTTATTATTGTTATTGTTATTGTTATTGTTATTGTTATTGTTATTGTTATTGTTCTTGTTCTTGTTCTTGTTATTGTTATTGTTATTGTTATTGTTACTGTTATTGTTATTGTTATTGTTATTGTTATTGTTATTGTTAGTAGTAGCAGCAGCAGCAGCAGCAGCAGCAGCAGCAGTAGTATTGTTAAATGCTTTGTGCGCGTCAGTTGTCTTTGACGCATTTCTTATCTGTTGCCAATTCATCCGCGCATGTTGATGCGGCTGGTCTGCATGGATGGTGAATGTAGGTAGGATGTGACCAGAGTATCTGTTAGCGTCAAAGCCATGGAATAAGAGTTAGGCAGTCAGGTTTTTTACCATCCGCTCTGCCCTACGACTGGATACATGTGTGGTTAGGTTTGGATGAATCTATGGATGGCATATGCCGTATTGATTTATGATATCACGGATTGATATATACATATATAAATTGAAGGACTGATTGATCAATAATTATTGATTGGTTGATTGATACATTCATTTATTGATTTCTGCATGTCAGTCGTTCTTTTAATTGAATTGATTAATCGAAAGCATACTTGTCAACATCAACAACATGTCATATTTTGAACCAATAACTAAGGGTTTATGAAGATCTTTTTGTAGGACAATTGAATTTGTCCAACAGATAGAAATAGGGTTCTGCTGGCCTAGATAATAATCTACATTTCTGTTGTTTTTAAGATGTGAAAATAATATATTATGGCTGCTCGCTGTAAAAGTGTATGCATAGGCCTAATTGCATATGGATGCATATGACTTTTGTGTCTATGCATAATTATGTGTACTCACTTGTGTCGTTGGTAGTGCCTTTGTTCGTGACATCAGCGGCTGTGACGTTATCAAGTCTTCCATGAGCTTCAACATCTCCTTTAGCATCGGCATCAGATGTAGCGATGACGTTTTCAACGTTTCCTCTGTTGGCATCATATTCAACAGCAACTGTTTCTGTTTCTTTGGCTCTCAATCCTCGTTTCATCTCTTCCACCTTTTCCTCTTCTTCAGCTCGGGATAATTCCGCTACTTCTGCCTTTAGTATCTTTCTGTAGGTTTTCTCGCTTTTGCTTTGACTCGATGCCATTTCAGTGGCATCTGCCGCCGTTGGTAGATAATCATTGGGGACTTCTCCTATCTTCAACGACCCATTAAGATATTGGTGGTTGTATAGTTCCTCTTTCTTTATGGCTTCATACTCATGCCGGCATGGAATATCTTGCTCGATAACGTCCGGAACTTTGAACGTCATCCACTGCCATATGGAACCCTTCCTCATTCGGATGTAATTGTCCAAAAGTCTTAATCTTCTAAGTCCAGTGGCAGCCAAGTCAAGTTGTAACTGCTTAAGCTCTTTCTTCCTGTTTTCATAATACGCATCAACCAGATCTTTCGGAATCGCTCCAGTCTCCTTGCAGCTCTTCAGCATAGCCTCCTCGGCTGCGTCTGTGTTGGCCACGGCCTGCGCACATTCCGAACTACCGGCGTCCCTCAATCCATTGTAAGACCTTTGGCTGGTCGACGGATATTCGTCGTACAAACCAGAGGAGTCCGGACCTAAGGCGTAAAACTCATCCATTAGATGGTTCTCTTCAAACTTCATGTTAATATAGTCACGGAACCCGGCCGTCGATTCGTCTTTTAAAAATCCCTGTAAACTTGGTCTCAATCTTATGAAATTCCATAAATGCTGCGCGTTTCCTTTTCTCAGCGCCTTGTAGTCATTATATATTCTCCAGGCTTCAGCCTCTGGCATTGGTTTATTCTTACACAGATCTGACACAAGACCCCTCTCCTTGATTATCGATCTTTCGTAAGAACGGTAGAGCTCTTCAGGCGAAATGACATTGGGATTTTTAGTGAAGTATTTAAGTAGCTTCTCTTCCAACGCATCGGTGATTCGTATCTGTAGTCTCAGCGACCGAGGAAGCGTATCACGAAGTTTCCTATACGCCTTCAAACTCTCGATCATGTTAGGGGGATCTTCAACTGTTGTAGGAGGATATTTAGCTAGGGCTTCATCAGCTATTGCGTCTCTCTTTCTCCGAAGAACTGTTCTTGCCTTGTCGACAAGGTTTGCCACCGTTGGCCTTCTACTGTGTGCGTCCACGTCTCTGAAAGAGCTCTCCAAGAGCTCACTGAGAGTTTTCGTCTTTATTTCTGATCTGATGGCTTCGGGTTTGGTTATTTTGCGCAGAGTTTTGAAATATTTTGCAGGTTTCCACGAATAAATAATCTCCGAATTCTTCTTTGTTGCCTTGGAGGAACTTGGTTTCACAGTCGAGGTTTCGATGACAGGCGATGGATTTCTCGAAGTTTTCTGTTCAACTGAACCATCTTTGGCGCTGGCAGCAATCTGTTCAAGAGAATTGTCCTTGGTGTATTTTACTCTGAGGCTTTCATCTGAGTTATCAGCAGTCTTTCTGCCATCATCATCATCGTCAAGAGAAATAAGATAAGAAGTTTCGTTATTATCCTCAGCTATTTCCAATTTCTCCTCAGCGAAGTTGCGTCGTTCCAGTTCACCGAACACAGAGCCAATGGCAATGCAGAGCCAAGTGGCGAACAACTTCATCTGCAAGAAAAAACGATGTCAACATCCTTCATCAGTTTTTAACTATCGTTGAACGATAGAATTGAATGAGTAGCTACGTGGACTTGGTTTGTAAGAGTTGTGTTGCGTTACAAATTACAATACACCACATGGATCCGCGTTACGGCTCTGAACAAGCGACGGTAATTGCAAATCTATATAGCGCCACTATAATTAATGTTGGACGCGGTGGTGTAGGGGTATGTTTGGTACCTTTGAACCTGAACGTTGTGAATATGTGGTTGTGTTGTGGTTTCCAATTTAGCTCAAGTCACCGCGTAGGGAACCTGAACAAGTCCATCACTCGCAGTTGCTCATACGCTTCGGCGTGAGACTCCGATTCAGTGTCCGCGCTATAGTCGGAAGCGCTCTGTGCTGTGATCCTGAACGGGCGCTACAGAGCAAGTGCACAATGCACATGCATACATATATACATGCATGTATATATATAATATTATTTATACAGACATACAGAAGCGCACAGGATTTTTCGGTCGACTTCGATCGATCCACTGGGTTTGTGATAACCTGATTTTTTGGCTTCATCGTCTAACGGATGATTCGTATTTTTACCGATTCAGCTGTGGACCATGCATTACCACCTTCTCATAAAAGCTTAGCTGATATAGGCAGGCCTACCCTACTCGATTCAGCAAAGGCAAGCTCTCCATTACGAAGTATATTGCATAGTCTTAGTGAGGTTGGCAGACTTTCATGACAAGTACGTACGTTTCATCTGTCAGAATTCCACTGATTCTCTGAGGTGGCCTTTTTGGGCGCCTTGCTCGGAAACACTACAATGCTGCCTGATCTTTAGCCTATAGTTATAGTTGTTAATATACGGCCTCTGAGTACATGTACATACGGAAATTTAGCTGCTACCTCATCTAACATCGAGTCTCTATATTGAAGCATTGAAGTACGTTGAGAAGTTAAGTTTCACACATTCCCTGGCTTTCAGGCAGGGAGTGAATTGTTGTGTGTTGTGGGGTCCAACCACTCTATAAATAGCTTTTCTTCAAAGGGACCCGACATTAAAGTCTTCGTGGAAGCACGCCCCAAAACCCCGTCTGACCCACGCTCCGTTTAGACAATATTATTCTCGTAGTATTTTCAGGCGCTAATAGATTGCACGCACCCGAGGAGCGCGTAGGCTAAAGCTCCTCCCCCCCCCCCCCGATACGATATTTCCAAAGTCGATTGAGAGCGGTGAAAGATTTTTGATATCAATTGAATTTGTCCAACAGATGGGCTCCCGAGGGTCGCATATAGACAGAAGATTTCTTACACTAAATTATGCATATTATAGTCTCTTACAGCCTGACGGGATTCTTAATACATCGGGCGTTAATCAATTGGTAAAATTGAATCTGACGGACCTACCCTCTTTGGTGAAGTCGCTCGTGGAGACTCTCTTCCGGTGATAATAATGCAGAGTGTTTGAAACGCTTATTGCTATTGTGACGTCATGTTAGATTTGATGATACAATTCGAGACGTTTATATATATATATATATATATATATATATATATATATCATCTACATAAATATATATAACTTATTTATGCATTATGTGTACGCAAATAAGCAAATAGTGAGTAAGTAAGAAAGTAGTAAATAAATGAGTGCCTATTGTAATATTATTTAACAGACGAGAAGCAAGCATATAGTGGCTTATACAGACGAGAAGCAGATAGAGATGAGAGACACATAGTCGCATAACATTCTGATAATAAGATCGTGTTTGTATACATCTATATTATGTGTATATCTACATAAATCTACATATAATATGGCCATAATGAGCTATGACATAGGCCATCAACACTTCATGGCTTGGATCAGATTACGTGGCCTGGTTGACATAATTCAATGAATGCAGTCCCAACCGCCTACGAGGAGTTACACGTAGGGCTTAAAGTGTGGCAGGATGGTCATGGACGGCGTCCAGGCATTTATTTTCAAATCTCAATATGCCGTCCTGCCACTTATTTGGCCACGACACCTGAAAAGGTGAGGAGTGTCCAGTCGCTTCATTTTTACACTTTAAGCACCGGATGCACGTGAAATATTTTCAAAAACTATTCGACTTCTTCTGCTTTGCCTTTCTGTAAATTCTGTAGGCAGGTCCGTACATCCATTGGCGTCATTCGCCACGATTTCTGGCTCTCTTCTTCGACTTTCTGTAGCCCTCCTTCATCATTCAGTCCTGCAAGTATAGGCCTACTTTTATGCATTATTTTAGACTCGCAGACTTCTATTGGGCCATTGGATTTTTCATGGATAGGTGGTTTGAAACGGCTACGACCACAGCTCTCGAGTTGTGGTCGATATTGTATACGTTTTATATGTACCCATAGACAAGTTTGTTGACCAAAGCTAAAGCAGACACGTGATAGATGTGTTGGAGGTATTAAAGTTGCTAAATTCAAAAGAATACTTCAACCGTTACAAGAAATGTTCCATAAAATTTTACAGAACCTATTCGTAAGCATTAATTAAAGAACATAGTTATATAGCACCAGTGAAAAAAGAATAACGTGAAAATAAGGACATTCGGGTATAAATGATTTGCTTCAGCATAAGACAATAAATAACTGGGTGCAGCATAGAAAATCGTGAAATAATTGTACATTTCAAGGCAGCGAAATTATTCTGGCATTTAATCGTCATCGTCTAGGCGCGAGTTCACCGGTTCTCATCCACTACATCTGGGCGGCGTTGAGAGGAGACTTTGAGGACTTGCTGGTCGGTCCAACAACAGAGACCTTTTCTCCTACTTGCAATGGCTCCTATACAATGACAAGAAATTGACCATTTAAATTATGAAATCATTTATTCGATGATTGAGAAATTTTCATGTAATTAAGTAAATTTAACTCATCAATTACGCCAGGCGACCTATAGGCCTTGTGTGTTGTGAGCGTCTTTTAATTTTCTTTGAATGGTACCAGTTAACAAACTCAACGGTGCAAACTCTTGACAAGTTGTAAGAATCGATAGTATGCTCCGAATAGCATACAGAGTGACAGCTCTAGCACAGCCACGTGGTCTACGCTGGTACCTTGGTCTACGCATGGCCTAAATTGATTATGCTACGAAACGTAACGTGCGCCCTGCCTCTTCTACAGATCTTTCATGAAGAAAGAAATGTATTTAATTAACTGGTGTGTAGCCGATTAGTTGTGTGCAGCTTACATACAGAGATATACATGTAGGGAAACTGCGTTGCCCGATGTGCAGCTCTGCACGGGAGGTGCTAAGGTCTAAGGTAAGGTCAAACTGCTACATATCTTTGTTTTACAGATCACGCATATTTTTCAAATGAACAGACATAATACTGAACACTAGCCACTGAACAGTAGATAACCAGCTGACTTACCTTTTCCGCTTGGCCAGATTCTGTTTTCTTTCTTCTCTTACACCATTCCGCTAATTTATCTCTTTGAGGTGCCAAGATTCTGTGCAAAATAGAAATATCGACACTTCAAGTTAAGTTCGTTTACATTTTCCTTTCAAGGTCATGTTTCTGTTTTACTGTCATATTTTCTTGAACGTTGCCTCTACATGATGCTCTTTATATTATGCTTAGGCTACATGAATGTAACTGACATCGAAAAAAAATCACTAAAGCAATGATTCGCGATGATGAGGTGTTACTGTAGGAGAGATCAGAAAGCTATATAATAGAAAACTCAAATTTTAGCGTTTATAATGCTTCTTAACAGATAATCTAATGAACTAATGAACTGCTTAATAATTAATCCTATAGGGAGATTATAAGAAAAAAATCAATTATTAATTAATTATTTATTAACTGGCGTATTTAATAATTGATTAATAGCCAGTTGTGGCTTAGCAATATAAAATAGAGAAAACCACATTAATAATTAAGCTATAAAAGTCATTACATTTATAAATAAGCTATAAAAGTCATTCAACACACGACGCAAGGCAATGAATCAGCAGGCAACGGAGACGACGACAGATGACGCGAAAACCAGGCGATCGACCGAGTTGGTGAAGAAGACGCTGCTTCGGGCCAATATGACTGATTAGAAGAGACGTTCACTTGCGAATTATTATTAAATAAATTTGTAACGCGCAAGGTCCCACCGAAATGTGAATCTGAGGCGCGGATAGTCAGCCGCCAGAGGAAGATGCAGTTAGATATCCATGTGCGTGAAAGCCAAGAAGAATTAGTAAGTTTTTAGCCGCTTTTTGAAGGAAGGAAGTGAAATTGAGCTTCGAAGAGAGAGCGGAAGCCGATTCCATTCCCTGGGTGCAGAAACATGGAACGCACGCAAGCCCATAGGCCTAACTGTTTTGCATCGAGGTTCAGATAAAAGACTTGTAAGTTGTACCCGATGAACGCAAGCAACGAGGAGGAATGTAAGGAGTTAGTAGTCAGTAGTTAGTTAGAGTTGGTGAAGACGACGAAGCTGCTTCGGGCCAATATGACTGATTAGAAGTGACGTTCACTTGCGAATGGCGATCTTAGAGTTGAAAAATCATTGGCCCCGACGATACGTTGAGTGGGGAAAGAGAGAGAGAGAGAGAGAGAGAGAGAGAGAGAGAGAGAGAGAGAGAGAGAGAGAGAGAGAGAGGGAGGGAGGGAGGGAGGGAGGGAGGGAGGGAGAAAGAGAGAGGAAATCATAACGTTGCATAAATATATAAATACGCCACATTAAGTAATTAGGAATTCTGGTTGTATTTTACTATTTGACTTTGATGCTATTTTTAAAAATTATAGGCCCTAATTATATTAAAAATTTGGCGTCGCGTTGTCATTGAAAATGCAGCGTGTCCTTGTTATAGGTCTAATCTATTATAGTGTCCTTGATTTGTTCATACCCATAGACCTCTGAAATAATACGCATCAGACTAGACATTCTGTTGTGACACAAATCAAGTGTTGAGCGTCGGCAAACAAACCTACAAGTCAAAATTATGTAAAATATATAAAAATGAAAGGCAAATGAAAACAATGATTATGTTCATACTTACAGGACGGCTATTATCGCCTGCATGACCATTGCAAACAGTATCAGAAATCCGAGGAAGTAGCTGTTGTTATCTTTGGTTCCTGAATTATAATGACAATGCCAAAAGTTTGGTGGAAATTTCTAAATATTGCTTAAGTATAAGTGATAGAAAGTGTGTATTATTATTATCTTTGCTGCTCTTATTTTGTACTTGAGGAATACATGATATATGGCGTTTTAATAGGAACTATCACAATTATCATTGTTCTTACTATTATTTTCTGCTTTACAAGGGAAGCAGTAGCCATTGCCCTAAATAATGATAAAAGTGCCTATTATTACGTCTCCCTTTGTCTGGGTCAGCCAAAGTCCCCCAAAGTCACAAATACATTACCCCAAAGTCACAAATACATTATTATTTTTCAAATTATTATAACCTTTTATTTTTTCAACAAACAGCATTGGTAACATGAAGCAGGGCTTTTTTTAACGTGCAGTTGCACACAAAACGTGCAGTTCTAAATGGATTTGTGCAGCGGTAGAAGCACTGCTGTCACAAGTTATGTGCATGTAACGTCTCCGTTTTTATGCTTATTTTAGCAGGTAATTGAAAATGTACTGCATTTAAATGATCTGTTCAAAGAGAAACCAATTCTTTATAAATGTATGATATAATTGAAACTATTAAATACACAATACAATAACGCAATATTCCTATTTACTTATTTGGCGTATCACTAATTATAATTATCTTTTAGCTTATCTGCATGTGCTCCACAGTTGAGATATATGACATATCGTTTCTGTAGTGTAAAACGGCCTTGAAATAATTCTGCAGATCCTCTGTAGATATACTGTATGAAGATAAGCAACCCCGTGCTATATTTGAAGAAATAGTTCTGCTGATTCTCCGTAGATTCACTGAATGAAGATAAGCAACCTCGTGCTATATTTGAAGAAGGATAATGAGATACTGTCAAGCTGTGGAATCCAGATCGAATACCAGACAAGACAATATTCAATACTTCCGTAGCATCAAATTATCACACTCCAACCAATGAGAATTTCCTTCCCAATTGAAAATGACCTTGAAATGTCAACCAGAGACAACGAGCCCAAAATCGTTTCTCAACACACGAATATCGTCTCACCAACCGTCACGATCACAATGTAGACTTCACGGACGTTAGAGTTCGCAACTTCGAATTTCTAAATCGCCTCTACTCTCACACGAATGCCTCGTACTGTTTTACGACCAGATACGAGCATAATCATCATCCTCACCATTGAATAAACTTCAAATGAATTGCCAGCCACAACTGAACAACCATCTTTCTCAATGTTCAAGCAAGGAATCAACCGTTTATGTCGAATTTCAATGACGTGGCTGTTTCCATTCAATTCCCACCGTTACGCTCATTTCGATGCTTTTTATTGGTTGCGCGTCGATGCAAATGTTTTCACTTACGTAAGCGTCCGTAGTAACCGCTTGACGTCACCATGACTGCCTCGCTCATGTACGCAAGATTCGTGGTCTCCTAGTTACTAATCCACTAGACGCCAAATTATTAATCTAGATACGCCGACTAAATTATCTAGCTTAACTCCTACTTAGAATTAACATATAATATCAGACAAGTTAGTTTGATAGATAATAGCGATTTAATACGCTACAAATACCCCTCCTTCAAAAGTCTGTAATCAGGCTTTACAAGCTCACCTAATTATCTATCAACTAAATTTCTATCAACTTCCTTATTCTATCTTACACAACAATACAACATTACTGAACTTCTTATCTACATTATTATAATACATTACTGATATATTTAAGTACTATGTAATTCCTCTACTCAAATAATCAGACATAACATTATTGCTTCCCTTGATATATCGTATCGTAAAGCAATAATTTTGAAGTGCTAGACTCCACCTCATGACTCTCGCATTTCTCATTCTTCCTTCCTTCATGTACTGTAGTCCGCAGTGGTCTGTCTCAATCACAAACTGCTTTCCACACAAGTACCTGTCAAACCGACTAATTCCCCACATTATCGCTAGACATTCTCTCTCCTCAACTGAATATCTCATCTCTCTTTCCAATAGTTTCCTACTCGCATATGCAATCGGGTGGTTTATCCCTTCATACTGCTGTATCAGGACACAACCTATTCCTCTTCCTGATGCATCCGTTTGAATCACGAATTCCTTTTCCAAGTTTGGTAACTTTAATATTGGTGTCTTAGCAAGTGCTGCTTTCAGCTTGCTAAAACTCTCTTCTAATTCTTCGTTCCAATCAACATTATTAGCTGCTGACTTCTTTGTCAAGTCACTTAATGGTGCCATCAGTTCAGCACAATGAGGAATAAATTTTCTGTAATAGTTTATTGCTCCCAAAAAGCTTCTTATCTGTTTCTTCGTTTTCGGTTGTGGCATCTCCACAATCTTATCTATCGATTCTCCTTTAGGACTAATGTCGTCGTTGTTTAACGTATGACCCAAGAAATCTATACGCCCATAGCCTAACGAACATTTCTTTGGTTTCAAAGTCAGGTGAGCATCTCTCACTCTTTGAAAAAATTCTCGTAAAATCTTCATATGTTTAGTCCATCCTTCTGTATGAGCTAGTATGTCATCAACATAACTCTCCAGATTCTCGGTTCCATGCAAAATCTTCCTTATCAGTCTGTTATAGCTTGAAGCACTGTTTACCAATCCAAATGGTAAAACGTTGAATTTATACAATCCACTTGCACAAATGAAAGTCGTATAATCTTTTGATTCTTCGCTCATTGGAATTTGCCAATACCCTTTGCAAAAATCAAACTTGCTATATATTTTGCTGCCACTCAGTTTATTGAAGATATCCTCGTTTGACATCATCGGCTCTGGATCAAAAACTGTCACTTTGTTCAATTGCTTATAGTTGCAGCAAAGTCTATTGCTTCCATCAGCCTTCTTAACAACAACAAGCGCTGCTGCGTATGCTGCTTCTGATCTTTCTATTATCCCATTCTCTAACATTATCTCAATTTCCTTATCAATTTCAGACTGTAGATGATACGGTGTTGGATATGCTTTCATCCTAACAGGTTCATCACTCGTAAGATGAATCTCGTGTTTCACCATGTCAGTTCTTCCTGGTTTATCTGTAAATATGTCTTGATATTCTCTCAGTAATTTCTCTAATTCACCTCTCTGTTCATCTTCTAATTGTGGATTAATATCAACATCCTTGTAAGTCTCAGTTTGCTTACTGACATACAGGTTTAATATCTCCTCCTCTTCGTCTTCACCTTCTCTACCATCATGTACAATAGCTGACACGTATGCTATTGTCTCAGAACCTGACAATTCTTCACTCCTCTCGTAATATCTCTTTAGTATGTTGATGTGGTATGTTTTCAGTTTTCCGCCATCAACCTCAACTTTATAATCGTAATCTCCGATTTTCTCTCTGACTACAAATGGTCCTTGCCATTTCACAAGCATCTTATTATTACAACTCGGTAGTAACAATAGGACTTTATCACCAATCTCCAGTTTTCTATATCGTGCCTTTTTATCGTAGTACTTCTTGTTCTTCGCATTAGCTTTGTGAATTGCTTTCTGCGCCATATTACACGTTTCCTCTATACGCTCTCGTAGATCTGTCATATATGTGTATACATCCTTCACCTCGTCTTCCACTTTTTCATTTGTCCACAGTTCCTTCAATATCTGTACCGGACCTCTACATGATCTTCCGAAGATTAATTCGAAAGGCGTGTATCCGTGGCTCTCGTGTACAGTATCTCGTAATGCAAAAAGTAATGGTGCCAAGTACCTGTCCCACTCTTTTACTTGTTCACCTATCAATTTTCTCAGTGTTGTCTTAATCGTTCCATTAAGACGTTCTACACAACCGTTTCCCATCGCGTGGTATGGACTTGTCATCGTATGCTTGATTAATAACATCTTGTTTACTTCGGCCATTAGTTCTGACGTAAACTGGCTTCCTCTATCTGTATGAATCCTCTGTGGTACGCCCATCCGACAATAAAAGTTAAACAAGGCTTCCGCCACTTCCTCGGTACTTATACCTTTCAATGGTATTGCTTCAGGATATCTGGTGCTTAAGTCGATAATCGTTAATACATAACGATATCCTCTCAAAGACATAGGCTCTATGGCTCCTATGATGTCTACACAGACATGCTTAAACGGCACATCCAGCACTGGAAGATGTCCCATCGGTGCCTTGTAATTCACTTTCTTATCCACTGCTTTCTGGCATACATCACAACTTAATATATATCGCCGAACTTCTTGATTTATCCCTGGCCAATAAAATTCATTCACAATTTTATCGTGAGTCTTCTTCATGCCTAGATGAGCTGACAGTAGCGAGTTATGTGCTACAGCTAGAACTTTGTTTCTCAACTGTTTTGGAACCATCAACTGCCACTTCGCTTCATCTTTTAAAACTTCCTTCCATCTCCGGTACAACAATCCATCTTTCTTTACGTACAGCACCTTTTCTGTACTCTTCTCATCGCCATTCCACTCAGATGCTTTATCCCAGTAACTCTTCAATGTTTCATCTATCTTCTGTAATTCCTTTATTTCTTTTGTGGTTATATTCAGGTCGGGCATTTCTGTGACCTTGAGTGGTTTATATTTCACCACTTTCTTCGACTCAGCTCTCGTTTCTATCGCTGCTGTCGTTTGATGTGCGTCACTGTTCATGACGTCATCACTTCCAACTTTCTCTATTACGTCATCATATTCCGTGCTCATTTCATCACTCTCAAATCTTACTGTCTTCTTGGCATCTTGCCAACGTGAATTAGCATTCACATTTCTCTTGAGTATTCCTTTATACTCAACTTTTTCTTGTTTCTCACTCATAATCGTCTCATTCACTTTCTCTCCTTTGTCACAATTAATTATATTTTCATCCGTGTTCTCATTCGTTACTGTATATTTTAACCCTCTCACGCGTCCAATAATTATCGGCTTTACTGGTTCATCCATAACCATTGCCTCAACTTCACCAGTAAAATACTCGCTCTCAATGTTTACATTGGCTGTAGGAAAACACCTTAAGCTCCCATCAACTAGGATGCAGTGCGTTTCCTTCCCAGTCAAATCACTATCCTTGATTAGCGATCTCCTCACGATACATGTACTCGCTCCAGAATCGTAAAGACAATTGGCGTCTACGCCATTGACCTTCGCTTGACATTCGTCTATACTTTCAATGTCAATGCAACCATCTTTCCGTTCCGTAACTACCGTACTTGCTGCCATATGTTTCGGTACTTCTTCTTTACCTTTCCTATCCTGGCGTTCTACTGTTCTGTCAATTTCATTCGATTTCGTATTTTCATTTGTCTGTACAGCCCTGTACGCCCTATTCTCGTAAATCTGTACTGCTGCAGCTGTGTGTTTAACAAACCCTTTAGTTTTGTTCACACAATCATATGCTTTATGACCTACCTTACCGCATGCAAAACAAGTTATCTTGTGTTCCGCTGCCTGCTCTCTATCTCTACTAAATCCTCTATTCACATTTCCACTGTGATTTGTCTCTTTGTTCTGTCGCGTTTCGACTCTTCCTCTGTTCATGTTTCCTTGGAATTTCTCTCTCGATTTCTCTTCAAATGGCTTTCCATTACCTCTGTCATTATTGAATCTCCCTTGAGGTTTTACAGAATTCTCTGCATATCTGTACCCATGAGCTTCGATGTAAGATTCTGCACACGTCAATGTGTCTTTTAAGCTCATTTTTCCTTTCTCTTTAATGAACATCCTCAACTCGTTACTACAAGTGAGGAAAAATTGATCTTTTAACAGTAGATCCTCGATTCCTTCGTAGGTCTGCTCAAATCCAGCTTGTAGCAACCATTGCTGCAAATATCGTTGCAATCTGTAAATGAAATTTGAAGGAGTTTCTCCTTGTTCCATCTTGCTAGTCTTAAACTTGTTACGATACCCTCCTTCTGTCAATTGGAATCTTTTCAAGAGATGCTTCTTTAAACAATCGTAGTCTTGTGTTTCTTCAGCCGACAAACGCTGGTACACTTCTAATGCTTTCGACTCTAGATGTCGCGCTAGCATCAGCGACCATACATCTCTCGGTATCTCATACGTCGTACACGTACGCTCAAATCTAAGAAGATACGCATCAAGACAGTCCTTTGCCTCGTTAAATATTGGGAATTTAATATTATTCATTCCCTTATGACTTTGGTTTCCTTGGTGGTTGTCACCCATCGTCATATAAGAATCTCCATCATCTCTGTTTCGTCCATCTCTCGATTCTATTTCTCTCATTCTCGCTTGAATCTCAAGTCTCTTATGCTCTAAAGCTTCATTCGCTTCTCTTGCAAGCCTCGCCTCGTTCATCTCTGCTTCACGCATAAGCCTAGCGTCAGCCATCCTCGCTATTTCTATTTCTTTTTCTCTAACTGCTGATTCTGCCTCTCTTTTAGCCTTAGCTTCAGCTAATCTAGTCGCCTCTCGCGCTAGCTCCAATTCATTTTCTCTGGCTGCTTTGGTATCAGCTAACTTAGCCGCTTCACGCGCTAGCTCCAATTCATTCTCTCTGTTAGCCTTAGCTTCTGCAGCTGCACGTAGCTCACTTTCCTTTTTCTCTTCTCGTTCATCCGCCCTCTGCTGTCTGAATTCGTTCTGTCTGTCTCTGACAAACGCCTTCAGCTCTTCACCTTCCAATGAGAATGAACGTCCCATATCCAACCACTGTTGCCAGTCTGTGATTGACATTCTTACTTACTCACTTTTGGTTAAGTAGTAATAAATTTAACGCTAAACTATGCGCTATACAATTTCACACTCGCTTATAATAATTATTAAAATTATTAAGCGTCACACTAGTGTTCCCTCTTAACGTGATACAATCTCTGGTATATGTTAAGCAATAAGGATTATCGCACCGACTCTAATGCTTAAAATCTATACATGCGCGTTGCGCTATGCTTAACAATTTCCAAATAGATCGTCATTTTAATTAGCTTTGTCTCTTCAATATAAATGTCAGTAAAGTTCAATCTAATCAACAATAATATTGTCAATTTTATCCCGACGCGAGCATCCCATTTGTAACGTCTCCGTTTTTATGCTTATTTAGCAGGTAATTGAAAATGTACTGCATTTAAATGATCTGTTCAAAGAGAAACCAATTCTTTATAAATGTATGATATAATTGAAACTATTAAATACACAATACAATAACGCAATATTCCTATTTACTTATTTGGCGTATCACTAATTATAATTATCTTTTAGCTTATCTGTGCTCCACAGTTGAGATATATGACATATCGTTTCTGTAGTGTAAAACGGCCTTGAAATAATTCTGCAGATCCTCTGTAGATATACTGTATGAAGATAAGCAACCCCGTGCTATATTTGAAGAAATAGTTCTGCTGATTCTCCGTAGATTCACTGAATGAAGATAAGCAACCTCGTGCTATATTTGAAGAAGGATAATGAGATACTGTCAAGCTGTGGAATCCAGATCGAATACCAGACAAGACAATATTCAATACTTCCGTAGCATCAAATTATCACACTCCAACCAATGAGAATTTCCTTCCCAATTGAAAATGACCTTGAAATGTCAACCAGAGACAACGAGCCCAAAATCGTTTCTCAACACACGAATATCGTCTCACCAACCGTCACGATCACAATGTAGACTTCACGGACGTTAGAGTTCGCAACTTCGAATTTCTAAATCGCCTCTACTCTCACACGAATGCCTCGTACTGTTTTACGACCAGATACGAGCATAATCATCATCCTCACCATTGAATAAACTTCAAATGAATTGCCAGCCACAACTGAACAACCATCTTTCTCAATGTTCAAGCAAGGAATCAACCGTTTATGTCGAATTTCAATGACGTGGCTGTTTCCATTCAATTCCCACCGTTACGCTCATTTCGATGCTTTTTATTGGTTGCGCGTCGATGCAAATGTTTTCACTTACGTAAGCGTCCGTAGTAACCGCTTGACGTCACCATGACTGCCTCGCTCATGTACGCAAGATTCGTGGTCTCCTAGTTACTAATCCACTAGACGCCAAATTATTAATCTAGATACGCCGACTAAATTATCTAGCTTAACTCCTACTTAGAATTAACATATAATATCAGACAAGTTAGTTTGATAGATAATAGCGATTTAATACGCTACAGTGCAGTTAAAACTAGCAGAAAAGGTCATTGTCCTCCGATTGGAAGTAATTTACCATGGAGGATGGGAAGGAAAAGAAGAGATGTCCTTTGTTGCCACACATGTATGCCGTCGTGAAACTGTAACTGCTATACTGCTACTAAGATAGAGTTGAAGTGCTGAAGAGAGCTCTTCACAATAATAATGTTATTATAAGCATTCAAGAAGTGACTTTCCCGAAATCCCTTGCGTCAATTCCATAGTCATAATTAACCATAATATACGAGCTGCATTGTGGGAATTCCCCGTCGCTTCTCGTACTCTCGCTTCATTGAGACGCCTATTGTGACGTCATCGGAGTTCCGAAATGTATCGGGGACTCAGTATCGCTCTCAGTACATCCTCGTCGTTGAACTCCTATTGTGACGTCATCCTAGCTTTGATGACATGACGCTGAATGGATATATTATATATATATATATATATATATATATATAATGTTTATAAGCATAATGTATAATTGTATATCTATAAATATTCATTCATTCCGAAAACTTGTATAGCGCCCCTTCAAGAAGCCTACTCAGAGGCGCTCCCAGTCCAGTCACAGCTAAAAAGATAGGTCTTGAGCAACTTGTAGAAAGCAGGCAAATTATTCCGAGGTAGTAAGCGTAGTGCAAGCGGGAGCCCATTGTATGTGGACGGGCCAACAACCGAGAAGGCTCGACGCTGTCTGGTAGCGAACCCCCAAAATATTTATGCTTGGGGGTGTGTAATAACATTGATAACCTGACGAATATAGCGCCATTCGACCGATGCTGAAGGTTGTCGAGTACTTAAGACATCGATTATTGATGGTCGTTGCAATGGTGATTATGTGTACCGACCACTGCCTATTAATATGTATAAATATAAATGATGTTCAGACGAATGAAAAACGACAACGATAATGGTGATTTCAAAGTTGTAGGCCTATCTATAATTGTCAAGCCTCAACGGTCCTAACTACATTGCAATAAAAAACGATAATTATGAATAATAATAATAATAAAAAATAAAAAAAAATAAAAAAAATAATAAGAACAATACTAAAAAAAGAAATAATAATAATAATAATAATAATAATAATAATAATAATAATAATAATAATAATAATAATAATAATAATAATAATAATGACGGGATGTTATTGCTTCATTTCGAATGGGAATTTCCTACAAAAAACATCCAAGGAAGACTAGTCAAAAGGAAAACGTCTGATGTTGATTGCAATGACTGACTGATCGATCGATTGATTGATTTATTGATTGATTGATTGATTCATTCATTCATCCATTCATTCATTCATCTATCCATCCATCCGTTCGTTCGTTCCTTCCTTCATTCATTCATTCATTCATTCGTTCATTCACTCGTTCATTCATTCATTCAATCTTTCTTTCTTTCATTCATTCAAAGATACACTTCCGACCTCAATGCACAGCGGATAAAGAGGTCGGTTTGAAATGCGTACCGGTATACAGAAAGACTCAGAGAGACAAGAGCTGCGTCAGAGAGATCCCGTTCCAAAGCGAAGTGTCAACTACCCAACGGTACCAATTAAGTCAAAAAATGTTCATCACTTGCTGAGTTCAGTCAGGTGTTTCTTGCCACCTCCTCACATCAAGCTGGCACTCAAGAGGAACGTTGTCAGGGCATCAAGCATCCGAGCAAAAGTGTTCAAGAACCTCGGAGAACAATTTCATGGCATATAAAATGAGGCCAAGACACGAGGAGGCATATCTGAGGTGTACTTTTATACACATACATGTAAGTATACTCACAGGCTACCGGTGTGCATTTTGGGCTATTACAGGGACAGATAGCCGCTTGCCACAGATAAGACCAACACTCGAGATCATCGAAAATATTCTGCATTTTAATTTTACGCATAGACAAGATTGTTAACCGAAACCAAAGCAGACAAGTGAGCAATGTGTTGGAGATCTTAAAGTTGCTAACTTCAAAAGAATTCTTCAACCGTTACAAGAAATGTTCCATAAAATTTCTAGGTCCTACGCGTAAGCAATTATTAACGAATTACATAATGTACGTGTAGCCTATAGCTATAGCTATAGCCTGTAGCACCAGTGAGAAAAAGGATAACGTAAAAATAAGGACATTCGGTATAAATGATTTACTTCAGCATAAGACAATAAATAATTGGGTGTAGTATAGAAAATCGTGAAATAATTGTACATTTCAAGACACCGAAATTATTCCGGCTTTTATTCGCCTTCCGCTTGTCATAGCCTAGACGCGAGTTCACTGGTTCTCATCCGCTACATCTGGGCGGCGTTGAGAGGAGACTTTGAGGACTTGCTGGTCGGTCGAACAGCAAAGACCTTTTCTCCGATCTGCAATGGCTCCTATGAAATGACAAGAAATCGACTTTTAACCTTTACCACTCATGTGTCCACTCTCACCGGACAAATTTGGGCCGATTAAATCATAAAATGATTATTCGGTTGTTGATAAATTTTCGTGTTATTAGTTTTCTTTACCATCATATCACTTACGCTATAGGCATGGGCGGAGTTTATCAGGGGCTAGGGGGGGCTAACCCCCTCCCCCAGAAGAACCAGATTCTTTTTTTACCGTGTAAATGGTATATTTTTCCGGGCTTAGCCCTCTCCAAGTCTCCAAGAAGGCTTTAGCCCCTCCAAGAACGGAAGCCAAACTCCGCCCATGGCTATATAATTATAGTCTATGCTGTTGTGAGCGTTTGTTAATTTTATTGGAGCGGCGCCATGTAAAAACTCAGCGGTGCAAACAAGTTATATAAGGATCGCTGGAGTGCTCTGAATAGCAATTGACAATTCTAGCGCAGCAACGCGGTCTGCGCTGGTTCCCCGTTCAACATAATTATGGATTAAAATAGAATGATTATATTAATCGGATTCTGATTCTCGGATTATTTAAATTTATGTTTTAGAAACGTAACATACTCATGGGCGGAGTTTGGTTTCCGTTCTTGGATGGGCTAAAGCCTTCTTAGGGGACTAAGCCCGGGAAAAGATACCATTTACACAGTTTAAAAAATGAATCTGGGTCTTCTTGGGGGGGGCTTAGCCCCTAGCCTCTGATAAACTCCGCCCATGAACATACTGTACTAGTGACGAAAGAACTTTATTGAATTATTAACTGGGATGTATCAGTTGTGTGCAGCCTACAAATAGAGGTCAGAGGACTGGGGGAAGTGCGTTGCCGGTGTCACGAAATAGAGTATCCCCCGTATTAATTGTATCCCCCCCAAATTTAGAAAAGTCGAAAAAACCGCTTCCGCTTGTATTTTTTTGCCAATTTAATTTTAATCTGCTTTTTTGATCAATGACACTAACAGGTATGTTTATTCCTACTAGATAATTTGTTTTACCCTGTTTTTAGAGCACTTAAAACATTTAAAACACTTAAGAACACTCAGAGACACTAAATAAATTCGAGTTGCCGTTATCTGAGCATTGCTTAGGACACTTAAAACAATTAGAGTCACTTTAAATTTTTATTACAGCAAATTTTTTTTATTATGCTCATTTTTCAAAAATGGGATAGAATGGTTTATCCCCCCGGATAGTATAGACTGGTTAATTCCATCCGGGGGATGAATTAATCTATCCCCCCCGGATGGCTTTCAGGGGAGATACTCCGTTTCGTGTCACCGGATGTCCAGCTCTGCACGACTGCAAGGGAAGAACCTTACAAGGTCTAAGGTATACGATGCATGCAGGCCTAGAAATATCGTTGCTTTGCTGATTACGCAGATATTTTAAACGAACAGACAATCTGAGACAAGTACGGAACACTAGCCACTAAACAGTAGATAACCAGTTGACTTACCTTTTCCGCTTGGCCAGATTCTGTTTTCTTTCTTCTCTTACACCATTCCGCTAATTTGTCCCTTAGCGGTGCCAAGATTCTGTGCAAAATAAAAATATCGGCACCGTAGAGTTCGTTTACAATTTTCCTTCATGGTCATGCTTACGTTTTACTTTCAAATTATCTTGAACGTTGCTCTGTAATGTAATTTTCCTTACAGGCTTACATGCATGCTTCCGATTTAATAACATCGAGAAAAAAACACTAAAGCAATGGTTCGCGATGATGAGGTGTATTTAGAAGAGATCAGAAATATAGCCAAGAGAGAGAATAAAATACTGAAGTCGTGTGCTGAGCGTCAGCAAACAAACTGACAAGTCAAATATTAAATTTGTCATTGAAATCGTAAATGAAAACAATGAAGATGTTCATACTTAGGCTACAGGACGGCTATTAATGCTGCCCGTACATAATTAGTTCCTTATTCTATTAATTGGTCACAATGCATGCCTCTGATTTAGTAAAAACGAAAAAATCACTTATAAGAGATCAGAAATTGCGTCGAGAGCTAATACATCTAAAGAATACTCAAGTCGTGCGTTGAGTGTCAGCAAACAAACCCGCAAGTCATATATCAACTATATAAAATTGATAGGCAAATTAAAACAATGATGATGCTGGTATACTTACAGGACGGCTATTATCGCCTGTATGATCATTGCAAGCAGTATCAGAAATCTGAGAAAGTAGCTGCTGCCATCTTTGGTTTCTGGATAACAAAGAAAATGCAAAAAATTGGCGAAATTTTCTAAATATCGCGTAATAATAAGTGATAGTGTGTAGTATTATCATCATTGCTACTCCTTTTTATTTTTTGCGGGAGGTATACATGATTTTTGGAGTTTTAATAGGATCGGTCACAATTGTTATTGTTATTTTTCATTAGTTTGTTTAACAAGGTAAGCAGTAGCTAAATGTTGTCCTAAATGATGATAAATGTTCCAACTATTTCGTCTCCCTGACTCAGCTAAAGTGCCTCGAAACGCCACAAATTGGTTGTTGTTATTATTATTATTATTATTATTATTATTATTATTATTATTATTATTATTATTATGATTGTTATTGTTATTGTTATTGTTATGGTTATTGTTATTGTTATTGTTATTGTTATTGTTACTGTTACTTTTATTGTTATTGTTATTGTTTAATAGTGGTGGTGGTGGTGGTGGTGGTGGTGGTGGTGGTGGTGGTGGTGGTGGTGGTGGTGGTGGTAGTGGTGGTAGTGGTGGTAGTGGTGGTAGTGGTGGTAGTGTTGGTAGTGGTGGTAGTGGTGGTAGTGGTGGTAGTGGTGGTAGTGGTGGTAGTAGTGGTAGTAGTGGTAGTAGTGGTAGTAGTAGTAGTAGTAGTAGTAGTAGTAGTAGTAGTAGTAGTAGTAGTAGTAGTAGTAGTAGTAGTAGTAGTAGTAGTAGTAGTAGTAGTAGTAGTAGTAGTAGTAGTAGTAGTAGTAGTAGTAGTAGCAGTATTGTTAAATGCTTTGTGCGCGTCAGTTGTCTTTGACGCATTTCTTATCTGTTGCCAATTCATCCGCGCATGTTGATGCGGCTGGTCTGCATGGATGGTGAATGTAGGTAGGATGTGACCAGAGTATCTGTTAGCGTCAAAGCCATGGAATAAGAGTTAGGCAGTCAGGTTTTTTACCATCCGCTCTGCCCTACGACTGGATACATGTGTGGTTAGGTTTGGATGAATGTATGGATGGCATATGCCATATTGATTTATGATATCACGGATTGATATATACATATATAAAATGAAGGACTGATTGATCAATAATTATTGATTGGTTAATTGATTCATTCATTGATTGATTTCTGCATGTCAGTCGTTCTTTTAATTGAATTGATTAATCGAAAGCATACTTGTCAACATCAACAACATGTCATATTTTGAACCAATAACATACTAAGGGTTTATGAAGGTCTTTTTGTAGGACAATTGAATTTGTCCAACAGATAGAAATAGGGTTCTGCTGGCCTAGATAATAATCTACATTTCTGTTGTTTTTAAGATGTGAAAATAATATATTATGGCTGCTCGCTGTAAAAGTGTATGCATAGGCCTAATTGCATATGGATGCATATGACTTTTGTGTCTATGCATAATTATGTGTACTCACTTGTATCCTTGGTAGTATCTTTTTTTGTGACATCAGCAGCTGTTACGTTATCAAGTCTTCCATGAGCTTCAACATCTCCTTTAGCGTCTGCATCAGATGTAGCGACGACGTTTTCAACGTTTCCTCTGTTGGCATCATATTCAACAGCAACTGTTTCGGTTTCTTTGGCTCTCAATCCTCGTTTCATCTCTTCCACTTTCTCCTCTTCTTCTTCAGCTCGGGATAAATCCGCTACTTCTGCCTTTAGTATCTTTCTGTAGGTTTTCTCGCTTTTGCTTTGACTCGATGCCATTTCAGTGGCATCTGCCGCCGTTGGTAGATAATCCTTGGGGACCTCTCCTATCTTCAACGACCCATCGATATATTTTTTGGTGTATAGTTCCTCTTTCTTTATGGCTTCATACTCATGCCGGCATGGAATATCTTGCTCGATAACGCCCGGAACTTTGAACGTCATCCAATACCATATGGAACCCTTCCTCATATGGACGTAATTGTCCAAAAGTCTAAATTTTCTAAGTCCAGTGGCAGCCATGTCAAGTTGTAACTGCTTAAGCTCTTTCTTTCTATTTTCATAATACGCATCAACCAGATCTTTCGGAATCGCTCCAGTCTCCTTGCAACTATTCAGCATAGCCTCCTCGGCTGCGTCTGTGTTGGCCACGGCCTGCGTACATTCCGAACTACCGGCGTCCCTCAATCCATTGTAAGACCTTTGGCTGGTCGACGGATATTCGTCGTACAAACCAGAGGAGTCCGGACCTAAGGCGTAAAACTCATCCATTAGATGGTTCTCTTCAAACTTTATGTTAATATACTGACGGAACCCGCGCGTCGATTCGTCTTTTAAAAATCCCTGTAAACTTGGTCTCAATCTTATGAAATTCCATATATGCTGCGCGTTTCCTTTTCTCAGCGCCTTGTAGTCATTAAATATTCTCCAGGCTTCAGCCTCTGGCATTGGTTTATTCTTACACAGGTCTGTCACAAGACCCCTCTCCTTGATTATCGATCTTTCGTAAGAACGGTAGAGCTCTTCAGGCGCAATGGTGTTGGGATTTTTATTGAGGTATTTAAGTAGCTTCTCTTCCAACGCATCGGTGTTTCGTATCTGTAGTCTCAACGACCGAGGAAGCGTATCACGAAGTTTCCTATACGCCTTCAAACTCTCGATCATGTTAGGGGGATCTTCAACTGTTGTAGGAGGATATTTAGCTAGGGCTTCATCAGCTATTGCGTCTCTCTTTCTCCGAAGAACTGTTCTTGCCTTGTCGACAAGGTTTTCCTCCGTTGGCCTTCTACTGTGTGCGTCCACGTCTCTGAAAGAGCTCTCCAAGAGCTCACTGAGAGTTTTCGTCTTTATTTCTGATCTGATGGCTTCGGGTTTGGTTATTTTGCGCAGCGTTTTGAAATATTTTGCATTTTTCCACGAATAAATAATCTCCGAATTCTTCTTTGTTGCCTTGGAGGAACTTGGTTTCACAGTCGAGGTTTCGATGACAGGCGATGGATTTCTCGAAGTTATTTGTTCAACTGAACCGGCATCTTTGGCGCTGACAGCAATCTGATCAAGAGAATTGTCATTGGTGTATTTAACTCTGAGGCTTTCATCTGAGTTATCAGTAGTCTTTCTGTCATCATCATCATCATCGTGAAGAGAAATAAGAGAAGAAGTTTCGTTATCATCCTCAGCTATTTCCAATTTCTCCTCAGCAAAGTTGCGTCGTTCCAGATCACCGAACACAGAGCCAATGGCAATGCAGAGCAAAATGGCGAACAACTTCATCTGCAAGAAAAAACGATGTCAACTTATTTCAGCAACATTGAACTATCGTTGAACGATAGAATTGAATGAGTGGCTACGTGGACTTGATTAGTAAGAGTTGTGTTGCGTTACAATACACCACATGGATCCGTGTGACGGCTCTGGACATCAAGCGACCCTAATATTGCAAATCTATATAGTCGTGATTGTCGGTTAGGATCAGTATAGGAGTCGTGAGGGTCGGACCGAGCGGTTATTGTTAGAAATATAGCCTACTAGATGTGTAACCCGGCGTTGCCCGGGAAATTTATGGTTTTAAACACTACTCCACTGTGGTACCCAACGTTGACCGCTAAATTTATGGGTTTCGCCAACCCTCTAGCCCACCCCGCTTCCTCAAAAAGCCAAACGTAACCCGCCCCTGCGGGACGCTACGGAAATTATTACTGGGCTTGTATGACGTCATTCGAGCTGTAGACTCCTTTACTAAAGCTCGATACTGCTTACCAAAGCGTTAGCGATTAAATCTGTCTTAAAACGCTAATAACTCGAGTTCTAAAGTGAAATTTAGAGTTTTAAACACTACTCCACTCTGGTGTCCATCGTTGACTGCTAAATTTCGGGTTTTCGCCAACCCTCCACCCCACCTCGCTTCCCCAAAAAGCCAAACTTGACCCACCCCTATGGGGCGCTACGAAAATTATTACTGTGCGGGTATGACGTCATACGGTGTAGACTCTTGACTTACGCGCTAGTGTGGTCAATTACTGATGAAATCTGTCTTAAAATGCTAATAACTTTTGTTTTGAACTGAATTAAAACCTGAAATAGTTGCGATGACCTTATAATTTGGGTAAGAATCGATTTCAAGAATTTTTTTAAACCGACGCTGTTTCATTTCCGAGCCTATTCTGCAGGGGAGAGTCAATTCTGTCAAAAGCGTACAAACAAACAAACATATGGAATTTCTGCCTTATAATATAGATATGGTTAGTGTCGTCATTGTGTTGCATCATGTTCTGTACCTTGCGTTTTTTTGTTGGGACAATAAATGATTTGATTTGAATCGGTTCTGGATACTATAAGTTTGCCATTTAGTGGTTCATGTTATGCAACATGGTGATGATGAGACGCGACCAGTCTTAGTCCAAATTATGCATAAGTATAATGTCGGGAATTAAACCTGACGGGATTCTTTCTACTACGCCGGGCCTTAAATTAGATGATAAAATTGAAGCGGCTTACCGTGTTTGGTGAAGTTCCATTCG
>OX457048.1:37913978-37926478 GCA_949752735.1 Lumbricus terrestris
TGTCTTGTCTAATCTAGTCTATAACCTATTCTAGTCTAGTCTATTCTAGTCTAGCTTATTCTAATCCTGTCTTGTCTAACCTAGTCTAATCTAGCATAGCCTATTCTGATCTATAGCTTATTCTAATCTTGTCTAGTCTTGTCTTGTCTTGTCTAATCTTGTCTTGTATTGTCAAGTCTATTATAGTCTAGCCTATTCTAGTCATGTCTTCTCTAGTATAATCTTATCTTATCTTATATTGTCTAGTCTAGTATAGTCTAGCGGCTCTAGCCTATTCTAGTCTAGTCTAGTCTTGTCTTGTGTTGTTTTGTCTAATCTAGTATAGACTATTCTAATCTTGTTTTGTCTTGTCTAATCTAGTCTAGTCTAGTCTAGTCTAGTCTTGTCTTGTCTGGTCTGGTCTAGTCTAGTCTAATCTTGTCTTGTATTGTTTAGTCTAGTATAGTTTAATCTAGTCTAGTCTAGTCTTGTCTGGCCTATTCTAATCTAGTCAGTCTATTGACTCTCTCCTATAGTCTCTTCTAGTCTAGCATTGTCTATTCTAGTCTAATCTATAATATATAGTCTCTTTCAGTCTACAATAATTCTAGTTTAGTCTAGTCTAGTCTAGTCTATGGTTTAGTCTAGTCTAGTCTAGTCTATAGTCTAGTCTAGTCTAGTCTATATTCTAGTCTAGTCTAGTCTATAGTCTAGTCTAGTCTAGTCTAGTCTATAGTCTATAGTCTAGTCTAGTCTAGTCTAGTCTAGTATTATCTATAGTTCAATCTAAATCTAATTTTGTCTAGCCTAGTGTCGTCCAGTCGTGTATATTCTAATAGTCCAGTATAATCTATAGTGTACATAATATTATAGCAATGCGTTATGTATTCACTTCAAGAATCAAGAGTCCTCGTCTTCGACCCGTGCAGTTGTCCACAATACTTTGGAAGCGTAGGATTTTCGCACCGGATGGTCTAGTTTTCTGGATGAAGACCAGTTTGGTGCGTGTCAGTGGCTGCGGTGTGACCAGTCAATGGCTTCTGTGTAGCCAGTCACTGGCTGCGTTTGACCAGTCAATGGCTGCGTTTGGGCAGTTAGCTGCCTCCGTATATGAAGGTTGCGGAAAATTGCTGCAAATTACTCCTCATTTTGTCGGTCAAACGGAGGTATTTTACGTGTGGAGAGGGTTGGGACTCTTGGGAGTTTGTGCAAGGAGGCAAGATGGGGATAAACTGGGTCGTTGGGAAGGCGGTGCAAGGAGTGGGTAGAGATGAGATGGGTGGAGGTGACTCAGGTGAGCACTGTGATGGCGACGAAAGGGCATTTCGGAAGGATGTTAAAGAAGGGTGGAAAGGAAAATGAGAAAGTAGAAACAGGAAAAGAGGCAGGACTACAGGTATACAGTCGAGTGTAAAAGGTGGTTGGAACGATTGGGTGGGTGGGTGTGTGTGTGTTTGGGTTGGTTGGTTGGTGGGTGGATCGGCAGGCGGGCGGGCGGACGGGTGGATAGATGAATATCATCAAAGTAATTTTCTGACTCTTGCAGTTAGTACTACAATGTACATACATTGGTAGTAGTGGTAACAATGGCAGCAACAGCAGCAGCAGTTGCAGTAGTAGTAGTAGTAGTAGTAGTAGTAGTAGTAGTAGTAGTAGTAGTAGTAGTAATAGTAGTAGTAGCAGTGGCAGTGGCAGTGGCAGTGGCAGTGGCAGTGGCAGTGGCAGCTGCAGCGGCAGCGGCAGTGGCAGCGGCAGCGGCAGCGGTAGCGGTAGCGGTAGTAGCGGTAGCGGTAGCGGTAGTGGTAGTAGTAGTAGTAGTAGTAGTAGTAGTAGTAGTAATTGGGTGGTGGCTGTGGTATATAATGGAAGGGTATAGTAATAACAATGCTAATATTTTTCCTGAGATTTTTAAAACCTCACCACACCTAATGAATTCGTTGAAAAAAAGGAGATGCCATAAAACATTGCTGTTGGCTCCAGTTACTGCAGGAAGTTAAAACTGTTAGTAGCTATAATATAACTGATAATTGTCGTGATAGCAGTCATAACAACTGACATTTATATTTACGCATAAGTAAACCATGGCTTTAATTTTTCCAGTTTAACCTCACTGTGTCATAACAAAGATCACTAGCCTCGCCCTCCTTCTTTATCCCGGCTTGGGACTGGCACTATCAGAGTGCAAACTGTGGCGGAGTTCCAACCCTGGGCCAAGCATAGCGACCCCCACCGCACCCATATAATTCAGCATTAGTTTCTGGTAAGAGCAGGCATTACTGTAGGACGCCAGACAACGGCTGATTAGACCGCAACGTCTGAGACGCGGCGAGTGATATATCGTCTGTGTAAAGTGCACTAGGAGCAGCAGTGTTGGAACTGTCGGTTCCTTCTATCTCCATCGCTTCATCTGTCCCTCTTGGCATCTGAATGTCTACTATACTATACGGACCAGCCTCCTTTAAGCCGGTGCTTGTTTTACGCCGCGGGTTCAATCCTCAGTCTGTCTCACCTTTAATTATTTATAGCACCCTGCGGAAGGATCATCGAGTCTGGCAGTGCCAGTCCCAAGCCTGGAGAGAGAAGGAGGGTGACGCTAATGGTCTTTATTATTATGATGCACACTGCAGTGTTGTTAAGCTGAAGCAACCATTGAGTGGATAAGTTATAATAAAAAAATTGCAAATTTTATGAAAATAAAACACCTTTATATACATTTTAATTTATTTTTAGCAGTTCCGGTTGTCAAAAGACAACTCGATGAGCATGGAAATGTAGCCCCACATCCCCTCTATATAATGGTATAATTTGTGTCTCTTCATATTAAAGGGCGCAAACGTTATAGTCGATAATCTAAGGTGGGGTGGTATCCACCCCTCTGGTACCTTGGGTATGTCGGGTATAACCTTTGAACGGTAGGGGGCATCATCAAACATTTTAGCTCAAAATGTGTGCCAATGAACCCTCTACAGCTACCTAAAACGTCAAAATTTTATTCCAAACGAAACACGTTTGATTTGGGGAAAACCTTGGGGGGTGGATACCACCACCCCCTTGGTAGCCCGAGGGTTAAATTTACAAATAATTATTTAGATTTTGCAGTTTGCATTCACAACTACAATCTGCAATTTGCATTTACAATTCAAGCTACAATTTACACTTACTATCTACATTTGCAATTTAATTCACAATAACAATCTACGACTTACATTTCACATAATTATGCAATTTACATTTACAATTACAATTTCAGGTCTTTGGGCCTGTTGATTGTTGAACCTCTTCGCATTATATTGTAAGCATGCAGCTGCCCTGAAACACCTCTATTCCTCTCAACCATCTTATACCATTGTTACCTCCTCCACCTACCATGTAGGTGCAACCTTATGCCATGCCATTTTCTGATTATGAATTACGTCATGTTACCTGAGCTTACCTGGACAATTGCGTCGTGTACTTGGGTGCATTGTTTAAAAGATAATCTGTCTTGTTTAGCATACCGACTATACCGAGTGACATACGTGAAAGATTTGTTTTTTAATCCTCCGCTCTGCCTCGGATACCTTAAATACCTGAGTACCGCACCTGTAACTCTGTCTGTCTATCTGTCTGTCTGTCTGTCTGTCTACGTCTGTCTGTGTATTTCTCTGTCATTCTGTCTCTTTATCTCTTTCTCAATCTCTCCCTCTCTCCCTCTCTCTGTCTCTCTCTGTCTGTCTATGTCTCTCTCTCTCTCTCTCTCTCTCTCTCTCTCTCTCTCTCTCTCTCTCTCTCTCTCTCTCTCTCTCTCTCTGTCGCTGCCTGTCTCTGCCTGCCTGTCTCTGTCCATTTCTGTCTGTCTGTCTTTCTGTCTGTCTGTCTGTCTGTCTGTATGTCTGTCTGTCTGTTTCTGGTATACGAGTGGGTGTTTGTTGTGTCTTACTGCAGGGTCTCTTCAAAGGCAGTGATTACTTTCTGAAAACCGGTGGAATGCTGATCGTCTACGGGGTAAGAAGACTGCAGTCAATAACGATGCGCTACAGAAATCAACATATCGGTTAAAAGAGGGAGGTCGATACAGAACAGAAGCCAAAGGACAGATGGACGGATAGACAGACCGATAGACAGACATACAGATTGACAGACAGATAGACAGAGAGGCAAACAAACATATAGGCAGACAGACAGACTGATTGACGGACAGATGTATACACCGTGATTAAAAAAACTAAGACAAATTGTTTTTCATATATCTCTAATGCCTGAAGACATATCACGCTAAAAAAATCCAAATATTTAGAGAATTGGACCAAGAATACAATTCCAAAATTTCAAGAGATGAAGTTGAACGGATCAAAAGATATGAATCTTTCAACTTCATATGCCGAAATTTCAGTTTACAAGCAATTTTCTGTTAGATTCAATCAAATGTAAGTCAAACTGTTTATCTTATATCTCTAAAGCCCGATGATTAATCATACCAAAATTTTCCCAATATTTGGACAATTGAACCAAGAATAGGATTCCGAAATATCATGTCATAAATTTGAACGGATAGAAAGATAGGAATATTTCAACTTCATCTCCCGAAATTTCAGTTTTCAGCAAGTCTGTCATGGTGTTCTTTGCGGTTTCGACGCTTGAAAGTTCCCAATTTTGGACTTCAGTGATCCTGGAGTAAAAATTAATGGAGCCTATTATCGCGACGTTCTGCTGTCACAACATCTTCTACTTGTAATCATAAGTCTAGCCCCAGAAAGCTGCTTTGCTTTTCAAGAGGACAGTTCCCCAGACCACAGAGCTAAGGAAACCATCGAAATGCTGACAAGAGAGACGCCAGACTTCATTTCTCCAACATTATGGCCTCCGAACAGCCCAGATTTGAATCCTGTCAACTATAAAGTGTGGAACGTGATGCAAGACCGAGTCTACCAGACAACAATCCATGATATAAACGATCTGAAGCAACGCTTGTTGGAAGAGTGGGAAGTCCTGGACCAGAGGATAATCGACGATGCATGCTGTTGCCAAAAGGCGCTAGCGCCCCAGGCTTGCGTGCAAGCAGGAGGAGGACATTTTGAGCATCCATTTAATTAAATAAACAAATCATACTATTGGAGTCATATTGTTAGTTCAATTCTCTACCTATCTAGAAAATTTTAGAATGATTAATCATCAGGCATTAGAGATTATAAGAAAACATTTGATTGAATCTGACAGAAAATTGCTTGTAAACTGAAATTTCGGCATATGAAGTTGAAAGATTCATATCTTTTTATCCGTTCAACTTTATCTGATGAAATTTTGGAATTATATTCTTGGTCCAATTCTCTAAATTTTTGGAAAATTTTAGCGTGATATATTATCATGCATTAGAGATATAAGCAAAACAATTTGGCTTAGTTTTTTTGAATCACGGTGTAGATAGACAGACAGACAGACAGAGAGACAGATAGACAAACAGACAGATAGACAGATATATAAACGGACAGCCAGACAGATAGTCAGACAGATAGGCAGACATATAGACGGACAGATAGACGGATAGATAAACGGACTGTGTTGGTCGACAAGTATAGGTAAATGCTATAGGTTATGCACGCAATAGCACGTGAGTGGATGAGTTAATACCTGCACGCGTTTGTATACATGTACGTGCATGCTCGTCTAGTATTAATAATCATTGATTTGAATCGCTACCTGTACAGTGCAGATGGCATACGAATGGTTGAATAAGATTAAGTGGGAGAGGCTGGATGGACGGACGGATGGATGGATGGACGGACGGATGGACGGACGGATGGATGGATGGACGAATGGATGGATGGATGGACGGATGGACGGAAGGACGGACGGATGAATGGACGGACGGATAGATGGATGGACGAATGGATGGATGGATGGATGGATGGATGGATGGATGGATGGATGGATGGATGGATGGATGGATGGACGGACGGACGGACAGACGGACGGACTGACAGAGGAACGGACGGATGGACGGATGGATGGACGGACGGACGGACTGACGGATGGATGAATGGACAGACGGATAGATGGATGGATGGATGAATGGATGGATGGGATGGATGGACGGACGGACGGACGGACGGACGGACGGACGGACGGACGGACGGACGGACGGACGGACGGACGGACGGACGGACGGACGGACGGACGGACGGACGGACGGACGGACGGACGGACGGATGGATGGATGGATGAATGGACAGACGGACGGACGGACGGACGGACGGACGGACGGACGGACGGATGGGATGGATGGATGGATGGATGGATGGATGGACGGATGGCTGAGTTGCAATGCTTTTATTATTCAGAATGCATTTTGTTAGGAGGTATTGTCTGCCTGTAATTGCCCATGTGGTTTCTTCCATCAAGGGACTACACATGCTGAGTTTTATCAGCGTTTTGTCTTGTATTGAGCACGTGTCTTAGCATCAGCGTTGCTGACGACCACGATTTCCATTTTTATAGCGCCTGACTTGTGTATCCTTTCCGATACACCGTTTGTCATCTGCTGTGCTCTTTGATCAAGGAAGCGATCTATTTCAGTCAGCGCTCGTGAGCAAGCTGGTGCCCTACATTTAACAGGGCACCAGCTTAACATCGTGTTTATGGCACCGGCACTTAGAGCGGACACTGCATCGGAGTTTCACGCCGAAGCGCTGAGCAATTACGAGTGAATGACCTGCCCATGGTCCCTACGCGACGATTTGAGGTGGATTCGAACCTCGAAACTTCCGGCTTCAAGGCAACGACGCCACCACTACACCACCGCGCCCCACTATTTGATAGTATGGAATAATAAATAAGCTGTGGTATGTACAGGGTGGGCAAAAAAACCCCTATTTTTTGCCAATTATCTTGACCAAAAGTAAGAATTTCGAAATGAAATTTCACAGGTTTATAGACAATTCATATTTACATAAGTTGGCCAGATTTCATAAAAATATTTTAAACAGAACAAAAGTCATATCACTTTTAGTGAGGCCACCCTACGTTTTTTGATGATTCAAAAAAGCCAAAAAACGGTGGGTGGCCTCACTAAAAGTGATATAACTTTTGTTCTGTTTGAAATATTTTGATGAAATCTGGCCATGATGTGTAAATATGAATTGCCTGTGAGCCTGTAAAATTTCATTTAAAAATTCTTACTTTTGGTCAAGATATGGGCAAAAAAACCTAGGGGGGTCTTTTTTCATGGCCCACCCTGTATGTTATTCCACGCTTCGACGTGACACTATAGTTCCATGAATCAACATTGACCCGGTTAGCTACGCTGGTTATAAAAGCAAATAGCACATAGTTTGCGTTCTATTGATACTCATCCACGCCTTAATATTATTTTAACTCCACCGATGCCCGTGCTCTGGCAGTACCAGTCCCAAGCCTGAATAAAGGAGGAGGGCGACCCTAACGATTTTTTTATCACACAGCGTGGTGAAACTGAACCACTATACGATTTGTCTCTGAGAGATAACGGTTCGATTCCCGATGCGAGCTGCCGTGAAGTCAGATAGATAGAGACAGACAGATAGACAGACCGACAGACAGACAGACCGACAGATAGATAGATAGATAGATAGATAGATAGATAGACAGACAGACAGACAGACAGACAGACAGACTAGACAGACAGACAGACAGACAGACTAGACAGACAGACAGACAGACAGACAGACTAGACAGACAGACAGATAGATAGATAGACAGACAGACAGACAGACAGACAGACAGACAGACAGACAGACAGGCAGACAGAAAGACAGACAGACGGACAGAAAGACAGACATACAGAAAGACAGACAGAAAGAAAGATAGACAGGTAGACAGACAGATCAATTAACTGAAAAATTAGCAGGGTAGAGGCACACATACGGTCGCTATAATACAGACGTGTACACCGTACATTAATTCTATGTTTCTGCGGTCGTTGCGCGAACGGCTGCGCAGCTACGTTGTACATGATTGTGTACATGCCACTTTCTATGGTCTGCTATAATCTGCTGTTCTTCCCATCCAGCTGTCTGTCTGTCTGTCTGTCTCTTTGTCCGTCCGCTTCGTGGATCTTTCGCTCCGTCGACCGTATTCGCTTTTCCATTTGTCATTGGCTCCAGCGGCTGAGGGCAGGAGTAAAGGGAGGTGGAGTGAGGAGAGGCTGGAATGGAAAGAGAGCGGGCTCATCGGTGTGGTGACTTAAGGGCCGTTCTGCTCGTTTGTATTTCAACAGCGACAAATTCCCATAATCCTTTCATCCGTGCTTCACCTTAACCTCTCATCCACGCTATAATTTGTACATCCATCCATCCATCCATCCATCTTTGTAAACTCCCATTCTTCCATGCATTCATTCATCCTTCCATTCACCAACTCAACAATCCATCCATCCATCCACCCATCCACCCATCTTTCTATCTATCCATCTCTCCCTCCCTCCATCCACCCATCAATCCATTTGTCCATCCGTCCATCCATCCATCCATCCGTCCATCAATCCATCCGTCCGTCCATCCGTCCATCTGTCCATCCATCCATCCATCCGTCCATCTGTCCATCCATCCATCCATCCGTCCATCTGTCCATCCATCCATCCGTCCATCTGTCCATCCATCCATCCATCCGTCCATCTGTCCATCCATCCATCCGTCCATCCATCCATCTATCCATCCATCCATTCATCCATCCGTCCGTCCATCCATCCTTCCATCCGTCCTTCCATCCATTTGTATAAACTGCCATTTTTCCATGCACCCATGCATCCATCCATCCTTTCTTCCATCTATGCAGACATCATTCCATTCACCCACTCAATAATCCATCAATCGACACATCAACCCAACCATCCATCCATAATCCATTCATTCACATATTAATCCATCCATTCAATCCATCCACCGTCTTTTCGTCTTTCGTCCTTATCTCTTTTGGTTCATTCATCCACACAATATACATGTGGCTGGCGCTATAAAAGTTTCCTTTGTTGTCCTCCTGCAGCCTTTTAGGATTGAAGGTCAGGTGTGTCCGGAAAACAACGACCAGCTAGACAGCATGCTTAAGCAACAGTAAGTCCATAATTTCTGTCTTGTATGTCAGCCAGTCAGTCAGTCAGTCAGTCAGTCAGTCAGTCAGTCAGTCAGTCAGTCAGTCAGGCAGTCAGCAAATCAGTCGGTCAGTCAGTCAGTCAGTCAGCCAACAGCCAATCAGTCAGTCAGCTAGTGTTTATGTATGTGTATTATGCGAATTTGTATGTATATCAGTTTATGTATGTATGTATGTATATATTATATGTATGTATGCATGTATGCAAGTACGTACGTACGTACGTACGTACGTACGTATGTATGTACGTACGTACGTACGTACGTACGTACGTACGTACGTATGTATGTATGTATGTATGTATGTATGTATGTATGTATGTATGTATGTATGTATGTATGTATGTATGTATGTATGTATGTATGTATGTATGTATGTATACATGTATGTATCATGTATGTATTATGTATGTAAACATATATGTA
The DNA here is from genome assembly GCA_949752735.1 of Lumbricus terrestris. Lineage (NCBI taxonomy): Eukaryota > Metazoa > Annelida > Clitellata > Crassiclitellata > Lumbricidae > Lumbricus > Lumbricus terrestris. Next base: position 37,923,482 of record OX457048.1, read on the forward strand.
TGTTTCTACACGTGTGTGTGTGTATGCATGCATAATCATATGCAATACGCATTCTACATGTACGTCTGTTTGTTTGCATTAGGAACAGCGAGTGGGGTTTACGAAACACGGCCGACTTAGAACAATGTGCGGCCGCCAACAACATGACGCTAGAGAAAGTGGTGAGCTCGCGTGACTAGGGAAATCGGACGTCTGTCTGTCTGTCTGTCTGTCTGTCTGTCTGTCCGTCTGTCTGTCTGTCCGTCTGTGTTTTGCTTTTCGCTATACATATATATGATGCATATATCATGGAATGAGCCGTCGATTCGACGGATCTCGTCATCATCCGTGAGTCCCTCTGTGCGGGCATAGACCTATCCGTGAAGCGCACACATGGCCACATATTAAGTCACCCAGGAGCTGTCCATGCACTGTCCAGTGTCCACCCACCATTTGCTGCAGCTGCACCGGGCTAACTGCGCTTCTCCATCGCATCCTCCATCCTCCGCTGTTCAAAATCCTTCTGTCTGTCTGTCTGTCTGTCTGTGTTTTGCCTTTCTATATATTACACATATATATAATGTTTATATATATATATGCATGTATCGACATGTGCGTTCAAATATATATATATTACATAAAATATATAATATATATATAATATATTATATGTGTATAATATGTATATATATATATATTATATATATATAATTATAGCCTATATGTGTTTCTATAGGTACCGCATAATGTCCAATCTTCCGGCTGGTCAATATAATTATTATGTCAGGTCCTCAAGCGATCACTCAACCCAGAATAGCCCCCCGCCCACTCGCTGATGATTGACGTTTCATGTACCATCATTGCCGTCGTATTTTTATGACACTCTACTTTCATGGAAGAGCTCAGAAAGGCAGACGGCAATACAAACAGTGTCTAGTCTAGACGTCTGCGGGGGGAGTTCCGCCATGAATGACATTCCCCACAGATAAAATTCTAGGGGTGTTGTTTACATGCATAAACGCGCCATCCCCTTGCCCAGAAAAATTAAACACGCCACATTCCCCTAGAAGAACAAATAGCACACAAATTCCGTGTCTATTCAGGAAACCTAACCTCTGAGTCCAATTTATATAGCCTAGATTTTCAAGTAGTAAGGCTACTAGATTATGTATGTTTTCGTTGTCTAAAGCGTCCTTTTTGTGCTTTTCCTTTGGGTCGTCATGCCAAGGTGCTGGAAATTTGGAATTTATCAGTGTTTTCGTAATAATTATTTTGCCGTTCTTATAGGCTATCATGGGTTTTTCTGGGAAGGTTTGTTGTAAAACAGCTTTTTTCGACAGCTGTCGTTTACGTGTACATCGACAGCGTAGCATTGATGTATACTAGGAAAAGGTCATCAGAGTCAAATGCACCCTACTCAGAAGTGCTCCCAGCCTAATTAACCACGACTATGATTTGAAAATAGGTTCTTGGTCAATTTCGGAGATTTTTTCTACATTATTGTAATAATTATAATATTGCTTTACGTTTTAGATTGACATGCCGTCGAACCACAAGTTGATCGTCTTCAGGAAAACCGGAAGTGCTTAGGACGCGTTCGATCCACCCGGCTGCCACCTGGATCTCACCACTTTCACCACTACAACCACCACCAACACCACCACCACCACCACCACCACCACCTGGATATGCCGGATCAGCTGGTGGTGGAGGGCCGCGAAAGAAGGAGGAAGAGGAAGCTGCATGACTAATGCGTGCGACTGTCTTTCTGTCTGGCTTTGGATGTTCGCTTGCACGCTTGCTTCGCGCCTTGGATTGCCCCCTGCTGCTGCTTCACCGGATCTGTGTGTGTGTGTGTGTGTGTGTGTGTCATCGCTTGGGTGTCCTCGGCGGTGTCCCTGGGGTTTTGCCACAGTCACCCGGTTGCCCTGTGAGATCAAGATGACTCGGTCGTCGTGCACGTAGGCCTACATCCGACTGGTGGCCACCTGTCGTCTGATATGGCAATGATTTTTTTGGAGTGGGCGTCTACGTGACCTCTAGGAATATCAAGCACTAACTGAACTGTGAACAATTAATATTATTATATACCTGCGTATCTTGCTTTACAAACACTCGATCGATGTGCCTATTTTTTAGATGTTTCTAGTTCACGCACATGCACAATGCATTCTATTTCCAGCGTTCCCCCTCCCCCAGGAATGAGATACACCCCCCCCCCCCAAAGAATCACGAAGTGTTGCACATGCAACTACGCTTATACACACCACCACACTCACCCACCCAAATCTTCGACAGGTCCTGGCCAGGGTCGGATCCGAGGAGGGGTCAATCCGGCCATTCTCCCCCCCCCATTTCAAAGATGCATAGGACGTAGTGCACCCCCCTATTTGGCTTCAACAAACATTAAATCAATGCAGCGGGAGAGAAAAGTAGGATACGACGACTAGGGAGGTAATAGTATATTGCTTGCAGAGATTACGTCGACCAGATAACTGATGACTAAAAAAAGGGTCATTAGATTTTTCTGGCAAAGATCACCAAAAATGTATCCCCCCGCTTCGAATTTTTTTTTATCCGTCCCTGGTCCTGGCAGTTGTGAATATAAAATATCAGGAAATTTGGGATGAAGACAAAAAACGGTTACTGGTATGAGTTTTGAAAGTAGCGTAAATGGCACATTTTTGGAAATTTTGACAAAATGACAAAAAATGGAAAGGTCCGTCAGAAAATGTGTCCAATGAAACAAAAGAGTGACGTCGGTGATTCAGTCGTCCCCCAAGATGTCCGACCAAACGGGCTATTTCTCTCCCCCCACACCCCGAAACCAGATCCCCCCAAGCAGGGGGACTAGACTAAACACTATGGCCCTATGGGTGTAGCTTAAAACCTAGGGCTCTTTTAACGTGCAGTTGTACATGGATTTGTGCAGTTAAAACTAGCAAAAATGGTCATTGTCCTCCGATTGGAAGTAATTTATCATGGAGGATGGGAAAGGAAAGAAGGAGTTGTGCAGTT
>OX457048.1:37931478-38143978 GCA_949752735.1 Lumbricus terrestris
TCCAGGAGACGTGTAGAATTTTTCTTTGCCATCTGTGATTTGCCAAAAATCACATCTTCATCGCCAAAATTTTTTGAAGACCTTTTTTTGTCATTTGGTAAAACTTCCGAGAGAGCTGCCATTTCCACTTTACAGAAAGACTTATGACCTATTTTAGTCTTTCGGCCGAAATCTCACGAAAACATATAATTTTCGCTGCCAAAAATAACTGATGATCTTTGTTTACCAACATATGTCCACCTTGAAATTATGCATGGACACAAGCCCACTCAGTGTTCTGGTTAAAGGGGGGAAGGAAATTCCTACACAACACTGACTTTTCTGACTTTTCTGGGGGTATGGTTGGCCTGCTTATTTGCATGCATACAACACCGTCCTCACGATTTTTGGGGGGGAATTCATTCATGAGGTAACATCCCCCCCAGAGACGTCTCGATTAAACACTGGGTAGTACGGGCTTACATAGACCTATAATTTGTCGCTACCAATGAAATCACTCACCCTACACTATTAGGGTTGGCTGGTCAGAGGATCAGATGGGCGAATCCATAAACAGAACACTGTTGACATTTGGAAAGCATGCAATTCTTATAATTCTTATAGACTGAACGCAGTGACTTAGTGAAGCATTGCAAATCCTCTTTCGAGTAGCATTTCGAAAGCAAAAGTTCAGTAAATAAAGAAATTGAGCCAGGTAGATAAGTCTATAGCCTATAATTATTTACGCAAATGTATACGCTTCATTTGAAAACAATATAGCGACAGTTAGCCCTATGCCGCTAGTTAGCCCTATGCCGCTAGTTATAGACTATACGGCGATGTGTATAGGTATATTTTCCTGCCAGAACTTTTTCCAAAATGTTGCCCTACGTGATTCTTGCCATGCGAGAATTTTGCCCTGCCAGAAATTTTGACTTATCAGAACATTTGTCTGCATGGTAGAATTCTGCCCTGCCAGAATTGTTTCCTGCCGCAATTTTTTCTTGTCAGAACTTTTGCCCTGTCGAAATTTGCCCTACCAGAAAGTTCCCCCTGCCACAATTTGTTCCTGCCAGAACTTTTGCCCTGTTGAAATTTGGCCTTGTCAGAAAGTTAGCGCTGACACAATTATTCTCTGCGGAACTTTTTCCCTGCCAGATCGAATGTCTTCCTGCCAGAACTTTTGACCAGCCACAATTTTGCTCTGTCAGAAAATTTTCGCAGCCAGAACATTTGCCCTACCAGATAACGGACGAATGTCAAAAGTAAGAAACAATAATTATGCCCAAACAAATTCTGGCTGGGCAAGGACTTGGGCAACGACCAGGGCAAACGCTTTTTTACCAGGGCATTTGCCCTGCCATGCCCTGGCGTAGCGCCGCCACTGTACAGAAAGACAAAGAAGAAGAAGTCGAATAGTTTTTGAAAAAATTTCACGTGTAACCAGTGCTTAAAGTGTAAAAATGAAGCGACTGGACACTCCTCACCTTTTCAGATGTCGTGACCAAATAAGTGGCATGGCGGCATATATAGAAATTTGAAAATAAGTGCCTGGACGCCGTCCATGACCGTTATACCACACTTTTAAACACTGCGTGTAACTCCTCGTAGGCGGTTGGGACTGCATTCATTGAATTATGTCAACCAGGCCACGTAATCTGATCCAAGCCATGAAGTGTTGATGGAATTGTCCATACACTATCTTATTATCAGAATGTTATGCGACTATGACATTGTGTTCTCATCTCTATCTGCTTCTCGCCTGTAAGCCACTATGTGCTTGCTTCTCGTCTGTTAAATAATATTCCAATAGGCACTCATTTATTTACTACTTACTTACTATTTGCCTATTTGCGTACATATAATGCATATTAAATAAATCATATATATATATATATATATCTATGTAGATGATTATATAATTATATATATATATAATATGTATATATATATATATTTAAACGCCTCGAATTGTATCGTTAAAGATAACATGACGTCACAATCGCAATAAGCGTTTCAGACACTCGTTGCATTATTCTCACCGGAAGAGAGTCTCCACGAGCGACTTCACCAAACAGGGTAGGTCCGTCAGAGTCAATTTTACCAATTGATTAACGCCTGATGTATTAAGAATCCCGTCAGGCTGTAAGAGACTATAATATGCATAATTTAGTGTAAGAAATCTTTTGTCTATATGCGACCCTCGGGAGCCCATCTGTTGGACAAATTCAATTGATATCAAAATTCTTTCACCGCTCTCAATCGACTTTGGAAATATCGTATCGGGGGGGGGGCTTCTGTCTACGCGCCCCTCAGGTGCGTGCAATCTATAGGCGCCTGAAAACAGTAGCCTACGAGAATTGTCTAAACGGAGCGTGGGTCAGACGGGGTTTTGGGGCGTGCTGCCACGAAGACTTTACTGTCGGGTCCCTTTGAAGAAAAGCTATTTATAGAGTGGTTGGACCCCACAACACACACCAATTCACTCCCTGCCTGAAAGCCAGCTAGGGAAAATGTGAAACTGAACTACTTCTCGACTTACTTCAATGCTTAAATATAGAGACTCGATGTTAGATGAGGTACCGTAGCAGCTAAATTTCCGTATGTGCATTTACTCAGAGGCCGCATATTAACAACTATAACTATAGGCTAAAGATCAGGAAGAATTGTAGGGCTTCCGAGCAAGGCGCCCAACAAGGTCACCTCTGAGAATCAGTGGAATTCTGACAGACGAAACGTACACATGTCTACATGTCTTGAAAGTCTGCCAACCTCACTAAGACTTAACTATATACATGTACTTCGTAATGGAGAGCTTGCTTTGCTGGATCGAGTAGGGTTGGCCTGCCTATCAGCTAAGCTTATATAAAAAGGTGGCATTGCATGGTCCGCATGTAGCACTAGCTCGCTTGGCTACCTCGGTAAGGTCGATGGACGCGCGTCTGTAGGCGACTTTGTGAAAGAGATCGTGCGGGCCGCGGATCGATTCCCGAAGGTGGCTATATTTCAGAGATTCAAAATCTCGGGCTAGCACGGTCCGTCCACAGGGACCTAAATGATAATGGCAGTGTCATCAAACATGCAACAAACATGGTCCACCACTGAATCGGTAAAAATACGAATCATCCATTAGACGTTGACGATGAAGCCAAAGAAATCAGGTTATCACAAACCCAGTGAACTGAAGTCGAACGACAAAACATGGTGCACTTGTTAAAGCGCCACTTCAAGATTACTACTCAGAGACGCTCCCGAATACAGCGCGGACTCTGAATCGCAGTCTCACGCCAAATCGCACGAGCAATAGCGAGTATGGACTTGCCATGCGGGGTCCCTGCGCGGCGGAGGCTTAAGGCGGATTCGAACCTGCAACTACCGGCACCAAGGCAACGAACATGCCCGTATGCCAGTGCGTCCCAAATTAAATATAGTGGCGCTTTATATATTTGCAACTAACATTGTCCAGAGTCGTCACAGGAAACCGTGGCGCTCTTATCAAAACACTATAGTCTTCCTAATCAGGTCTCATCTCTTGCTTTAGCCAAGTGTATGATTTCGATATTTTAATGCTGATGAAAGACGTGAACATCGTTGTTTTACCAACAGATGAAGTGGTTCGCCATTTTGGTCTGCGTTGCCATTGGCTCTGTGTTTGGTGACCTGGAACGACGCAACTTTGCTGAGGAGAAACTGGAAATAGCTGAGGATGATAACGAAGCCTCTTCTCTCATTTCTTTTGACGATGATGATGATGACAGAAAGACTGCTGATAACTCAGATGAAAGTCTCAGAGTTAAACACACCAAGGACAATTCTCTTGAACAGATTGCTGTCAGCGCCAAAGATGCCGGTTCAGTTGAACAGAAAACTTCGAGAAATCCATCGCCTGTCATCGAAACCTCGGTTGAGAAACCAAGTTCCTCAAAGGTAACAAAGAAGAATTCGGAGAAAATGCGTTTAGAGAAGGCTGCGAACCATTTAAAGGAATTGCGAAAACTTACTCGCCGTAACAGCACTGCAGAATCTCAAACTGGACCGGTAAAGGAAATGTCCGCTAACTTCTTGAAGAGGCTGCTAATGGGCACGGATGCGTTCGGTCGCAAAGAGAGGATCCTTGAAAGGAATTCAAGAAAGCATCTTCGAATAAAGAGAACGGCTGAGGTGGAAGATCCAACTAATTTAGTTCAGAGTTTTAAGACGTACACAGCACAAATCATTGAAAAAATGCCAAAAGCGCTGAGGAGGAAAATGCGGGTAACTGATGTCTATGAAGAAAAGCTGCTGAAAGGCTACGCTGCATCCAAAGGCGATACGAGCAAACTTGTTGCCGATTACAAAGCAGCAAAATCGGAGGAGAGGGAGGAACTGAAGATGGTTGCATATGAGCCTGGACTGGTCGGCATTTATAAGTCAATAAGAAAGGGTAAGCCATGGAATTACATAAAGTTGCGTGGAAAGTTCAAGGCATTTTTCGGAAAGCCTTCGCCCTCTTTAACGGAATACGAAAACTTAAAGCAAGACGAATTGGCATCGATCGATAGTTTTCTCGGCGGATCGAGCAACACCGGAAGCGAGAAGAAGGACACAAATGAGCAATCCCAAGAGAAGGAGAAACCAGCAGAGGAAAAGGCCACACAAGGACAGTCCCAAGAGCCGGAGAAACCAGCAGAGGAAAAGACCACAAATGTAGAGCACAAAGAGAATGATTCACAACCAGCTGAAGAGGACTGGATAACCAATGATCCGGCGGAGTATGACCCGGGAGCACCAACAGAAGTCACCAAGTATAATGAGAGGTTTAGTCCGGACAGCAACCTGCTCGATAATTGGATTGATGACCATGCAAACATCGACGATTCGAACTATAGCACTTCGGCTGATAGCATGAACAATGAAATGACCTATATTCGTTACAGAGATTTCCTAAATCATGAATTGAGATTTCCAATAGAGTATACAGATATGTGCGATCTTGAATTGATTAGATCTTCAGGGAGAGTGCACAAATTTTGGAAAGCGTACCTCGACCTTTACTATGAAAAAAGAGAGAATGAAATCGAAGCATTGAAAGCATACCTAGCGTCGAAACCGGAGAATCTCAGACCAAGAGTTCTTAAAATATACAAAGCGATCAGAAAAGGCTATCCGTGGTTTTACAGGAAACGCGAGAACTGGGCTTTCTTTGGATCAGATATGCCAAAGCAAGCAATAGATAAGTATTTAGCCGTAAAGAAGGAAGAACTATACACCGACCAATATCTTGATGGGTCGTTGAAGATAGGGCACGTCCCCAAGGATTATAAACCACCGGCGGAAGATGCAATCGAAAGGGCATCGAGTCAAAGCAAAAGCGAGAAAACCTACAGAAAGCTACTAAAGGCAGAAGTAGCGGAATTATCCCGAGCTGAAGAAGAAGAGGAAAAGGTGGAAGAGATGAAACGAGGATTGAGAGTCAAAGAAACAGAAACAGTTGCTGTTGAATATGATGCATACAGAGAAAACGTTGGAAACGTCGTCGCTACATCTGATGCAGATGCTAAAGGAGATGCTGGAGCTCATAGAAGACTTGATAACGTCACATCTGCGGATGTGACGAAAAAAGACACTACCAAGGATACAAGTGAGTACACATAATTTTGGCATAGACACAAAAGTCATATGCATCCATATGCAATTAGGCCTATGCATACACTCTTACAGCGAGCAACCATAAATATACTTTACATCTTAAAAACAACCAAAATGTAGATTGTCTATGCCAGCAGAACCATAGCGCATCTGTTGGACAAATTTAATTGACCTACATGAACTCTTAGTATGTTATTGGTTCAAAAGCTGACAAGTCATGTCGCTGATGTTGATAAGTCAGTTTTCGATTAATCAAGTCAATTCAAAGAACGGCTGACATGCAGAAATCAATAAATGAATGAATCAATCAATAAACCAATCACCCAACCAATCAATAAATTGATCGATCAGTCCATCGATTCATCCTTGATCACATAAATCAACATTTGTCCTGCGCGCTTTTGTCGAGTCACCGATCGATTGATCAGTCAATCAATCCTTCAATTTATCCGTTATCTCATAAATCAATATGGCATATATGCATTTATACATTCATCCAAATCCCAAACCCAACCACACGTCCAGTCGTAGGGCAGAGCTAATGGTATACAGGACCAGACGGTCCAACTCTTATTCCATAGCGGATGGGTCGCGCTTTACGCTAACAGACACTCTTGTCACATCTTACCTAAATTCGCATCATCCGGCGCAGTTGGATTGGCAACAGATAGGAAATGCGTCAAGCACAACACACTCTTTCCAGTTAGCATTCGATAATAATAATAATAATAATAATAATAATAATAATAATAATAATAATAATAATAATAATAATAACAGTGCTTTTAATGTAACGCATTTCCATCTGCATTCAGCGCTACAATGCCATCGCTTTTCGTGGTCCTTTTAATATTGTTGCGGAGGACGAGGCCTGAATTTCTAGACATTGAATAACAGCTCCAAGCATAATTTTTTTGAAATCCCGAGGGATCCTATAGGTACCTCGGGTAAAAAAATAAAAACAAATAATAATAATAATAATAATAATAATAATAATAATATTAATAATAATAATAAATTAATAATAATAATAATAATAATAATAATAATTAATAATAATAATAATAAAAATTGTGACTTTTCCATGCATTTGCTGAGCCAGATCTAAGGGAGGCTTCACTATTGGTGCTTTTACCATCATTTACGACAATATAGCTACTGCTTCCATTGTCAAAACAATACTAAAAAATAATGAAAATTATTAATAACAATGATAGTTATAATAGATCCTATTAAAACGCCAAAAAGTTTTAAAAACCATGTATACCTGCCGGAAAAAATAATAGAAGCAAAGATAAAAGTCATACACACAATCACTCACGCTCAAGCAATAATTAGATAATTTCCACCATACGTTTTGCATTTTCTTTATGATCCAGGAAGCAAAGATGACAGCAGCTACTTTCTCAGATTTCTGATACTGTTTGCAATGATCATACAGGCGATAATAGCCGTCCTGTAAGTATACGTACATCATCATTGTTTTCATTGATGCCATTTCAATTTCATATAGTTGATATGTGACTTGCGGGTTTGTTTACTGACACTCGACGCATGACTTGAGTATTCTATTAGCTCTCTTGGCAATTTCTGATCTCTTCTAAAAACTCATCATCATCATGAATCATTGCTTTAGTGAATTTCTTTGATGTTACTAAATCAAAGGCATGCATTTGGCCCATTAATAGAATAAGGAACTAATTATGTAGCCTACGGGCAGCGTTCAAGATAATTTGACAGTTAAACGGAAACAAGACGATGAAGGAAAAATGTAAACGAACTCTACGGTGTGGATATTTCTATTTTGCACAGAATCTTGGCACCGCTAATGGATAAATTAGGGGAATGGTGTAAGAGAAGAAAGAAAACAGAATCTGGCAAAGCGGAAAAGGTAAGTCAGATGGTTATCTACTGTTTAGTTGCTAGCGTTCAGTATTTGTCTGTGCGTTTGAAAATTCTGCATGATCAGTAAAACAATTGTACGTGTAGGCCTGCATGCACCTTATCTTATCGACCTTAGTCCTTCCATTGTCCTTCTCGTGCAGAGCTGCACATCGGGCAACGCAGTTTCTCCATTCCTCTATTTGCAGGTGGCTGCACACAACAGTTACTAATAGACTACATCCTAGTTAGTTCAAGTATATAGTTCTCTCGTCACTAATACAGTAGCCTATGTTACGTTTCTAACACGTAAATTTAAATAATCCGATAATCATAATCCGAATAACATATTCTTTCTATTTATGCTATATGTTGAATAGGGAAACAGCGTAGACCACGTAGCTGTGCTAGAACTGTCACTCTGTATGCTATTCAGAGCATGCTATCGATCCTTATAGGCCCTATCTATAGTCGTGAGTTTGAACCGTTGAGTTTTTAAATGGCGCCATTCCAAGAAAACTAACAGACGCTCACAACACACAAGACCTAGGCCTATAGGTCGCCTGGCGTAATTGATTAGTTAAATGTACTTTATTACATGACAATTTCTCAATTATCGAATAAATAATTTTGTAATTTAAATGATCTATTTCTTGTCATTGTATAGGAGCCATTGCAAGTAGGAGAAATGGTCTTTGCTGTTGGACCGACCAGCAAGTCCTCAAAGTCTCCTCTCAACGCCGCCCAGATGTAACGGATGAGAACCGGTGAACTCGCGTCTAGGCGATGACAAGCGGAAGGCGATTTAACCAGAATAATTTCGCTGCCTTAAAATGTACAATTATTTCACGACTTTCTATACTGCACCCAATTATTAATTGTCTAATGCTCAAGCAAATCATTTATACCGAATGTCCTTATTTTCACGTTATTCTTTTTTCACTGGTGTTATATAACTATGTTCTTTAATTAATGCTTACGAATAGGTTCTGTAAAATTTTATGGAACATTTCTTGTAACGGTTGAAGTGTTCTTTTGAATTTAGCAACTTTAATACCTCTAACACATCTATCACTTGTCTGCTTTAGCTTTGGCCAACAAACTTGTCGATGAGTAGGCCTACAATTAAAACGTATACAATATTTACTCGAACTCGAGAGTTGTGGTCATGGGCGGAGTTTGTCAGGAGCTAGGGGGGTCTAAGCCCCCCCAAGAAGACCCAGATTCATCTTTTACCGTGTAAATGGTTCATTTTCCCGGGCTTAGCCCCCCCCCAAGAAGGCTTTAGCCCCTCCACGAACGGAAACCAAACTCCGCCCATGGTTGTGGTCTTAGCCGTTTCAACTTTCAAACCACCTATCCATATAAAATCCAATGGCCCAATAGAAGTCTGCGAGTCTAAAATAATGCATAAAAGTAGGCCTATACTCGCAGGACTAAATGATGAAGGAGGGCTACAGAAAGTCGAAGAAGAGAGCCCGAAATCGTGGCGAATGACGCCAATGGATGTATGGACCTGCCTACAGACTGTGTAAATAAAATAATGTGTTGCCAAACGAGACTTCGTCACCTCCAACTTCTATACCAATTGACTCTGACCAAGTCTCCGCCCATGATTCGATGTGTAGCTATAATATATGTATGTATACTGTATAGTCGTTTAATTCAATAAACGACTGACAGAACGCTGTGGGTTTACATTAGCAAAATTAACAGTAGGCTATATAATAATTATTATGGCTGCTTAAAACTTATAGTCAAGATAGCTATGTTTTTGATCCTTTTGAATAACATTCTTTCGATAAAGTTTAACGAGACTTTATTGGGAAAGGATGAAATTGTGAGCTCTGTCTCTAAAGTTACCAGGTATAATTATAATTGGATCATGCTGTAGACCTAGTGGGAAGATAATCTTTATCTTTACAAATACAGTCGTTATTATAATCTTTAATCTTTAAGTAAGTAAGTAAGTAAGTAAGTATATTCTTTAATGCAACCAGTTGCAAAACAGCACTCTGGTGAACAAGTATCACATATAGAAACTTCACATACGACATCAAAAAATGTGTGTCAGTGTACTCACAGCTGAGTTGACTAAGGACGCAGGTGAAACAAACAAGAAATCTATCTCAAATTGTAGGGCGCAAAGATCCAGTGCACGATTCTCATTTCTATTTCACTTGCGATAATCGAAGACAAAAGAAATGCGCTAAATAATTTTGCGCGCGAAAGAAATCGGTGACCCGCAATAAAGGCTTGTGATTGGCTGGATGAGTGCGGAGAAAGATCGCAGAACAAGATCAGGTTTGTTTCAATTTTAGGTCATGTCAGTTGAGTTCAAAACTGTTTACGAGAAAGATCGGTTTCAATAAGTTATTGCTTTCCTAACAAAACGAACGTTAAGCTAAAAGGAAATTACTTCGCGAAGATTCTTACTATTGAGTTATAAAAGGGTAAGATACAGTTTTGCAACTGATCTTCTTAGTTAAGCTTATTACATATTTTTATGACTGCGATTGCCTGCGAACCTCTGATACCCGAGTTCCAAAAGGACTGAATATACAAGTAACCCGATTTCCAGAAAACAGATTATATATACAAAGCGATCAAACTTTCAAAAACTTTCAGATTTAAATTGAAGACATGGCATCGTAGACCCGAAGATGTGCAGGTAAACAGTACACCGATTCTGCTCAAATAGAGCGCTGCTGGACACACCATGTCACACATCCCTTATGCATTGCACTAAATAATTAAGTATTCAACATGAATTTCAAATCCTGACGAATATTTATTACAGTAGTACTTTGCAACATCAGGTCAGGCAAAGAGCTCTGGAAAATTATCTTCGGAACAGTAGAAGTTGTGTTGAACAGAAGTTGGATTGAAGAAAATAAGCCTTGCTTAAATGAAAATTGCAATGAGAAAAAAATGTTATAGCATACTAACTAACACAGTTTGACATTTGAGATTATTAAATTTCGTGTTAATTGCTTATTTGCATTGCATTGCGAGATGTGGCTGCGCTGGCTGGTAGGTAGCAGTGTTCTGTTTGATTGAGTGGAGGCGGCCATATTGTTTGCATGCTCGGGCACTCAGTCTTCTTGGTTACTCATTGCATAACGGTACTGTTAGTGTTGTTGATAGCACTGTTTATAGTCTAAAAATTCAGATTGAACTTGCATTGATTTTGGGATCCGGCCGATATTCTTTTAGAGGATCCGGGTACTTCCCGATTTGGTAAAACTGTATTTTAGCGTATTTTATTCCAAACGCGTAAACTCAAAAAAAATAGCGTATTTAATTAAAACTGATGGAGAAGTTCAGTGATTTCGGTTCATTGTCAAATAGTACTTCAAGTAAGGCATAGCTGAGACAAAAAGCACTTCAAATAAGGTATAGTTCAGCCAAAGCAGACAAAATTTTCCCGAAGATTTGGCTTTCTCCTGCTTGGCTGCGAAATTCAAACTCGTGCATATACGAAGTAAACAGTGCCCGACTAGTGCCGAACTGACGTTTCAGTTTTCTTTTTGCCCGCATCCATAAGTTCTCAATGTTTTGCGTGTGAATTTCGCTGTCGTTGGGGTCTACGAAATGTTGATCATGAACAACAACGGAGTGCATGTAGATTCCAGTGGCTAACCTTGAGATTCCCCGGTAAGCAGCCCAGCCGTCACTGATTATGTGTGTGCCGGGTAAAATGTGTTCGAGTATAAGAGCTTCCAGAGTTGATGAAGTTCTGTCTGGCACCTCGACCAAAAAACATTTCCCGGAAACTCTTTCTACTCCACCAAAGACCCAATCACAAATACACACGCTAAATAATAAAATACGCTAAAATACATGATATCGATTTTGAGATAATAAAATACGCCAAAATACAGTTTTACCCCCGATTTTGCCAATCCAGGATGCCCATATATTATGTGTTTATATATATATATATATATATATATATATATATATGTGTGTGTGTGTGTGTGTGTGTGTGTGTGTGCCAAAATACCTTGTCCACTTCAGTGAGCCACGAATGCTGTAGCGTCCAGTGTCGTTACCACAATTTGAAAGGTAGCAAAGGGAAATGTGCAAGTCAGGGGTCTGGACCACTGCTGCTGACCATTTTCACATAATTATATTGACAGACTTTATTTTAAGCTAATCCTGTTTTTCTAAAATGCACAACTAGATAGATTATCATTGTGTAGCTTTTGCAATTGTCTTATGCAGGATGTATTCGAGTCCTCGTGTGAAAGGCGGCACAGAAAAGTCACGTAGAGGTCGTTCGATGTCTACTCGGTCGTTCAGTAGAACTTGGAATCTTTAATACGGTCAGTAAAACCATCTTTACCAGTCAGTTACTCCTCCGCTTGATTAACTTCGCTTTCTAGATGGTGTACAGTTTTAAAGTTTAGAGCCAAGTTTCTTAGAAGTACTGACCATACATGCTCATGCGTTTTGGCGTGAAACTCCGATTCAGTGTCAACACCGTAGTTGGAGTGCCCCTGAGTAGCAATCTGAGGATCGCTATGACAGGTGTTCATACATACTTTAACTTATAAAACATGTTGTGATGTGTAGAGTAAGGCTTTGTTTTATTTGTGCATGCTTGATATACATTCATTAAGGGCATAAATTTGTATAGCGGCTTTTCAAGGGAACTACTCAGAGATGCTCCCAACCCAAGCGCGGCTGACTTAAGATGAGAGCTGCAGGAATTCCTGAAAAGAGGTTCTAGAAAGGGAACGGAGCATCAAGGACAGGTCCAGCGCTTAAGAAATGTAAGCTGGATGAAAGTTTTTACAGGTGAAATGGAGGTTGGATTGATGAACAAACGCAAGAGAAATGGAATCTGGATGAAGGTTCTTTTACAGGTGAAATAGAAGCTGGATTGACGAAAATATAACGAGTGAGAAATAGAAGGTATTTTAACATCTGAAGTAGAAGCTGGATGCATGTTGACATACATGAATGAAAATCATCAATCCGACTTCCATTTAAGTTGGAAAACGATTTACTGGTAACTTTTTTCATAAATCCAGCTTCTATATCATCAATTATGATTTGTCTGTAGACCAGTTGTCGTTAGACGAATTGTCGTTAAATGAGTTGTCTGTAGACCAATTATTGTGGAACCAACAAGTAGGCCTACATGGGCGGATGTGACAGGAATGATCAGATGGCAAGGCTGCATAAGCTAAGTCTCGACGGATCGTCGGCCACATCGTCTCATCATGAAATGCTTGATGTGGTCTTCCTATGATGCTTACATTAGGCCTATAGCTGGAACTTTCAACCAGCAAAATCAGACTGGAAAGCGTACCAGAACCTTTACTGACTTCCTTGATGACTTATGCACATAGCTTGTTGGTTACCTTCGTCGACAGAAGGTTTCGGACGCATACAAAATGCAGGTCACTTTTCAGAGAGACCACCAGAGGCAACACGCAATAACACATGTGTTGTCTGGAGAACTAAATAGAAAAATTCGAGCAGGAAAACCCGTCTTTACCAAACCGCATTCAATGAAAAAAACTGTCTTTCGATTTTCTTAATGCATCTAGAGTACCTGTTAGACCTGGGAGTCGACCCCAATAAGTCGACCCCAGTCGACTTGGTCATCCCAAGTCGGGTCGGGTCGTTTCTGCTCACCGCAACTGACCCCAAGTCGAATTTTGTAGAGAGAAGTCACTTGAAGTTGTTTTTATCACAAGTCGACTTAAACCGACTTGAGACACAAACATAGTTGAATTTGTCACTTCAAACCAATGATCGTGACAACATTTAAGCAGCTTTTGTTGCCTAGTGTGTTTACAAGAATGAATGAGGCCTTTGCTATGCAGACTTAGCCTACAGTAACTGATTATTTTGCCGTCTGCCGATCTATTCATATAGTCTAATTTTTTATTCTATGCTAAAACGTCACGCTTAGGCATGCGCTTAATTAAAATGGTGAAACAAAATGTCACTAAAATATTAGCACGTGTGCTTATCAAGACATGAACATGAGCAAATCAGTGAACTTCTACATGTAGTGCTCAGTGAATTCGGTGCAAAGAAAGCTGGATCTACAAGGTTTGCTGATTACTCGTTAACACATTCACCGCCTACACGCCATGTTAAATGACTGGCTGTACTACGAGTTAACTCGTAGTAGGCGGCCAATGTGTTAATTTGGCGCTATTTTGATACGCTGCATCTGCAGTTGTCTGCAGACGGAAAACTATTGTATACGCGCCAA
The DNA here is from genome assembly GCA_949752735.1 of Lumbricus terrestris. Classification (NCBI taxonomy): domain Eukaryota; kingdom Metazoa; phylum Annelida; class Clitellata; order Crassiclitellata; family Lumbricidae; genus Lumbricus; species Lumbricus terrestris. The sequence continues at coordinate 37,945,205 of OX457048.1, forward strand.
TTGGACAACGAAAGACTTTACTGTCAGCAAGTAGGCCTAAGCTACTAAAGTAGTAGCCTACTGCCGGATGATGCGATTGCAATGTTATTTGCTAAGTTGCGGAATGATGTTAGTTAGTGACTGAATAATTATGAAAACAGAATTTACAAATTAATCCTATCATAACACGTATACGTACGCCATTCAGTGCAACCAGTCCGCGGTCCCCATGTTATCTTAGACCCTGCGCATTTTACAAATTTATTTAATATTAATATTAAAATAATATTAATGATGAGTGCAATCTGAATAATCACATACAATGGAAAAGCTAAAATTCATAGGCCTAATAATTTGCCGTCGCATTGTCTAGGCTACTAGATGGCGTAAAGCATCACAAAACTACTCAAACTGAAATACAAGCAGCCTGAAATGGGTTTAATAAAACTAAACAAATTCTTGCTTCAATTAACACGTGTGTTGAGGCGTCATTAATTATTGGTAGGCCGAAATGAAATTAATGCTTGCAGGAAAATTGTATTGACTTCTTGCATTAGTAGCCGTACGTAGACCTAGCTAGACTACCATGTCAGAAGTCGACTTCAAGTCGGAAGTCGGTTGTTTTTTTATCAAGTCGAGTCAAGTCGTTTTGACGCCGAGAAGTCGACTTCAAGTCGACCTCAAGTCACATTAGGGCCAAGTGGGGTCAGATTAGCTGACCAAAGTCACTCCCAGGTCTAGTACCTGTGGAATCAAACTGCCAGCCGCTGTTGGTCAGATATCATTCGAAGAAGGAATTTTGGCGTTAAATTGTTTCGCACATTGAGTGACAACTAATTTTAATGGAAAATTAATTTGTAAATTTTTTCGAAAACTATGGGTTTTTTCTCAGGGATCCAGGTTCACGAATTGCAAGATATAACGAGGATGACCCGGTTTTTACGTACAGGCAACCAGGGTTCAAAAGGGTTAAGAGAGATATATACCGGTACATGTTTTTGGCAAAATCGCAGTGACGTTTCGTTTTTAATAAACATAATTATTGTTGTAGATGATTCCACATGACCAGATGCTCGTACTTCTTCGCACAATGTCTTCCAGCTCATTGACTTGTCCGGGATGACCTGCTCGATGACCAAAATGATCGGCCAGCCAATTCACGCACATCAATAACTAATGAAGGACATGCCGAAAGAACAACATGAATTGCAGGATATAACGAGGATGATAGAGTAAGATTTGTAATTTGAACTTCTCTTCCAGTTTGTTAAACATTTCATTCCTGATTTTTTTCTTAATATATAACCAGTTGTAAATGTCAGCATTCTGGTGAACAAGTATTACACGTAAAATTCACATAGGACATAAACAACTATCAAGATTAAAAAAGTAATTAACTAGTATGTAATCGGCATTCTAGTTACAAATGTTTTCTTTACAAGTCTGATTGTCTGCTCTCAGTAAACACGGTCATGTTGTCTGGGGCGCATGTTATGACCCGTTCATTGAGGTTAATTAGAGAGAAATAAGCAAATTGAACCATGATGTGAATTAATGTTGAAAGAGAGACCATCCAGTTCTCCCTTCTTTATGACTAGAGGGGTCCAGGGGTGGATCCAGAGGGCCAATCCGGCCATGCCCCATTCAGAGATTACACTTAAATAGGAGGTTCCCCCATCAGTTTTCAAGAAGCTTTAAAAAATGCAGTAGTAACTGGAAAGTGAGAGAGAAAAGGCAGCATATGATTAAACAAGGTCATCAGATTTTTAAAAAAAGTTGTGACTGATTTTTTTAGAAATACTTAAAAAAGGATCATCAGATTTTTTGACGGATGACCAATAATTTTGTTTGGCCCCTTCACAAATTTCTGTATCCTCCTATGGAGAGGCCAGTGGGTGTAAGATTATTTATGGCCTACTCGTGCAACTGCTACGCAACTAAAATTTCTAACAAAATAGATAATTTCATTTTCCATAGTTTTCGTTCAATACCAATATCGTTGTCATTCTTGTTTCAGTTTCGTTCACGACATCAACGCTGCCTCTGCTACGCGACGAAATTGGATGACACGTTGCAGCGCCATGGCAGGATGTGATGCACCAACTTCTTCCTGGAGGGCAGCATCTTGTTTCAGGCGACATGGAAAACTCTCGATTTCCATTGCCTGGAGTGGACTCTGACCTTCCTGTCATCGTCACGATGGAGGTCAATTGAGGTCGTCGTCCTGTTGCCGAAACCGAAGACCAGTCCGCTCCTGAAGAGACCAGCACCAGTGCACATCTTCAACAAAAGACCAGCACCAGTGCACATCCTTGTCAAGAGACTGGTGGCAACGCACATCTTCGTCAAGAGACCGGTGGCAGCGCACATCTTCGTCAATAGACCGGTGGCAACGCACATCTTCGTCAAGAGACCGGTGACAACGCACATCTTCGTCAAGAGACCTGTGGCAACGCACATCTTCGTCAAGAGACCGGTGACAATGCACATCTTCGTCAAGAGACCGGTGGCAACGCACATCTTCGTCAAGAGACCGGTGTCAATACACGTCTTCATGTTGTGATCAAAGAAAAGCACAGGCCGTCTATGTTGTCAATGTTCATGTCCTGCCAAGGATGCCGCCCATACATTACGTACACAGAGAGGGGGAGAGGTCACAGGGTTTAGGCAGTTTGTGTAGAGGGGAGGGAGGCGGTTAACTCTCCCGCTGTTTGTACTCTGACAGTGCAGTCCAAAGCCTGGATAAAGGAGGAGGGCGACACAAATCATCTTTGCAATGGTCGTGTGGTTAAACAGGAAGGAGCAAGCCGGGGGTGAAGAGTCTCTCAATAGGTATGTGCGCAAGATAAATGTTTAATCAGGACTTCCACATTGGCCTATATAAAACTCTGTATTACCCTATTGTTCAGTGGCGTTTGATGATTAAATTATAATTAAATAATTAATTTTATAATTAAATTCTGTTAAGATCTAACCAGTGAACAGCTCTTGGAGGTCTGGTGACAGTCGTGATGTATCCTCTCCAGTGTCTCCTCTCTCTTGTCACCTCTCTTAGCTCCTCATGCCAGACTTTTCCTGTACCTCATCCAGCCATCTCTTCCTTGGTCTTCCGCGTCTCCTCCTTCCCTTAACGCATGCCGTCATCAACTCCTTTTCCGAACCGTTAGATCTCATCACATGGCCGAAGTAGCTATGATGCTTAACAAGGATAAATGGTTGCCTATTGTAAAATAGATGATTTTTAGATGACTTCAGCTAATTAGCTTTCTTTTGTACTGGTGGGGTAGAGAAGCTTATTTACGCTTACGCTTGAGAGATTCCAGAAAATTTACGAGTTGACACAAAATTTTCACAAATTTCTTTAAAACACTTTTAATGGTTATTATTTTAAAATGGATTGCTTACGTCTAGCTAGCACGACTATCCCCGATGTTGATTTTTTAATGTATCAATGTCTTTGCTTGGTGTTTATTGCCCTGATTTTTTTCCACGTAAAATTCTACCAAAACTTCTATCTCATAATTCTAAAAAATGTAGATACGCAAAGATAAATGTTGATGTGTATGTATGTGTGATGGTATGTTACTTACTTGTTGACTTCAGACTTACTTTTGGTTTCAGAAATGGGTTAGGCTGTTCTCGTACTTTGCCTGCTGTCAAATTACTAGTTGATTACTTTCTTGAATCGTGGCTCTCATGTAAACTTGTGTGCATTACTTGTTGGTGCGGTGGTGTTGTGATGGATTTATTGGCTTGGAACTGGAGGGTTGCAGGTTCGAATCCACCTCAAGCCACCGCATTGGGACCTTGAGCAAGTCCTTCACTCGGTGTAGTAGCGAGTAGAAAGCTTGAATAGGTGCTATAGCAAATGCTAGAAATAAGTGAAATAAATGTCTAAAGCTGTGGGTGAAGTCGGGGCTGTAATCAAGGGTATACGCGGGTATACAGCTTATACTCACCTCCGGGAAAAAACGGCATCGTATACTCGCCTCCCGAAAAGTAGGGTAAACGCGGGGAAAAAGCAGGGTACACCGTACACGCTAGTAAATCAAGGCGCACAGGGCTGTTTAAGATTTTTGGGGGCAGGATGACTAAAAATAAATAAATAAATTTTAAAAAAGTCGTCAGGTTTTTCAGTCAGCAAATGGATGAAATTTTCCCAAGATCAGCGTGTACTCGCCTCAAAATTTACCAGTACAGCCCTGGGTGAAGTCAAATAATTTGTCAAGTGTTTAACTGTTTACGTATCATTATCAGTTGGTTTAGTGTGAGTGCAGCCTATGTCAGATAGGATAAATGATGTTACCATTGACAATTCTGGTTTGTGGATTTGAAAAGGGTGGTGTCCTCTTCAGTAGGCATGTATTTTATGCCCTTATAATTATACCGTATGTATGTATGTATGAGCACTTGTTGTAGTGCCCCCTTCAAGATTGCTACTCAGAGGTGCTCCCAACTACAGCACTGACACTGAAACAGAGTTTCACGCTGAAGCACACTTGCTCAGAGTCCCTACGCGGGGCTTGAGGAGGATTTGAACTTGCAACCTTTCGACTCCATAACACTAAACATATCACTTCATCTCGTATACTGTTCTATATACACTTTTTGAGAAACTGAGAAAAAAGATTTTGGGGATTTTATGACAGAAAATTGTTTGTGCCGATTTTCCCCCTAAATAATTATGATGGTATGAATATTTTAGATCATTAATGTAGACCGAGCATGATCTATTTTTTGATAATTATGGCATGGTGACTGTTTATTGCCGTTGTGGACTTACTTTCATATAATATTGCACATTTACATGAAATCAGATTTACTGTATTGTGTTATGTATTCCTTTTTATATATTGCAGTCGCTGCAGCTAAAAAATCACTGAAAATGGCGCTTTTTAGTTATTGCATTCTTTTAATATTAAACAGGTTGCAAGTTATTTTGAAACTATTAATAGTTTCAAAATAACTTGTCCGTGGGGGTGTTCCGCAAAATGTACAAGTTGCTGCGGGGGCCTAAAGGTTCAAGCCATTGGCACTTCTGCTGTATAGTATTGGCTTTTAGCCATGCTTTAAATATGACAACACAATTTATTATTGTTTTAGCCAATTTACAAGAGGAAAACAAGGCAAAAAATAAGTTCACAAGAAATAAACCACAAACAAAAAGAACTTGGTTGTAAAGAAAGAAATAAGTCGACGGGAGAAAGAAAACTACACGGTGAAAATAAATAGCTAGCAAGGAAAAGAAGTAGCAAACAAGAAGAAGAATATTCTTAAGAAAGGAAGTATGGCCTACTTCGGAAGCTGGCTATTTTATTTTTGTAGCCTTTTGGTGCTGCTGTCAGAAGCAGAAAAAAATATCCAATGGTACTTCGTAAACAGTTGTCTCAAGCACACTCTGTGAATTATTTCTGCAATAACTGCGATTCAGACGACTCGGAATAGCAATAGACTACATTGTCATGTATTGTGTTACAACTTACAACCAACCCCCAGTGCTAAAAGTGTTGTTGCAATTTACCCCCTTCGATCTTGTTACAACCAACCCCAAGACGGGGCAAGTTGTAACACTAAAATATTTTACCCTCGGCCTCCCTTATATAGAGCATCGCATGGCTGCAGCGTTGTGATTAATGTCTTCTGTGCTTTGCGTTCTTGCGAAATGATTGAATTGCATAACTTGTAGGCTACATGCACAACGCAGTGCATATGCATTGTGTTTCATCACAGAATTATTATTATTATAAAACGGCCACACCTCCAGTCAAAGACCAGGGTTTAAGTCTCATATTCTCCAATGAAACTGACCCTTGTTGACATGACTAATCCCTGTGGTCATCCTGAAGCCTGAATGACATATAAGTTGACAGGTAAACATTTTAGCCGCTGATATCGATATGGGGTGTGAAACAGATTTTCGTAATCGTAAACTCGGAACTTCGACAGCGCCAACAAAGCCAAGTCATAATAATTTATTGGCTCTAAGCGGACGAGTCAAAGTTATGTAATTAATACAACCTGTATTTATGCAATTTGGAACACACCTTCCAGATTTTGAGTCACTTAGCAGGATTTTCTGGTGGCCTTCAATGAAATGGAAGGTCCAACAATTTATTTGCGCCGTGGCACCCCTTGGCAGAACACCAAAGAGTTAAAATCAAAGATCGGACAATAAGGACACGCAATTAGACCGAGGCACAAAACTAGTCCAGCAACCTTTGTTCCTGGTAGTTAATATCAGAGCCTTCTATTACAGTAAAAGAAGGCTCTATTATATTTTTAACCTCGCCTTCATTTTCTCGCTTTCGGCGTAAAACCGCCGCCGCCTTCATTTTCTCGGTTTCGGCATATATACCGCTGCCTTCATTTTCTCGGTTTCGGCATATATACCGCCGCCTTCATTTTCTCGGTTTCGGCGGACAAACCGCCGCCGCCCTCATTTTCTCGGTTTCGGCGGACAAACCGCCGCCGCCTTCATTTTCTCGGTTTCGGCATATATACCGCCGCCTTCATTTTCTCGGTTTCGGCGTATGAACCGTCGCCCTCATTTTCTCGGTTTCGGCGTATATACCGCCGCCCTCATTTTCTCGGTTTCGGCGGACAAACCGCCGCCGCCTTCATTTTCTCGGTTTCGGCATATATACCGCCGCCTTCATTTTCTCGGTTTCGGCGTATGAACCGTCGCCCTCATTTTCTCGGTTTCGGCGTATATACCGCCGCCCTCATTTTCTCGGTTTCGGCGTATATACCGTCGCCCTCATTTTCTCGGTTTCGGCGTATATACCGCCGCCCTCATTTTCTCGGTTTCGGCGTATATACCGCTGCCTTCATTTTCTCGGTTTCCGCATATATACCGCCGCCGCCCTCATTTTCTCGGTTTCGGCGTATGAACCGTCGCCCTCATTTTCTCGGTTTCGGCGTATATACCGCTGCCTTCATTTTCTCGGTTTCCGCATATATACCGCCGCCTTCATTTTCTCGGTTTCGGCGTATAAACCGCCGCCGCCTTCATTTTCTCGGTTTCGGCGTATAAACCGCCGCCGCCTTCATTTTCTCGGTTTCGGCGTATATACCGCTGCCTTCATTTTCTCGGTTTCCGCATATATACCGCCGCCTTCATTTTCTCGGTTTCGGCGTATAAACCGCCGCCGCTTTCATTTCCTCGGTTTCGGCGTATAAACCGCCGCCGCCTTCATTTTCTCGGTTTCGGCGTATATACCGCCGCCGCCCTCATTTTCTCGGTTTCGGCGTATATACCGCTGCCTTCATTTTCTCGGTTTCCGCATATATACCGCCGCCTTCATTTTCTCGGTTTCGGCGTATAAACCGCCGCCGCCTTCATTTTCTCGGTTTCGGCGTATATACCGCCGCCGCCCTCATTTTCTCGGTTTCGGCGTATATACCGCTGCCTTCATTTTCTCGGTTTCGGCGTATAAACCGCCGCCGCCTTCATTTTCTCGGTTTCGGCGTATATACCGCCGCCGCCTTCATTTTCTCGGTTTCGGCGGACAAACCGCCGCCGCCCTCATTTTCTCGGTTTCGGCGTATGAACCGTCGCCGCCCTCATTTTCTCGGTTTCGGCATATATACCGCCGCCCTCATTTTCTCGGTTTCGGCGTATATACCGCCGCCTTCATTTTCTCGGTTTCGGCGTATATACCGCCGCCCTCATTTTCTCGGTTTCGGCGTATGAACCGCCGCCGCCCTCATTTTCTCGGTTTCGGCATAGATACCGCCGCCGCCCTCTTTTTCTCGGTTTCGGCATATAAACCGGCGCCTTCATTTTCTCGGTTTCGGCGGACAAACCGCCGCTGCCCTCATTTTCTCGGTTTCGGCATATATACCGCCGCCTTCATTTTCTCGGTTTCGGCAAATGAACCGACGCCGCCCTCATTTTCTCGGTTTCGGCATATATACCGCCGCCTTCATTTTCTCGGTTTCGGCATATATACCGCCGCCTTCATTTTCTCGGTTTCGGCATATAAACCGGCGCCTTCATTTTCTCGGTTTCGGCGGACAAACCGCCGCCGCCCTCATTTTCTCGGTTTCGGCATATATACCGCCGCCTTCATTTTCTCGGTTTCGGCAAATGAACCGTCGCCGCCCTCATTTTCTCGGTTTCGGCATATATGCCGCCGCCTTCATTTTCTCGGTTTCGGCAAATGAACCGTCGCCTTCATTTTCTCGGTTTCGGCATATATACCGCCGCCTTCATTTTCTCGGTTTCGGCGTATAAACCGCCGCCGCCTTCATTTTCTCGGTTTCGGCGTATGAACCGTCGCCGCCCTCATTTTCTCGGTTTCGGCGTATGAACCGTCGCCGCCCTCATTTTCTCGGTTTCGGCATATATACCGCCGCCCTCATTTTCTCGGTTTCGGCGTATATACCGCCGCCCTCATTTTCTCGGTTTCGGCGTATATACCGCCGCCCTCATTTTCTCGGTTTCGGCGTATGAACCGCCGCCGCCCTCATTTTCTCGGTTTCGGCATATATACCGCCGCCTTCATTTTCTCGGTTTCGGCATATAAACCGGCGCCTTCATTTTCTCGGTTTCGGCGGACAAACCGCCGCCGCCCTCATTTTCTCGGTTTCGGCATATATACCGCCGCCTTCATTTTCTCGGTTTCGGCAAATGAACCGTCGCCGCCCTCATTTTCTCGGTTTCGGCATATATACCGCCGCCTTCATTTTCTCGGTTTCGGCATATATACCGCCGCCTTCATTTTCTCGGTTTCGGCATATAAACCGGCGCCTTCATTTTCTCGGTTTCGGCGGACAAACCGCCGCCGCCCTCATTTTCTCGGTTTCGGCATATATACCGCCGCCTTCATTTTCTCGGTTTCGGCATATATACCGCCGCCTTCATTTTCTCGGTTTCGGCATATACACCGCCACCTTCATTTTCTCGGTTTCGGCGTATGAATTGTCGCCGCCCTCATTTGCTCGGTTTCGGCGTATATACAGCCGCCTTCATTTTCTCGGTTTCGGCATATATACCGCCGCCTTCATTTTCTCGGTTTCGGCATAAATACCGCCGCCTTCATTTTCTCGGTTTCGGCGTATAAACCGCCGTCGCCCTCATTTTCTCGGTTTCGGCATATATCCCGCCGCCTTCATTTTCTCGGTTTCGGCGTATAAACCGCCGCCTTCATTTTCTCGGTTTCGGCGTATATACCGCTGCCTTCATTTTCTTTGTTTCCGCATATATACCGCCGCCTTCATTTCCTCGGTTTCGGCATATATACCGCCGCCTTCATTTTCTCGGTTTCGGCATATACACCGCCACCTTCATTTTCTCGGTTTCGGCGTATGAATTGTCGCCGCCCTCATTTGCTCGGTTTCGGCGTATATACAGCCGCCTTCATTTTCTCGGTTTCGGCATATATACCGCCGCCTTCATTTTCTCGGTTTCGGCATATATACCGCCGCCCTCATTTTCTCGGTTTCGGCGTATATACCGCCGCCGCCCTCTTTTTCTCGGTTTCGGCATATAAACCGGCGCCTTCATTTTCTCGGTTTCGGCGGACAAACCGCCGCTGCCCTCATTTTCTCGGTTTCGGCATATATACCGCCGCCTTCATTTTCTCGGTTTCGGCAAATGAACCGTCGCCGCCCTCATTTTCTCGGTTTCGGCATATATACCGCCGCCTTCATTTTCTCGGTTTCGGCATATATACCGCCGCCTTCATTTTCTCGGTTTCGGCATATAAACCGGCGCCTTCATTTTCTCGGTTTCGGCGGACAAACCGCCGCCGCCCTCATTTTCTCGGTTTCGGCATATATACCGCCGCCTTCATTTTCTCGGTTTCGGCAAATGAACCGTCGCCGCCCTCATTTTCTCGGTTTCGGCATATATGCCGCCGCCTTCATTTTCTCGGTTTCGGCAAATGAACCGTCGCCTTCATTTTCTCGGTTTCGGCATATATACCGCCGCCTTCATTTTCTCGGTTTCGGCGTATAAACCGCCGCCGCCTTCATTTTCTCGGTTTCGGCGTATGAACCGTCGCCGCCCTCATTTTCTCGGTTTCGGCGTATGAACCGTCGCCGCCCTCATTTTCTCGGTTTCGGCATATATACCGCCGCCCTCATTTTCTCGGTTTCGGCGTATATACCGCCGCCCTCATTTTCTCGGTTTCGGCGTATATACCGCCGCCCTCATTTTCTCGGTTTCGGCGTATGAACCGCCGCCGCCCTCATTTTCTCGGTTTCGGCATATATACCGCCGCCTTCATTTTCTCGGTTTCGGCATATAAACCGGCGCCTTCATTTTCTCGGTTTCGGCGGACAAACCGCCGCCGCCCTCATTTTCTCGGTTTCGGCATATATACCGCCGCCTTCATTTTCTCGGTTTCGGCAAATGAACCGTCGCCGCCCTCATTTTCTCGGTTTCGGCATATATACCGCCGCCTTCATTTTCTCGGTTTCGGCATATATACCGCCGCCTTCATTTTCTCGGTTTCGGCATATAAACCGGCGCCTTCATTTTCTCGGTTTCGGCGGACAAACCGCCGCCGCCCTCATTTTCTCGGTTTCGGCATATATACCGCCGCCTTCATTTTCTCGGTTTCGGCATATATACCGCCGCCTTCATTTTCTCGGTTTCGGCATATACACCGCCACCTTCATTTTCTCGGTTTCGGCGTATGAATTGTCGCCGCCCTCATTTGCTCGGTTTCGGCGTATATACTGCCGCCTTCATTTTCTCGGTTTCGGCATATATACCGCCGCCTTCATTTTCTCGGTTTCGGCATAAATACCGCCGCCTTCATTTTCTCGGTTTCGGCGTATAAACCGCCGTCGCCCTCATTTTCTCGGTTTCGGCATATATCCCGCCGCCTTCATTTTCTCGGTTTCGGCGTATAAACCGCCGCCTTCATTTTCTCGGTTTCGGCGTATATACCGCTGCCTTCATTTTCTTTGTTTCCGCATATATACCGCCGCCTTCATTTCCTCGGTTTCGGCATATATACCGCCGCCTTCATTTTCTCGGTTTCGGCATATACACCGCCACCTTCATTTTCTCGGTTTCGGCGTATGAATTGTCGCCGCCCTCATTTGCTCGGTTTCGGCGTATATACAGCCGCCTTCATTTTCTCGGTTTCGGCATATATACCGCCGCCTTCATTTTCTCGGTTTCGGCATATATACCGCCGCCCTCATTTTCTCGGTTTCGGCGTATATACCGCCGCCTTCATTTTCTCGGTTTCGGCATATATACCGCCGCCTTCATTTCCTCGGTTTCGGCATATACACCGCCGCCTTCATTTTCTCGGTTTCGGCGTATGAATTGTCGCCACCCTCATTTTCTCGGTTTCGGCGTATATACCGCCGCCTTCATTTTCTCGGTTTCGGCGTATGAACCGCCGCCCCCCTCACTTTCTCGGTTTCGGCATATATACCGCCGCCTCCATTTTCTCGGTTTCGGCGTACAAACCGCCGCCGCCTTCATTTTCTCGGTTTCGGCGTATGAACCGTCGCCGCCCTCATTTTCTCGGTTTCGGCATATATACCGCCGCCCTCATTTTCTCGGTTTCGGCGTATATACCGCCGCCCTCATTTTCTCGGTTTTGGCATATATACCGCCGCCTTCATTTTCTCGGTTTCGGCCTATGAATTGTCGCGCCCTCATTTTCTCGGTTTCGGCGGACAAACCGCCGCCGCTCTCATTTTCTCGGTTTCGGCGTACAAACGGCCGCCGGCTTCATTTTCTCGGTTTCGGCCTATGAATTGTCGTCGCCCTCATTTTCTCGGTTTCGGCATATATACCGCCGCCTTCATTTTCTCGGCTTCGGCATATAAACCGCCGTCGCCCTCATTTTCTCGGTTTCGGCATATATCCCGCCGCCTTCATTTTCTCGGTTTCGGCATTTATACCGCCGCCTTCACTTTCTCGGTTTCGGCATATATACCGCCGCCTTCATTTTCTTTGTTTCCGCATATATACCGCCGCCTTCATTTCCTCGGTTTCGGCATATATACCGCCGCCTTCATTTTCTCGGTTTCGGCATATACACCGCCACCTTCATTTTCTCGGTTTCGGCGTATGAATTGTCGCCGCCCTCATTTGCTCGGTTTCGGCGTATATACAGCCGCCTTCATTTTCTCGGTTTCGGCATATATACTGCCGCCTTCATTTTCTCGGTTTCGGCATATATACCGCCGCCTTCATTTTCTCGGTTTCGGCGTATAAACCGCCGTCGCCCTCATTTTCTCGGTTTCGGCATATATCCCGCCGCCTTCATTTTCTCGGTTTCGGCGTATAAACCGCCGCCTTCATTTTCTCGGTTTCGGCGTATATACCGCTGCCTTCATTTTCTTTGTTTCCGCATATATACCGCCGCCTTCATTTCCTCGGTTTCGGCATATATACCGCCGCCTTCATTTTCTCGGTTTCGGCATATACACCGCCACCTTCATTTTCTCGGTTTCGGCGTATGAATTGTCGCCGCCCTCATTTGCTCGGTTTCGGCGTATATACAGCCGCCTTCATTTTCTCGGTTTCGGCATATATACCGCCGCCTTCATTTTCTCGGTTTCGGCATATATACCGCCGCCCTCATTTTCTCGGTTTCGGCGTATATACCGCCGCCTTCATTTTCTCGGTTTCGGCATATATACCGCCGCCTTCATTTTCTCGGTTTCGGCATATACACCGCCGCCTTCATTTTCTCGGTTTCGGCGTATGAATTGTCGCCACCCTCATTTTCTCGGTTTCGGCGTATATACCGCCGCCTTCATTTTCTCGGTTTCGGCATATATACCGCCGCCTTCATTTTCTCGGTTTCGGCATATACACCGCCGCCTTCATTTTCTCGGTTTCGGCCTATGAACCGCCGCCGCCCTCATTTTCTCGGTTTCGGCATATATACCGCCGCCTTCATTTTCTCGGTTTCGGCATATATACCGCCGCCGCCCTTATTTTCTGGGTTTCGGCATATATACCGCTGCCTTCATTTTCTCGGTTTCGGCATATATACCGCCGCCTTAATTTTCTCAGTTTCGGCATATAAACCGCCGCCGCCCTCTTTTTCTCGGTTTCGGCATATATCCCGCCGCCTTCATTTTCTCGGTTTCGGCATATAAAACGCTGCCTTCATTTTCTCGGTTTCGGCATATAAACCGCCGCCGCCCTCTTTTTCTCGGTTTCGGCATATATACCGCTGCCTTCATTTTCTTGGTTTCGGCATATAAAACGCTGCCTTCATTTTCTCGGTTTCGGCATATATACCGCTGCCTTCATTTTCTCGGTTTCGGCGTATGAACCGTCGCCCTCATTTTCTCGGTTTCGGCATCTAAACCGCCGCCCTCTTTTTCTCGGTTTCGGCATAAATACCGCTGCCTTCATTTTCTCGGTTTCGGCATATAAAACGCTGCCTTCATTTTCTCGGTTTCGGCATAAATACCGCCGCCTTCATTTTCTCGGTTTCGGCGTATAAACCGCCGCCGCCCTCATTTTCTCGGTTTCGGCATATATACCGCCGCCTTCATTTTCTCGGTTTCGGCATAAACACCGCCGCCCTCATTTTCTCGGTTTCGGCGTATATACCGCCGTCTTCATTTTCTCGGTTTCGGCATATATACCGCCGCCTTCATTTTCTCGGTTTCGGCATATACACCGCCGCCTTCATTTTCTCGGTTTCGGCGTATGAATTGTCGCCACCCTCATTTTCTCGGTTTCGGCGTATATACAGCCGCCTTCATTTTCTCGGTTTCGGCATATACACCGCCGCCCTCATTTTCTCGGTTTCGGCGTATATACCGCCGCCTTCATTTTCTCGGTTTCGGCATATACACCGCCGCCTTCATTTTCTCGGTTTCGGCGTATAAACCGCCGCCGCCCTCATTTTCTCGGTTTCGGCATATATACCGCCGCCTTCATTTTCTCGGTTTCGGCATAAGAACCGTCGCCGCCCTCACTTTCTCGGTTTCGGCATATTCACCGCCGCCTTCATTTTCTCGGTTTCGGCGTATGATCCGTCACCGCCCTCATTTTCTCGGTTTCGGCATATATACCGCCGCCTTCATTTTTTCGGTTTCGGCGTATGATCCGTCACCGCCCTCATTTTCTCGGTTTCGGCATATATACCGCCGCCCTCATTTTCTCGGTTTCGGCGTATATACCGCCGCCTTCTTTTTCTCGGTTTCGGCGTATAAACCGCCACCGCCTTCATTTTCTCGATTTCGGCGTATTAACCGCCGCCGCCTTCATTTTCTCGGTTTCGGCGTATGATCCGCCGCCCTCATTTTCTCGGTTTCGGCATATAAACCGCCGCCGCCCTCTTTTTTTCGGTTTCGGCGTTTATTCCGCCGCCTTCATTTTCTCGGTTTCGGCGTATAAACCGCCACCGTCTTCATTTTCTCGGTTTCGGCGTATTAACCGCCGCCGCCTTCATTTTCTCGGTTTTGGCATATACACCGCCGCCCTCATTTTCTCGGTTTCGGCGTATATACCGCCGTCTTCATTTTCTCGGTTTCGGCATATATACCGCCGCCTTCATTTTCTCGGTTTCGGAATATACACCGCCGCCCTCATTTTCTCGGTTTCGGCGTATGAATTCTCGCCACCCTCATTTTCTCGGTTTCGGCGTATATACAGCCGCCTTCATTTTCTCGGTTTCGGCATATACACCGCCGCCTTCATTTTCTCGGTTTCGGCGTATGAATTGTCGCCACCCTCATTTTCTCCGTTTCGGCGTATATACAGCCGCCTTCATTTCCTCGGTTTCGGCATATACACCGCCGCCCTCATTTTCTCGGTTTCGGCGTATATACAGCCGCCTTCATTTTCTCGGTTTCGGCATATACACCGCCGCCTTCATTTTCTCGGTTTCGGCGTATAGACCGCTGCCGCCCTCATTTTCTCGGTTTCGGCATATATACCGCCGCCTTCATTTTCTCGGTTTCGGCATAAGAACCGTCGCCGCCCTCACTTTCTCGGTTTCGGCATATTCACCGCCGCCTTCATTTTCTCGGTTTCGGCGTATGATCCGTCACCGCCCTCATTTTCTCGGTTTCGGCTTATATACCGCCGCCTTCATTTTTTCGGTTTCGGCGTATGATCCGTCACCGCCCTCATTTTCTCGGTTTCGGCATATATACCGCCGCCTTCATTTTCTCGGTTTCGGCATATATACCGCCGCCTTCATTTTCTCGGTTTCGGCAAATACACCGCCGCCTTCATTTTCTCGGTTTCGCCGTATGAATTGTCGCCGCCCTCATTTTCTCGGTTTCGGCGTATATACCGCCGCCTTCTTTTTCTCGGTTTCGGCGTATAAACCGCCACCGCCTTCATTTTCTCGGTTTCGGCGTATTAACCGCCGCCGCCTTCATTTTCTCGGTTTCGGCGTATGATCCGCCGCCCTCATTTTCTCGGTTTCGGCATATAAACCGCCGCCGCCCTCTTTTTTTCGGTTTCGGCGTTTATTCCGCCGCCTTCATTTTCTCGGTTTCGGCGTATAAACCGTCGCCTTCATTTTCTCGGTTTCGGCGTATGAACCGCCGCCCCCCTCATTTTCTCGGTTTCGGCATATATACCGCCGCCTCCATTTTCTCGGTTTCGGCGTACAAACCGCCGCCGCCTTCATTTTCTCGGTTTCGGCGTATGAACCGTCGCCGCCCTCATTTTCTCGGTTTCGGCATATATACCGCCGCCCTCATTTTCTCGGTTTCGGCGTATATACCGCCGCCCTCATTTTCTCGGTTTTGGCATATATACCGCCGCCTTCATTTTCTCGGTTTCGGCCTATGAATTGTCGCGCCCTCATTTTCTCGGTTTCGGCGGACAAACCGCCGCCGCTCTCATTTTCTCGGTTTCGGCGTACAAACGGCCGCCGGCTTCATTTTCTCGGTTTCGGCCTATGAATTGTCGTCGCCCTCATTTTCTCGGTTTCGGCATATATACCGCCGCCTTCATTTTCTCGGTTTCGGCATATAAACCTCCGTCGCCCTCATTTTCTCGGTTTCGGCATATATCCCGCCGCCTTCATTTTCTCGGTTTCGGCATTTATACCGCCGCCTTCACTTTCTCGGTTTCGGCATATATACCGCCGCCTTCATTTTCTTTGTTTCCGCATATATACCGCCGCCTTCATTTCCTCGGTTTCGGCATATATACCGCCGCCTTCATTTTCTCGGTTTCGGCATATACACCGCCGCCCTCATTTGCTCGGTTTCGGCGTATATACAGCCGCCTTCATTTTCTCGGTTTCGGCATATATACCGCCGCCTTCATTTTCTCGGTTTCGGCATATATACCGCCGCCTTCATTTTCTCGGTTTCGGCGTATAAACCGCCGTCGCCCTCATTTTCTCGGTTTCGGCATATATCCCGCCGCCTTCATTTTCTCGGTTTCGGCGTATAAACCGCCGCCTTCATTTTCTCGGTTTCGGCGTATATACCGCTGCCTTCATTTTCTTTGTTTCCGCATATATACCGCCGCCTTCATTTCCTCGGTTTCGGCATATATACCGCCGCCTTCATTTTCTCGGTTTCGGCATATACACCGCCACCTTCATTTTCTCGGTTTCGGCGTATGAATTGTCGCCGCCCTCATTTGCTCGGTTTCGGCGTATATACAGCCGCCTTCATTTTCTCGGTTTCGGCATATATACCGCCGCCTTCATTTTCTCGGTTTCGGCATATATACCGCCGCCCTCATTTTCTCGGTTTCGGCGTATATACCGCCGCCTTCATTTTCTCGGTTTCGGCATATATACCGCCGCCTTCATTTTCTCGGTTTCGGCATATACACCGCCGCCTTCATTTTCTCGGTTTCGGCGTATGAATTGTCGCCACCCTCATTTTCTCGGTTTCGGCGTATATACCGCCGCCTTCATTTTCTCGGTTTCGGCGTATGAACCGCCGCCCCCCTCACTTTCTCGGTTTCGGCATATATACCGCCGCCTCCATTTTCTCGGTTTCGGCGTACAAACCGCCGCCGCCTTCATTTTCTCGGTTTCGGCGTATGAACCGTCGCCGCCCTCATTTTCTCGGTTTCGGCATATATACCGCCGCCCTCATTTTCTCGGTTTCGGCGTATATACCGCCGCCCTCATTTTCTCGGTTTTGGCATATATACCGCCGCCTTCATTTTCTCGGTTTCGGCCTATGAATTGTCGCGCCCTCATTTTCTCGGTTTCGGCGGACAAACCGCCGCCGCTCTCATTTTCTCGGTTTCGGCGTACAAACGGCCGCCGGCTTCATTTTCTCGGTTTCGGCCTATGAATTGTCGTCGCCCTCATTTTCTCGGTTTCGGCATATATACCGCCGCCTTCATTTTCTCGGCTTCGGCATATAAACCGCCGTCGCCCTCATTTTCTCGGTTTCGGCATATATCCCGCCGCCTTCATTTTCTCGGTTTCGGCATTTATACCGCCGCCTTCACTTTCTCGGTTTCGGCATATATACCGCCGCCTTCATTTTCTTTGTTTCCGCATATATACCGCCGCCTTCATTTCCTCGGTTTCGGCATATATACCGCCGCCTTCATTTTCTCGGTTTCGGCATATACACCGCCACCTTCATTTTCTCGGTTTCGGCGTATGAATTGTCGCCGCCCTCATTTGCTCGGTTTCGGCGTATATACAGCCGCCTTCATTTTCTCGGTTTCGGCATATATACCGCCGCCTTCATTTTCTCGGTTTCGGCATATATACCGCCGCCTTCATTTTCTCGGTTTCGGCGTATAAACCGCCGTCGCCCTCATTTTCTCGGTTTCGGCATATATCCCGCCGCCTTCATTTTCTCGGTTTCGGCGTATAAACCGCCGCCTTCATTTTCTCGGTTTCGGCGTATATACCGCTGCCTTCATTTTCTTTGTTTCCGCATATATACCGCCGCCTTCATTTCCTCGGTTTCGGCATATATACCGCCGCCTTCATTTTCTCGGTTTCGGCATATACACCGCCACCTTCATTTTCTCGGTTTCGGCGTATGAATTGTCGCCGCCCTCATTTGCTCGGTTTCGGCGTATATACAGCCGCCTTCATTTTCTCGGTTTCGGCATATATACCGCCGCCTTCATTTTCTCGGTTTCGGCATATATACCGCCGCCTTCATTTTCTCGGTTTCGGCGTATAAACCGCCGTCGCCCTCATTTTCTCGGTTTCGGCATATATCCCGCCGCCTTCATTTTCTCGGTTTCGGCGTATAAACCGCCGCCTTCATTTTCTCGGTTTCGGCGTATATACCGCTGCCTTCATTTTCTTTGTTTCCGCATATATACCGCCGCCTTCATTTTCTCGGTTTCGGCCTATGAATTGTCGCGCCCTCATTTTCTCGGTTTCGGCGGACAAACCGCCGCCGCTCTCATTTTCTCGGTTTCGGCGTACAAACGGCCGCCGGCTTCATTTTCTCGGTTTCGGCCTATGAATTGTCGTCGCCCTCATTTTCTCGGTTTCGGCATATATACCGCCGCCTTCATTTTCTCGGCTTCGGCATATAAACCGCCGTCGCCCTCATTTTCTCGGTTTCGGCATATATCCCGCCGCCTTCATTTTCTCGGTTTCGGCATTTATACCGCCGCCTTCACTTTCTCGGTTTCGGCATATATACCGCCGCCTTCATTTTCTTTGTTTCCGCATATATACCGCCGCCTTCATTTCCTCGGTTTCGGCATATATACCGCCGCCTTCATTTTCTCGGTTTCGGCATATACACCGCCACCTTCATTTTCTCGGTTTCGGCGTATGAATTGTCGCCGCCCTCATTTGCTCGGTTTCGGCGTATATACAGCCGCCTTCATTTTCTCGGTTTCGGCATATATACCGCCGCCTTCATTTTCTCGGTTTCGGCATATATACCGCCGCCTTCATTTTCTCGGTTTCGGCGTATAAACCGCCGTCGCCCTCATTTTCTCGGTTTCGGCATATATCCCGCCGCCTTCATTTTCTCGGTTTCGGCGTATAAACCGCCGCCTTCATTTTCTCGGTTTCGGCGTATATACCGCTGCCTTCATTTTCTTTGTTTCCGCATATATACCGCCGCCTTCATTTCCTCGGTTTCGGCATATATACCGCCGCCTTCATTTTCTCGGTTTCGGCATATACACCGCCACCTTCATTTTCTCGGTTTCGGCGTATGAATTGTCGCCGCCCTCATTTGCTCGGTTTCGGCGTATATACAGCCGCCTTCATTTTCTCGGTTTCGGCATATATACCGCCGCCTTCATTTTCTCGGTTTCGGCATATATACCGCCGCCCTCATTTTCTCGGTTTCGGCGTATATACCGCCGCCTTCATTTTCTCGGTTTCGGCATATATACCGCCGCCTTCATTTTCTCGGTTTCGGCATATACACCGCCGCCCTCATTTTCTCGGTTTCGGCGTATATACCGCCGCCTTCATTTTCTCGGTTTCGGCATATATACCGCCGCCTTCATTTTCTCGGTTTCGGCATATACACCGCCGCCTTCATTTTCTCGGTTTCGGCGTATGAATTGTCGCCACCCTCATTTTCTCGGTTTCGGCGTATATACCGCCGCCTTCATTTTCTCGGTTTCGGCATATATACCGCCGCCTTCATTTTCTCGGTTTCGGCATATACACCGCCGCCTTCATTTTCTCGGTTTCGGCCTATGAACCGCCGCCGCCCTCATTTTCTCGGTTTCGGCATATATACCGCCGCCTTCATTTTCTCGGTTTCGGCATATATACCGCCGCCGCCCTTATTTTCTGGGTTTCGGCATATATACCGCTGCCTTCATTTTCTCGGTTTCGGCATATATACCGCCGCCTTAATTTTCTCGGTTTCGGCATATAAACCGCCGCCGCCCTCTTTTTCTCGGTTTCGGCATATATCCCGCCGCCTTCATTTTCTCGGTTTCGGCATATAAAACGCTGCCTTCATTTTCTCGGTTTCGGCATATACACCGCCGCCCTCATTTTCTCGGTTTCGGCGTATATACCGCCGCCTTAATTTTCTCGGTTTCGGCATATAAACCGCCGCCGCCCTCTTTTTCTCGGTTTCGGCATATATACCGCCGCCTTCATTTTCTCGGTTTCGGCATATAAACCGCCGCCGCCCTCTTTTTCTCGGTTTCGGCATATATACCGCTGCCTTCATTTTCTTGGTTTCGGCATATAAAACGCTGCCTTCATTTTCTCGGTTTCGGCATATATACCGCTGCCTTCATTTTCTCGGTTTCGGCGTATGAACCGTCGCCCTCATTTTCTCGGTTTCGGCATCTAAACCGCCGCCCTCTTTTTCTCGGTTTCGGCATAAATACCGCTGCCTTCATTTTCTCGGTTTCGGCATATAAAACGCTGCCTTCATTTTCTCGGTTTCGGCATAAATACCGCCGCCTTCATTTTCTCGGTTTCGGCGTATAAACCGCCGCCGCCCTCATTTTCTCGGTTTCGGCATATATACCGCCGCCTTCATTTTCTCGGTTTCGGCATAAACACCGCCGCCCTCATTTTCTCGGTTTCGGCGTATATACCGCCGTCTTCATTTTCTCGGTTTCGGCATATATACCGCCGCCTTCATTTTCTCGGTTTCGGCATATACACCGCCGCCTTCATTTTCTCGGTTTCGGCGTATGAATTGTCGCCACCCTCATTTTCTCGGTTTCGGCGTATATACAGCCGCCTTCATTTTCTCGGTTTCGGCATATACACCGCCGCCCTCATTTTCTCGGTTTCGGCGTATATACCGCCGCCTTCATTTTCTCGGTTTCGGCATATACACCGCCGCCTTCATTTTCTCGGTTTCGGCGTATAAACCGCCGCCGCCCTCATTTTCTCGGTTTCGGCATATATACCGCCGCCTTCATTTTCTCGGTTTCGGCATAAGAACCGTCGCCGCCCTCACTTTCTCGGTTTCGGCATATTCACCGCCGCCTTCATTTTCTCGGTTTCGGCGTATGATCCGTCACCGCCCTCATTTTCTCGGTTTCGGCATATATACCGCCGCCTTCATTTTTTCGGTTTCGGCGTATGATCCGTCACCGCCCTCATTTTCTCGGTTTCGGCATATATACCGCCGCCCTCATTTTCTCGGTTTCGGCGTATATACCGCCGCCTTCTTTTTCTCGGTTTCGGCGTATAAACCGCCACCGCCTTCATTTTCTCGATTTCGGCGTATTAACCGCCGCCGCCTTCATTTTCTCGGTTTCGGCGTATGATCCGCCGCCCTCATTTTCTCGGTTTCGGCATATAAACCGCCGCCGCCCTCTTTTTTTCGGTTTCGGCGTTTATTCCGCCGCCTTCATTTTCTCGGTTTCGGCATATATACCGCCGCCTTCATTTTCTCGGTTTCGGCATATATACCGCCGCCTTCATTTTCTCGGTTTCGGCATATATACCGCCGCCCTCATTTTCTCGGTTTCGGCGTATATACCGCCGCCTTCATTTTCTCGGTTTCGGCATATATACCGCCGCCTTCATTTTCTCGGTTTCGGCATATACACCGCCGCCTTCATTTTCTCGGTTTCGGCGTATGAATTGTCGCCACCCTCATTTTCTCGGTTTCGGCGTATATACCGCCGCCTTCATTTTCTCGGTTTCGGCATATATACCGCCGCCTTCATTTTCTCGGTTTCGGCATATACACCGCCGCCTTCATTTTCTCGGTTTCGGCCTATGAACCGCCGCCGCCCTCATTTTCTCGGTTTCGGCATATATACCGCCGCCTTCATTTTCTCGGTTTCGGCATATATACCGCCGCCGCCCTTATTTTCTGGGTTTCGGCATATATACCGCTGCCTTCATTTTCTCGGTTTCGGCATATATACCGCCGCCTTAATTTTCTCGGTTTCGGCATATAAACCGCCGCCGCCCTCTTTTTCTCGGTTTCGGCATATATCCCGCCGCCTTCATTTTCTCGGTTTCGGCATATAAAACGCTGCCTTCATTTTCTCGGTTTCGGCATATACACCGCCGCCCTCATTTTCTCGGTTTCGGCGTATATACCGCCGCCTTAATTTTCTCGGTTTCGGCATATAAACCGCCGCCGCCCTCTTTTTCTCGGTTTCGGCATATATACCGCCGCCTTCATTTTCTCGGTTTCGGCATATAAACCGCCGCCGCCCTCTTTTTCTCGGTTTCGGCATATATACCGCTGCCTTCATTTTCTTGGTTTCGGCATATAAAACGCTGCCTTCATTTTCTCGGTTTCGGCATATATACCGCTGTCTTCATTTTCTCGGTTTCGGCGTATGAACCGTCGCCCTCATTTTCTCGGTTTCGGCATCTAAACCGCCGCCCTCTTTTTCTCGGTTTCGGCATAAATACCGCTGCCTTCATTTTCTCGGTTTCGGCATATAAAACGCTGCCTTCATTTTCTCGGTTTCGGCATAAATACCGCCGCCTTCATTTTCTCGGTTTCGGCGTATAAACCGCCGCCGCCCTCATTTTCTCGGTTTCGGCATATATACCGCCGCCTTCATTTTCTCGGTTTCGGCATAAACACCGCCGCCCTCATTTTCTCGGTTTCGGCGTATATACCGCCGTCTTCATTTTCTCGGTTTCGGCATATATACCGCCGCCTTCATTTTCTCGGTTTCGGCATATACACCGCCGCCTTCATTTTCTCGGTTTCGGCGTATGAATTGTCGCCACCCTCATTTTCTCGGTTTCGGCGTATATACAGCCGCCTTCATTTTCTCGGTTTCGGCATATACACCGCCGCCCTCATTTTCTCGGTTTCGGCGTATATACCGCCGCCTTCATTTTCTCGGTTTCGGCATATACACCGCCGCCTTCATTTTCTCGGTTTCGGCGTATAAACCGCCGCCGCCCTCATTTTCTCGGTTTCGGCATATATACCGCCGCCTTCATTTTCTCGGTTTCGGCATAAGAACCGTCGCCGCCCTCACTTTCTCGGTTTCGGCATATTCACCGCCGCCTTCATTTTCTCGGTTTCGGCGTATGATCCGTCACCGCCCTCATTTTCTCGGTTTCGGCATATATACCGCCGCCTTCATTTTTTCGGTTTCGGCGTATGATCCGTCACCGCCCTCATTTTCTCGGTTTCGGCATATATACCGCCGCCCTCATTTTCTCGGTTTCGGCGTATATACCGCCGCCTTCTTTTTCTCGGTTTCGGCGTATAAACCGCCACCGCCTTCATTTTCTCGATTTCGGCGTATTAACCGCCGCCGCCTTCATTTTCTCGGTTTCGGCGTATAAACCGCCACCGCCTTCATTTTCTCGATTTCGGCGTATTAACCGCCGCCGCCTTCATTTTCTCGGTTTCGGCGTATGATCCGCCGCCCTCATTTTCTCGGTTTCGGCATATAAACCGCCGCCGCCCTCTTTTTTTCGGTTTCGGCGTTTATTCCGCCGCCTTCATTTTCTCGGTTTCGGCATATATACCGCCGCCTTCATTTTCTCGGTTTCGGCGTATAAACCGCCGTCGCCCTCATTTTCTCGGTTTCGGCATATATCCCGCCGCCTTCATTTTCTCGGTTTCGGCGTATAAACCGCCGCCTTCATTTTCTCGGTTTCGGCGTATATACCGCTGCCTTCATTTTCTTTGTTTCCGCATATATACCGCCGCCTTCATTTCCTCGGTTTCGGCATATATACCGCCGCCTTCATTTTCTCGGTTTCGGCATATACACCGCCACCTTCATTTTCTCGGTTTCGGCGTATGAATTGTCGCCGCCCTCATTTGCTCGGTTTCGGCGTATATACAGCCGCCTTCATTTTCTCGGTTTCGGCATATATACCGCCGCCTTCATTTTCTCGGTTTCGGCATATATACCGCCGCCCTCATTTTCTCGGTTTCGGCGTATATACCGCCGCCTTCATTTTCTCGGTTTCGGCATATATACCGCCGCCTTCATTTTCTCGGTTTCGGCATATACACCGCCGCCTTCATTTTCTCGGTTTCGGCGTATGAATTGTCGCCACCCTCATTTTCTCGGTTTCGGCGTATATACCGCCGCCTTCATTTTCTCGGTTTCGGCATATATACCGCCGCCTTCATTTTCTCGGTTTCGGCATATACACCGCCGCCTTCATTTTCTCGGTTTCGGCCTATGAACCGCCGCCGCCCTCATTTTCTCGGTTTCGGCATATATACCGCCGCCTTCATTTTCTCGGTTTCGGCATATATACCGCCGCCGCCCTTATTTTCTGGGTTTCGGCATATATACCGCTGCCTTCATTTTCTCGGTTTCGGCATATATACCGCCGCCTTAATTTTCTCGGTTTCGGCATATAAAACGCTGCCTTCATTTTCTCGGTTTCGGCATAAATACCGCCGCCTTCATTTTCTCGGTTTCGGCGTATAAACCGCCGCCGCCCTCATTTTCTCGGTTTCGGCATATATACCGCCGCCTTCATTTTCTCGGTTTCGGCATAAACACCGCCGCCCTCATTTTCTCGGTTTCGGCGTATATACCGCCGTCTTCATTTTCTCGGTTTCGGCATATATACCGCCGCCTTCATTTTCTCGGTTTCGGCATATACACCGCCGCCTTCATTTTCTCGGTTTCGGCGTATGAATTGTCGCCACCCTCATTTTCTCGGTTTCGGCGTATATACAGCCGCCTTCATTTTCTCGGTTTCGGCATATACACCGCCGCCCTCATTTTCTCGGTTTCGGCGTATATACCGCCGCCTTCATTTTCTCGGTTTCGGCCTATACACCGCCGCCTTCATTTTCTCGGTTTCGGCGTATAAACCGCCGCCGCCCTCATTTTCTCGGTTTCGGCATATATACCGCCGCCTTCATTTTCTCGGTTTCGGCATAAGAACCGTCGCCGCCCTCACTTTCTCGGTTTCGGCATATTCACCGCCGCCTTCATTTTCTCGGTTTCGGCGTATGATCCGTCACCGCCCTCATTTTCTCGGTTTCGGCATATATACCGCCGCCTTCATTTTTTCGGTTTCGGCGTATGATCCGTCACCGCCCTCATTTTCTCGGTTTCGGCATATATACCGCCGCCCTCATTTTCTCGGTTTCGGCGTATATACCGCCGCCTTCTTTTTCTCGGTTTCGGCGTATAAACCGCCACCGCCTTCATTTTCTCGATTTCGGCGTATTAACCGCCGCCGCCTTCATTTTCTCGGTTTCGGCGTATAAACCGCCACCGCCTTCATTTTCTCGATTTCGGCGTATTAACCGCCGCCGCCTTCATTTTCTCGGTTTCGGCGTATGATCCGCCGCCCTCATTTTCTCGGTTTCGGCATATAAACCGCCGCCGCCCTCTTTTTTTCGGTTTCGGCGTTTATTCCGCCGCCTTCATTTTCTCGGTTTCGGCATATATACCGCCGCCTTCATTTTCTCGGTTTCGGCGTATAAACCGCCGTCGCCCTCATTTTCTCGGTTTCGGCATATATCCCGCCGCCTTCATTTTCTCGGTTTCGGCGTATAAACCGCCGCCTTCATTTTCTCGGTTTCGGCGTATATACCGCTGCCTTCATTTTCTTTGTTTCCGCATATATACCGCCGCCTTCATTTCCTCGGTTTCGGCATATATACCGCCGCCTTCATTTTCTCGGTTTCGGCATATACACCGCCACCTTCATTTTCTCGGTTTCGGCGTATGAATTGTCGCCGCCCTCATTTGCTCGGTTTCGGCGTATATACAGCCGCCTTCATTTTCTCGGTTTCGGCATATATACCGCCGCCTTCATTTTCTCGGTTTCGGCATATATACCGCCGCCCTCATTTTCTCGGTTTCGGCGTATATACCGCCGCCTTCATTTTCTCGGTTTCGGCATATATACCGCCGCCTTCATTTTCTCGGTTTCGGCATATACACCGCCGCCTTCATTTTCTCGGTTTCGGCGTATGAATTGTCGCCACCCTCATTTTCTCGGTTTCGGCGTATATACCGCCGCCTTCATTTTCTCGGTTTCGGCATATATACCGCCGCCTTCATTTTCTCGGTTTCGGCATATACACCGCCGCCTTCATTTTCTCGGTTTCGGCCTATGAACCGCCGCCGCCCTCATTTTCTCGGTTTCGGCATATATACCGCCGCCTTCATTTTCTCGGTTTCGGCATATATACCGCCGCCGCCCTTATTTTCTGGGTTTCGGCATATATACCGCTGCCTTCATTTTCTCGGTTTCGGCATATATACCGCCGCCTTAATTTTCTCGGTTTCGGCATATAAAACGCTGCCTTCATTTTCTCGGTTTCGGCATAAATACCGCCGCCTTCATTTTCTCGGTTTCGGCGTATAAACCGCCGCCGCCCTCATTTTCTCGGTTTCGGCATATATACCGCCGCCTTCATTTTCTCGGTTTCGGCATAAACACCGCCGCCCTCATTTTCTCGGTTTCGGCGTATATACCGCCGTCTTCATTTTCTCGGTTTCGGCATATATACCGCCGCCTTCATTTTCTCGGTTTCGGCATATACACCGCCGCCTTCATTTTCTCGGTTTCGGCGTATGAATTGTCGCCACCCTCATTTTCTCGGTTTCGGCGTATATACAGCCGCCTTCATTTTCTCGGTTTCGGCATATACACCGCCGCCCTCATTTTCTCGGTTTCGGCGTATATACCGCCGCCTTCATTTTCTCGGTTTCGGCCTATACACCGCCGCCTTCATTTTCTCGGTTTCGGCGTATAAACCGCCGCCGCCCTCATTTTCTCGGTTTCGGCATATATACCGCCGCCTTCATTTTCTCGGTTTCGGCATAAGAACCGTCGCCGCCCTCACTTTCTCGGTTTCGGCATATTCACCGCCGCCTTCATTTTCTCGGTTTCGGCGTATGATCCGTCACCGCCCTCATTTTCTCGGTTTCGGCATATATACCGCCGCCTTCATTTTTTCGGTTTCGGCGTATGATCCGTCACCGCCCTCATTTTCTCGGTTTCGGCATATATACCGCCGCCCTCATTTTCTCGGTTTCGGCGTATATACCGCCGCCTTCTTTTTCTCGGTTTCGGCGTATAAACCGCCACCGCCTTCATTTTCTCGATTTCGGCGTATTAACCGCCGCCGCCTTCATTTTCTCGGTTTCGGCGTATGATCCGCCGCCCTCATTTTCTCGGTTTCGGCATATAAACCGCCGCCGCCCTCTTTTTTTCGGTTTCGGCGTTTATTCCGCCGCCTTCATTTTCTCGGTTTCGGCATATATACCGCCGCCTTCATTTTCTCGGTTTCGGCGTATAAACCGCCGTCGCCCTCATTTTCTCGGTTTCGGCATATATCCCGCCGCCTTCATTTTCTCGGTTTCGGCGTATAAACCGCCGCCTTCATTTTCTCGGTTTCGGCGTATATACCGCTGCCTTCATTTTCTTTGTTTCCGCATATATACCGCCGCCTTCATTTCCTCGGTTTCGGCATATATACCGCCGCCTTCATTTTCTCGGTTTCGGCATATACACCGCCACCTTCATTTTCTCGGTTTCGGCGTATGAATTGTCGCCGCCCTCATTTGCTCGGTTTCGGCGTATATACAGCCGCCTTCATTTTGTCGGTTTCGGCATATATACCGCCGCCTTCATTTTCTCGGTTTCGGCATATATACCGCCGCCCTCATTTTCTCGGTTTCGGCGTATATACCGCCGCCTTCATTTTCTCGGTTTCGGCATATATACCGCCGCCTTCATTTTCTCGGTTTCGGCATATACACCGCCGCCTTCATTTTCTCGGTTTCGGCGTATGAATTGTCGCCACCCTCATTTTCTCGGTTTCGGCGTATATACCGCCGCCTTCATTTTCTCGGTTTCGGCATATATACCGCCGCCTTCATTTTCTCGGTTTCGGCATATACACCGCCGCCTTCATTTTCTCGGTTTCGGCCTATGAACCGCCGCCGCCCTCATTTTCTCGGTTTCGGCATATATACCGCCGCCTTCATTTTCTCGGTTTCGGCATATATACCGCCGCCGCCCTTATTTTCTGGGTTTCGGCATATATACCGCTGCCTTCATTTTCTCGGTTTCGGCATATATACCGCCGCCTTAATTTTCTCGGTTTCGGCATATAAACCGCCGCCGCCCTCTTTTTCTCGGTTTCGGCATATATCCCGCCGCCTTCATTTTCTCGGTTTCGGCATATAAAACGCTGCCTTCATTTTCTCGGTTTCGGCATATACACCGCCGCCCTCATTTTCTCGGTTTCGGCGTATATACCGCCGCCTTAATTTTCTCGGTTTCGGCATATAAACCGCCGCCGCCCTCTTTTTCTCGGTTTCGGCATATATACCGCCGCCTTCATTTTCTCGGTTTCGGCATATAAACCGCCGCCGCCCTCTTTTTCTCGGTTTCGGCATATATACCGCTGCCTTCATTTTCTTGGTTTCGGCATATAAAACGCTGCCTTCATTTTCTCGGTTTCGGCATATATACCGCTGCCTTCATTTTCTCGGTTTCGGCGTATGAACCGTCGCCCTCATTTTCTCGGTTTCGGCATCTAAACCGCCGCCCTCTTTTTCTCGGTTTCGGCATAAATACCGCTGCCTTCATTTTCTCGGTTTCGGCATATAAAACGCTGCCTTCATTTTCTCGGTTTCGGCATAAATACCGCCGCCTTCATTTTCTCGGTTTCGGCGTATAAACCGCCGCCGCCCTCATTTTCTCGGTTTCGGCATATATACCGCCGCCTTCATTTTCTCGGTTTCGGCATAAACACCGCCGCCCTCATTTTCTCGGTTTCGGCGTATATACCGCCGTCTTCATTTTCTCGGTTTCGGCATATATACCGCCGCCTTCATTTTCTCGGTTTCGGCATATACACCGCCGCCTTCATTTTCTCGGTTTCGGCGTATGAATTGTCGCCACCCTCATTTTCTCGGTTTCGGCGTATATACAGCCGCCTTCATTTTCTCGGTTTCGGCGTATGAATTGTCGCCGCCCTCATTTGCTCGGTTTCGGCGTATATACAGCCGCCTTCATTTTGTCGGTTTCGGCATATATACCGCCGCCTTCATTTTCTCGGTTTCGGCATATATACCGCCGCCCTCATTTTCTCGGTTTCGGCGTATATACCGCCGCCTTCATTTTCTCGGTTTCGGCATATATACCGCCGCCTTCATTTTCTCGGTTTCGGCATATACACCGCCGCCTTCATTTTCTCGGTTTCGGCGTATGAATTGTCGCCACCCTCATTTTCTCGGTTTCGGCGTATATACCGCCGCCTTCATTTTCTCGGTTTCGGCATATATACCGCCGCCTTCATTTTCTCGGTTTCGGCATATACACCGCCGCCTTCATTTTCTCGGTTTCGGCCTATGAACCGCCGCCGCCCTCATTTTCTCGGTTTCGGCATATATACCGCCGCCTTCATTTTCTCGGTTTCGGCATATATACCGCCGCCGCCCTTATTTTCTGGGTTTCGGCATATATACCGCTGCCTTCATTTTCTCGGTTTCGGCATATATACCGCCGCCTTAATTTTCTCGGTTTCGGCATATAAACCGCCGCCGCCCTCTTTTTCTCGGTTTCGGCATATATCCCGCCGCCTTCATTTTCTCGGTTTCGGCATATAAAACGCTGCCTTCATTTTCTCGGTTTCGGCATATACACCGCCGCCCTCATTTTCTCGGTTTCGGCGTATATACCGCCGCCTTAATTTTCTCGGTTTCGGCATATAAACCGCCGCCGCCCTCTTTTTCTCGGTTTCGGCATATATACCGCCGCCTTCATTTTCTCGGTTTCGGCATATAAACCGCCGCCGCCCTCTTTTTCTCGGTTTCGGCATATATACCGCTGCCTTCATTTTCTTGGTTTCGGCATATAAAACGCTGCCTTCATTTTCTCGGTTTCGGCATATATACCGCTGCCTTCATTTTCTCGGTTTCGGCGTATGAACCGTCGCCCTCATTTTCTCGGTTTCGGCATCTAAACCGCCGCCCTCTTTTTCTCGGTTTCGGCATAAATACCGCTGCCTTCATTTTCTCGGTTTCGGCATATAAAACGCTGCCTTCATTTTCTCGGTTTCGGCATAAATACCGCCGCCTTCATTTTCTCGGTTTCGGCGTATAAACCGCCGCCGCCCTCATTTTCTCGGTTTCGGCATATATACCGCCGCCTTCATTTTCTCGGTTTCGGCATAAACACCGCCGCCCTCATTTTCTCGGTTTCGGCGTATATACCGCCGTCTTCATTTTCTCGGTTTCGGCATATATACCGCCGCCTTCATTTTCTCGGTTTCGGCATATACACCGCCGCCTTCATTTTCTCGGTTTCGGCGTATGAATTGTCGCCACCCTCATTTTCTCGGTTTCGGCGTATATACAGCCGCCTTCATTTTCTCGGTTTCGGCATATACACCGCCGCCCTCATTTTCTCGGTTTCGGCGTATATACCGCCGCCTTCATTTTCTCGGTTTCGGCATATACACCGCCGCCTTCATTTTCTCGGTTTCGGCGTATAAACCGCCGCCGCCCTCATTTTCTCGGTTTCGGCATATATACCGCCGCCTTCATTTTCTCGGTTTCGGCATAAGAACCGTCGCCGCCCTCACTTTCTCGGTTTCGGCATATTCACCGCCGCCTTCATTTTCTCGGTTTCGGCGTATGATCCGTCACCGCCCTCATTTTCTCGGTTTCGGCATATATACCGCCGCCTTCATTTTTTCGGTTTCGGCGTATGATCCGTCACCGCCCTCATTTTCTCGGTTTCGGCATATATACCGCCGCCCTCATTTTCTCGGTTTCGGCGTATATACCGCCGCCTTCTTTTTCTCGGTTTCGGCGTATAAACCGCCACCGCCTTCATTTTCTCGATTTCGGCGTATTAACCGCCGCCGCCTTCATTTTCTCGGTTTCGGCGTATGATCCGCCGCCCTCATTTTCTCGGTTTCGGCATATAAACCGCCGCCGCCCTCTTTTTTTCGGTTTCGGCGTTTATTCCGCCGCCTTCATTTTCTCGGTTTCGGCGTATAAACCGCCACCGTCTTCATTTTCTCGGTTTCGGCGTATTAACCGCCGCCGCCTTCATTTTCTCGGTTTTGGCATATACACCGCCGCCCTCATTTTCTCGGTTTCGGCGTATATACCGCCGTCTTCATTTTCTCGGTTTCGGCATATATACCGCCGCCTTCATTTTCTCGGTTTCGGAATATACACCGCCGCCCTCATTTTCTCGGTTTCGGCGTATGAATTCTCGCCACCCTCATTTTCTCGGTTTCGGCGTATATACAGCCGCCTTCATTTTCTCGGTTTCGGCATATACACCGCCGCCTTCATTTTCTCGGTTTCGGCGTATGAATTGTCGCCACCCTCATTTTCTCCGTTTCGGCGTATATACAGCCGCCTTCATTTTCTCGGTTTCGGCATATACACCGCCGCCCTCATTTTCTCGGTTTCGGCGTATATACAGCCGCCTTCATTTTCTCGGTTTCGGCATATACACCGCCGCCTTCATTTTCTCGGTTTCGGCGTATAAACCGCTGCCGCCCTCATTTTCTCGGTTTCGGCATATATACCGCCGCCTTCATTTTCTCGGTTTCGGCGTATGAACCGTCGCCCTCATTTTCTCGGTTTCGGCATCTAAACCGCCGCCCTCTTTTTCTCGGTTTCGGCATAAATACCGCTGCCTTCATTTTCTCGGTTTCGGCATATAAAACGCTGCCTTCATTTTCTCGGTTTCGGCATAAATACCGCCGCCTTCATTTTCTCGGTTTCGGCGTATAAACCGCCGCCGCCCTCATTTTCTCGGTTTCGGCATATATACCGCCGCCTTCATTTTCTCGGTTTCGGCATAAACACCGCCGCCCTCATTTTCTCGGTTTCGGCGTATATACCGCCGTCTTCATTTTCTCGGTTTCGGCATATATACCGCCGCCTTCATTTTCTCGGTTTCGGCATATACACCGCCGCCTTCATTTTCTCGGTTTCGGCGTATGAATTGTCGCCACCCTCATTTTCTCGGTTTCGGCGTATATACAGCCGCCTTCATTTTCTCGGTTTCGGCATATACACCGCCGCCCTCATTTTCTCGGTTTCGGCGTATATACCGCCGCCTTCATTTTCTCGGTTTCGGCATATACACCGCCGCCTTCATTTTCTCGGTTTCGGCGTATAAACCGCCGCCGCCCTCATTTTCTCGGTTTCGGCATATATACCGCCGCCTTCATTTTCTCGGTTTCGGCATAAGAACCGTCGCCGCCCTCACTTTCTCGGTTTCGGCATATTCACCGCCGCCTTCATTTTCTCGGTTTCGGCGTATGATCCGTCACCGCCCTCATTTTCTCGGTTTCGGCATATATACCGCCGCCTTCATTTTTTCGGTTTCGGCGTATGATCCGTCACCGCCCTCATTTTCTCGGTTTCGGCATATATACCGCCGCCCTCATTTTCTCGGTTTCGGCGTATATACCGCCGCCTTCTTTTTCTCGGTTTCGGCGTATAAACCGCCACCGCCTTCATTTTCTCGATTTCGGCGTATTAACCGCCGCCGCCTTTATTTTCTCGGTTTCGGCGTATGATCCGCCGCCCTCATTTTCTCGGTTTCGGCATATAAACCGCCGCCGCCCTCTTTTTTTCGGTTTCGGCGTTTATTCCGCCGCCTTCATTTTCTCGGTTTCGGCGTATAAACCGCCACCGTCTTCATTTTCTCGGTTTCGGCGTATTAACCGCCGCCGCCTTCATTTTCTCGGTTTTGGCATATACACCGCCGCCCTCATTTTCTCGGTTTCGGCGTATATACCGCCGTCTTCATTTTCTCGGTTTCGGCATATATACCGCCGCCTTCATTTTCTCGGTTTCGGAATATACACCGCCGCCCTCATTTTCTCGGTTTCGGCGTATGAATTCTCGCCACCCTCATTTTCTCGGTTTCGGCGTATATACAGCCGCCTTCATTTTCTCGGTTTCGGCATATACACCGCCGCCTTCATTTTCTCGGTTTCGGCGTATGAATTGTCGCCACCCTCATTTTCTCCGTTTCGGCGTATATACAGCCGCCTTCATTTTCTCGGTTTCGGCATATACACCGCCGCCCTCATTTTCTCGGTTTCGGCGTATATACAGCCGCCTTCATTTTCTCGGTTTCGGCATATACACCGCCGCCTTCATTTTCTCGGTTTCGGCGTATAAACCGCTGCCGCCCTCATTTTCTCGGTTTCGGCATATATACCGCCGCCTTCATTTTCTCGGTTTCGGCATAAGAACCGTCGCCGCCCTCACTTTCTCGGTTTCGGCATATTCACCGCCGCCTTCATTTTCTCGGTTTCGGCGTATGATCCGTCACCGCCCTCATTTTCTCGGTTTCGGCTTATATGCCGCCGCCTTCATTTTTTCGGTTTCGGCGTATGATCCGTCACCGCCCTCATTTTCTCGGTTTCGGCATATATACCGCCGCCTTCATTTTCTCGGTTTCGGCATATATACCGCCGCCTTCATTTTCTCGGTTTCGGCAAATACACCGCCGCCTTCATTTTCTCGGTTTCGCCGTATGAATTGTCGCCGCCCTCATTTTCTCGGTTTCGGCGTATATACCGCCGCCTTCTTTTTCTCGGTTTCGGCGTATAAACCGCCACCGCCTTCATTTTCTCGGTTTCGGCGTATTAACCGCCGCCGCCTTCATTTTCTCGGTTTCGGCGTATGATCCGCCGCCCTCATTTTCTCGGTTTCGGCATATAAACCGCCGCCGCCCTCTTTTTTTCGGTTTCGGCGTTTATTCCGCCGCCTTCATTTTCTCGGTTTCGGCGTATAAACCGCCACCGTCTTCATTTTCTCGGTTTCGGCGTATTAACCGCCGCCGCCTTCATTTTCTTGGTTTCGGCGTATGAACCGTCGCCCTCATTTTCTCGGTTTCGGCATATAAACCGCCGCCCTCATTTTCTCGGTTTCGGCATATAAACCGCCGCCGCCCTCTTTTTCTCGGTTTCGGCATATATACCGCCGCCTTCATTTTCTCGGTTTCGGCATATAAACCGGCGCCGCCCTCTTTTTCTCGGTTTCGGCATATATACCGCTGCCTTCATTTTCTTGGTTTCGGCATATAAAACGCTGCCTTCATTTTCTCTGTTTCGGCATATATACCGCTGCCTTCATTTTCTCGGTTTCGGCGTATGAACCGTCGCCCTCATTTTCTCGGTTTCGGCATCTAAACCGCCGCCCTCTTTTTCTCGGTTTCGGCATAAATACCGCTGCCTTCATTTTCTCGGTTTCGGCATATAAAACGCTGCCTTCATTTTCTCGGTTTCGGCATATATGCCGCCGCCTTCATTTTCTCGGTTTCGGCCTATAAACCGCCGCCGCCCTCATTTTCTCGGTTTCGGCATATATACCGCCGCCTTCATTTTCTCGGTTTGGCATATATACCGCCGCCGCCCTCTTTTTCTCGGTTTCGGCATAAATACCGCTGCCTTCATTTTCTCGGTTTCGGCATATAAAACGCTGCTTTCATTTTCTCGGTTTCGGCATATAAACCGCCGCCGCACTCTTTTTCTCGGTTTCGGCATATACACCGCCGCCCTCATTTTCTCGGTTTCGGCGTATATACCGCCGCCTTCATTTTCTCGGTTTCGGCATATAAAACGCTGCCTTCATTTTCTCGGTTTCGGCATATACACCGCCGCCCTCATTTTCTCGGTTTCGGCGTATATACCGCCGCCTTAATTTTCTCGGTTTCGGCATATATACCGCCGCCTTCATTTTCTCGGTTTCGGCATATACACCGCCTCCCTCATTTTCTCGGTTTCGGCGTATATACCGCCGCCTTAATTTTCTCGGTTTCGGCATATATACCGCCGCCTTCATTTTCTCGGTTTCGGCGGACAAACCGCCGCCGCCCTCATTTTCTCGGTTTCGGCGTACAAACCGCCGCCGCCTTCATTTTCTCGGTTTCGGCCTTTAAACCGCCGCCGCCTTCTTTTTCTCGGTTTCGGCGTATGAACCGTCGCCTTCATTTTCTCGGTTTCGGCGTATGAACCGCCGCTTCCCTCATTTTCTCGGTTTCGGCATATATACCGCCGCTTCCATTTTCTCGGTTTCGGCGTACAAACCGCCGCCGCCTTCATTTTCTCGGTTTCGGCGTATGAACCGCCGCTTCCCTCATTTTCTCGGTTTCGGCATATATACCGCCGCCTCCATTTTCTCGGTTTCGGCGTACAAACCGCCGCCGCCTTCATTTTCTCGGTTTCGGCGTATGAACCGCCGCCCCCCTCATTTTCTCGGTTTCGGCATATATACCGCCGCCTCCATTTTCTCGGTTTCGGCGTACAAACCGCCGCCGCCCTCATTTTCTCGGTTTCGGCATATATACCGCCGCCCTCATTTTCTCGGTTTCGGCGTATATACCGCCGCCCTCATTTTCTCGGTTTTGGCATATATACCGCCGCCTTCATTTTCTCGGTTTCGGCCTATGAATTGTCGCCGCCCTCATTTTCTCGGTTTCGGCGGACAAACGGCCGCCGGCTTCATTTTCTCGGTTTCGGCCTATGAATTGTCGTCGCCCTCATTTTCTCGGTTTCGGCGTATAAACCGCCGCCTTCATTTTCTCGGTTTCGGCGTATAAACCGCCGCCGCCCTCATTTTCTCGGTTTCGGCGTATAAACCGCCGCCGCCCTCATTTTCTCGGTTTCGGCATATATCCCGCCGCCTTCATTTTCTCGGTTTCGGCGTATAAACCGCCGCCTTCATTTTCTCGGTTTCGGCGTATATACCGCTGCCTTCATTTTCTTTGTTTCCGCATATATACCGCCGCCTTCATTTCCTCGGTTTCGGCATATATACCGCCGCCTTCATTTTCTCGGTTTCGGCATATACACCGCCACCTTCATTTTCTCGGTTTCGGCGTATGAATTGTCGACGCCCTCATTTGCTCGGTTTCGGCGTATATACAGCCGCCTTCATTTTCTCGGTTTCGGCATATATACCGCCGCCTTCATTTTCTCGGTTTCGGCATATATACCGCCGCCCTCATTTTCTCGGTTTCGGCGTATATACCGCCGCCTTCATTTTCTCGGTTTCGGCATTTATACCGCCGTCTTCATTTTCTCGGTTTCGGCATATACACCGCCGCCTTCCTTTTCTCGGTTTCGGCCTATAAACCGCCGCCGCCCTCATTTTCTCGGTTTCGGCATATATACCGCCGCCTTCATTTTCTCGGTTTCGGCATATATACCGCCGCCGCCCTTATTTTCTGGGTTTCGGCATATATACCGCTGCCTTCATTTTCTCGGTTTCGGCATATAAAACGCTGCCTTCATTTTCTCGGTTTCGGCATATATACCGCCGCCTTAATTTTCTCGGTTTCGGCATATAAACCGCCGCCGCCCTCTTTTTCTCGGTTTCGGCATATACACCGTCTTCATTTTCTCGGTTTCGGCGTATATACCGCCGACTTCATTTTCTCGGTTTCGGCATATAAAACGCTGCCTTCATTTTCTCGGTTTCGGCATATACACCGCCGCCGCCCTCTTTTTCTCGGTTTCGGCATATATACCGCTGCCTTCATTTTCTCGGTTTCGGCGTATGAACCGTCGCCCTCATTTTCTCGGTTTCGGCATCTAAACCGCCGCCCTCTTTTTCTCGGTTTCGGCATATATACCGCTGCCTTCATTTTCTCGGTTTCGGCATATAAAACGCTGCCTTCATTTTCTCGGTTTCGGCATAAATACCGCCGCCTTCATTTTCTCGGTTTCGGCATATAAAACGCTGCCTTCATTTTCTCGGTTTCGGCATATACACCGCCGCCCTCATTTTCTCGGTTTCGGCGTATATACCGCCGCCTTAATTTTCTCGGTTTCGGCATATATACCGCCGCCTTCATTTTCTCGGTTTCGGCATATACACCGCCTCCCTCATTTTCTCGGTTTCGGCGTATATACCGCCGCCTTAATTTTCTCGGTTTCGGCATATATACCGCCGTCTTCATTTTCTCGGTTTCGGCGGACAAACCGCCGCCGCCCTCATTTTCTCGGTTTCGGCGTACAAACCGCCGCCGCCTTCATTTTCTCGGTTTCGGCCTTTAAACCGCCGCCGCCTTCATTTTCTCGGTTTCGGCGTATGAACCGTCGCCTTCATTTTCTCGGTTTCGGCGTATGAACCGCCGCTTCCCTCATTTTCTCGGTTTCGGCATATATACCGCCGCCTCCATTTTCTCGGTTTCGGCGTACAAACCGCCGCCGCCTTCATTTTCTCGGTTTCGGCGTATGAACCGCCGCCCCCCTCATTTTCTCGGTTTCGGCATATATACCGCCGCCTCCATTTTCTCGGTTTCGGCGTACAAACCGCCGCCGCCCTCATTTTCTCGGTTTCGGCATATATACCGCCGCCCTCATTTTCTCGGTTTCGGCGTATATACCGCCGCCCTCATTTTCTCGGTTTTGGCATATATACCGCCGCCTTCATTTTCTCGGTTTCGGCCTATGAATTGTCGCCGCCCTCATTTTCTCGGTTTCGGCGGACAAACGGCCGCCGGCTTCATTTTCTCGGTTTCGGCCTATGAATTGTCGTCGCCCTCATTTTCTCGGTTTCGGCGTATAAACCGCCGCCTTCATTTTCTCGGTTTCGGCGTATAAACCGCCGCCTTCATTTTCTCGGTTTCGGCGTATAAACCGCCGCCGCCCTCATTTTCTCGGTTTCGGCATATATCCCGCCGCCTTCATTTTCTCGGTTTCGGCGTATAAACCGCCGCCTTCATTTTCTCGGTTTCGGCGTATATACCGCTGCCTTCATTTTCTTTGTTTCCGCATATATACCGCCGCCTTCATTTCCTCGGTTTCGGCATATATACCGCCGCCTTCATTTTCTCGGTTTCGGCATATACACCGCTACCTTCATTTTCTCGGTTTCGGCGTATGAATTGTCGACGCCCTCATTTGCTCGGTTTCGGCGTATATACAGCCGCCTTCATTTTCTCGGTTTCGGCATATATACCGCCGCCTTCATTTTCTCGGTTTCGGCATATATACCGCCGCCCTCATTTTCTCGGTTTCGGCGTATATACCGCCGTCTTCATTTTCTCGGTTTCGGCATATACACCGCCGCCTTCCTTTTCTCGGTTTCGGCCTATAAACCGCCGCCGCCCTCATTTTCTCGGTTTCGGCATATATACCGCCGCCTTCATTTTCTCGGTTTCGGCATATATACCGCCGCCGCCCTTATTTTCTGGGTTTCGGCATATATACCGCTGCCTTCATTTTCTCGGTTTCGGCATATAAAACGCTGCCTTCATTTTCTCGGTTTCGGCATATATACCGCCGCCTTAATTTTCTCGGTTTCGGCATATAAACCGCCGCCGCCCTCTTTTCTCGGTTTCGGCATATACACCGTCTTCATTTTCTCGGTTTCGGCGTATATACCGCCGCCTTCATTTTCTCGGTTTCGGCATATAAAACGCTGCCTTCATTTTCTCGGTTTCGGCATATACACCGCCGCCACCCTCTTTTTCTCGGTTTCGGCATATATACCGCTGCCTTCATTTTCTTGGTTTCGGCATATAAAACGCTGCCTTCATTTTCTCGGTTTCGGCATATATACCGCTGCCTTCATTTTCTCGGTTTCGGCGTATGAACCGTCACCCTCATTTTCTCGGTTTCGGCATCTAAACCGCCGCCCTCTTTTTCTCGGTTTCGGCATATATACCGCTGCCTTCATTTTCTCGGTTTCGGCATATAAAACGCTGCCTTCATTTTCTCGGTTTCGGCATAAATACCGCCGCCTTCATTTTCTCGGTTTCGGCGTATAAACCGCCGCCGCCCTCATTTTCTCGGTTTCGGCATATATACCGCCGCCTTCATTTTCTCGGTTTCGGCAAATGAACCGTCGCCGCCCTCATTTTCTCGGTTTCGGCATATATGCCGCCGCCTTCATTTTCTCGGTTTCGGCATATACACCGCCGCCCTCATTTTCTCGGTTTCGGCGTATATACCGCCGTCTTCATTTTCTCGGTTTCGGCATATATACCGCCGCCTTCATTTTCTCGGTTTCGGAATATACACCGCCGCCTTAATTTTCTCGGTTTCGGCATATATACCGCCGCCTTCATTTTCTCGGTTTCGGCATATACACCGCCTCCCTCATTTTCTCGGTTTCGGCGTATATACCGCCGCCTTAATTTTCTCGGTTTCGGCATATATACCGCCGCCTTCATTTTCTCGGTTTCGGCGGACAAACCGCCGCCGCCCTCATTTTCTCGGTTTCGGCGTACAAACCGCCGCCGCCTTCATTTTCTCGGTTTCGGCCTTTAAACCGCCGCCGCCTTCTTTTTCTCGGTTTCGGCGTATGAACCGTCGCCTTCATTTTCTCGGTTTCGGCGTATGAACCGCCGCTTCCCTCATTTTCTCGGTTTCGGCATATATACCGCCGCCTCCATTTTCTCGGTTTCGGCGTACAAACCGCCGCCGCCTTCATTTTCTCGGTTTCGGCGTATGAACCGCCGCCCCCCTCATTTTCTCGGTTTCGGCATATATACCGCCGCCTCCATTTTCTCGGTTTCGGCGTACAAACCGCCGCCGCCCTCATTTTCTCGGTTTCGGCATATATACCGCCGCCCTCATTTTCTCGGTTTCGGCGTATATACCGCCGCCCTCATTTTCTCGGTTTTGGCATATATACCGCCGCCTTCATTTTCTCGGTTTCGGCCGATGAATTGTCGCCGCCCTCATTTTCTTGGTTTCGGCGGACAAACGGCCGCCGGCTTCATTTTCTCGGTTTCGGCCTATGAATTGTCGTCGCCCTCATTTTCTCGGTTTCGGCGTATAAACCGCCGCCTTCATTTTCTCGGTTTCGGCGTATAAACCGCCGCCTTCATTTTCTCGGTTTCGGCGTATAAACCGCCGCCGCCCTCATTTTCTCGGTTTCGGCATATATCCCGCCGCCTTCATTTTCTCGGTTTCGGCGTATAAACCGCCGCCTTCATTTTCTCGGTTTCGGCGTATATACCGCTGCCTTCATTTTCTTTGTTTCCGCATATATACCGCCGCCTTCATTTCCTCGGTTTCGGCATATATACCGCCGCCTTCATTTTCTCGGTTTCGGCATATACACCGCTACCTTCATTTTCTCGGTTTCGGCGTATGAATTGTCGACGCCCTCATTTGCTCGGTTTCGGCGTATATACAGCCGCCTTCATTTTCTCGGTTTCGGCATATATACCGCCGCCTTCATTTTCTCGGTTTCGGCATATATACCGCCGCCCTCATTTTCTCGGTTTCGGCGTATATACCGCCGCCTTCATTTTCTCGGTTTCGGCATATATACCGCCGTCTTCATTTTCTCGGTTTCGGCATATACACCGCCGCCTTCCTTTTCTCGGTTTCGGCCTATAAACCGCCGCCGCCCTCATTTTCTCGGTTTCGGCATATATACCGCCGCCTTCATTTTCTCGGTTTCGGCATATAAAACGCTGCCTTCATTTTCTCGGTTTCGGCATATATACCGCCGCCTTAATTTTCTCGGTTTCGGCATATAAACCGCCGCCGCCCTCTTTTCTGGGTTTCGGCATATACACCGTCTTCATTTTCTCGGTTTCGGCGTATATACCGCCGCCTTCATTTTCTCGGTTTCGGCATATAAAACGCTGCCTTCATTTTCTCGGTTTCGGCATATACACCGCCGCCTTCCTTTTCTCGGTTTCGGCCTATAAACCGCCGCCGCCCTCATTTTCTCGGTTTCGGCATATATACCGCCGCCTTCATTTTCTCGGTTTCGGCATATATACCGCCGCCGCCCTTATTTTCTGGGTTTCGGCATATATACCGCTGCCTTCATTTTCTCGGTTTCGGCATATAAAACGCTGCCTTCATTTTCTCGGTTTCGGCATATATACCGCCGCCTTAATTTTCTCGGTTTCGGCATATAAACCGCCGCCGCCCTCTTTTTCTCGGTTTCGGCATATACACCGTCTTCATTTTCTCGGTTTCGGCGTATATACCGCCGACTTCATTTTCTCGGTTTCGGCATATAAAACGCTGCCTTCATTTTCTCGGTTTCGGCATATACACCGCCGCCGCCCTCTTTTTCTCGGTTTCGGCATATATACCGCTGCCTTCATTTTCTCGGTTTCGGCGTATGAACCGTCGCCCTCATTTTCTCGGTTTCGGCATCTAAACCGCCGCCCTCTTTTTCTCGGTTTCGGCATATATACCGCTGCCTTCATTTTCTCGGTTTCGGCATATAAAACGCTGCCTTCATTTTCTCGGTTTCGGCATAAATACCGCCGCCTTCATTTTCTCGGTTTCGGCATATAAAACGCTGCCTTCATTTTCTCGGTTTCGGCATATACACGGCCGCCCTCATTTTCTCGGTTTCGGCGTATATACCGCCGCCTTAATTTTCTCGGTTTCGGCATATATACCGCCGCCTTCATTTTCTCGGTTTCGGCATATACACCGCCTCCCTCATTTTCTCGGTTTCGGCGTATATACCGCCGCCTTAATTTTCTCGGTTTCGGCATATATACCGCCGTCTTCATTTTCTCGGTTTCGGCGGACAAACCGCCGCCGCCCTCATTTTCTCGGTTTCGGCGTACAAACCGCCGCCGCCTTCATTTTCTCGGTTTCGGCCTTTAAACCGCCGCCGCCTTCTTTTTCTCGGTTTCGGCGTATGAACCGCCGCCCCCCTCATTTTCTCGGTTTCGGCATATATACCGCCGCCTCCATTTTCTCGGTTTCGGCGTACAAATCGCCGCCGCCTTCATTTTCTCGGTTTCGGCGTATGAACCGTCGCCGCCCTCATTTTCTCGGTTTCGGCATATATACCGCCGCCCTCATTTTCTCGGTTTCGGCGTATATACCGCCGCCCTCATTTTCTCGGTTTTGGCATATATACCGCCGCCTTCATTTTCTCGGTTTCGGCCTATGAATTGTCGCGCCCTCATTTTCTCGGTTTCGGCGGACAAACCGCCGCCGCTCTCATTTTCTCGGTTTCGGCGTACAAACGGCCGCCGGCTTCATTTTCTCGGTTTCGGCCTATGAATTGTCGTCGCCCTCATTTTCTCGGTTTCGGCATATATACCGCCGCCTTCATTTTCTCGGTTTCGGCATATAAACCTCCGTCGCCCTCATTTTCTCGGTTTCGGCATATATCCCGCCGCCTTCATTTTCTCGGTTTCGGCATTTATACCGCCGCCTTCACTTTCTCGGTTTCGGCATATATACCGCCGCCTTCATTTTCTTTGTTTCCGCATATATACCGCCGCCTTCATTTCCTCGGTTTCGGCATATATACCGCCGCCTTCATTTTCTCGGTTTCGGCATATACACCGCCGCCCTCATTTGCTCGGTTTCGGCGTATATACAGCCGCCTTCATTTTCTCGGTTTCGGCATATATACCGCCGCCTTCATTTTCTCGGTTTCGGCATATATACCGCCGCCTTCATTTTCTCGGTTTCGGCGTATAAACCGCCGTCGCCCTCATTTTCTCGGTTTCGGCATATATACCGCCGCCTTCATTTTTTCGGTTTCGGCGTATGATCCGTCACCGCCCTCATTTTCTCGGTTTCGGCATATATACCGCCGCCCTCATTTTCTCGGTTTCGGCGTATATACCGCCGCCTTCTTTTTCTCGGTTTCGGCGTATAAACCGCCACCGCCTTCATTTTC
This sequence comes from Lumbricus terrestris, assembly GCA_949752735.1. Taxonomy (NCBI): domain Eukaryota; kingdom Metazoa; phylum Annelida; class Clitellata; order Crassiclitellata; family Lumbricidae; genus Lumbricus; species Lumbricus terrestris. The sequence continues at coordinate 37,987,590 of OX457048.1, forward strand.
TCGATTTCGGCGTATTAACCGCCGCCGCCTTCATTTTCTCGGTTTCGGCGTATGATCCGCCGCCCTCATTTTCTCGGTTTCGGCATATAAACCGCCGCCGCCCTCTTTTTTTCGGTTTCGGCGTTTATTCCGCCGCCTTCATTTTCTCGGTTTCGGCGTATAAACCGCCACCGTCTTCATTTTCTCGGTTTCGGCGTATTAACCGCCGCCGCCTTCATTTTCTCGGTTTTGGCATATACACCGCCGCCCTCATTTTCTCGGTTTCGGCGTATATACCGCCGTCTTCATTTTCTCGGTTTCGGCATATATACCGCCGCCTTCATTTTCTCGGTTTCGGAATATACACCGCCGCCCTCATTTTCTCGGTTTCGGCGTATGAATTCTCGCCACCCTCATTTTCTCGGTTTCGGCGTATATACAGCCGCCTTCATTTTCTCGGTTTCGGCATATACACCGCCGCCTTCATTTTCTCGGTTTCGGCGTATGAATTGTCGCCACCCTCATTTTCTCCGTTTCGGCGTATATACAGCCGCCTTCATTTTCTCGGTTTCGGCATATACACCGCCGCCCTCATTTTCTCGGTTTCGGCGTATATACAGCCGCCTTCATTTTCTCGGTTTCGGCATATACACCGCCGCCTTCATTTTCTCGGTTTCGGCGTATAGACCGCTGCCGCCCTCATTTTCTCGGTTTCGGCATATATACCGCCGCCTTCATTTTCTCGGTTTCGGCATAAGAACCGTCGCCGCCCTCACTTTCTCGGTTTCGGCATATTCACCGCCGCCTTCATTTTCTCGGTTTCGGCGTATGATCCGTCACCGCCCTCATTTTCTCGGTTTCGGCTTATATACCGCCGCCTTCATTTTTTCGGTTTCGGCGTATGATCCGTCACCGCCCTCATTTTCTCGGTTTCGGCATATATACCGCCGCCTTCATTTTCTCGGTTTCGGCATATATACCGCCGCCTTCATTTTCTCGGTTTCGGCAAATACACCGCCGCCTTCATTTTCTCGGTTTCGCCGTATGAATTGTCGCCGCCCTCATTTTCTCGGTTTCGGCGTATATACCGCCGCCTTCTTTTTCTCGGTTTCGGCGTATAAACCGCCACCGCCTTCATTTTCTCGGTTTCGGCGTATTAACCGCCGCCGCCTTCATTTTCTCGGTTTCGGCGTATGATCCGCCGCCCTCATTTTCTCGGTTTCGGCATATAAACCGCCGCCGCCCTCTTTTTTTCGGTTTCGGCGTTTATTCCGCCGCCTTCATTTTCTCGGTTTCGGCGTATAAACCGTCGCCTTCATTTTCTCGGTTTCGGCGTATGAACCGCCGCCCCCCTCATTTTCTCGGTTTCGGCATATATACCGCCGCCTCCATTTTCTCGGTTTCGGCGTATTAACCGCCGCCGCCTTCATTTTCTCGGTTTCGGCGTATGATCCGCCGCCCTCATTTTCTCGGTTTCGGCATATAAACCGCCGCCGCCCTCTTTTTTTCGGTTTCGGCGTTTATTCCGCCGCCTTCATTTTCTCGGTTTCGGCGTATAAACCGCCACCGTCTTCATTTTCTCGGTTTCGGCGTATTAACCGCCGCCGCCTTCATTTTCTCGGTTTTGGCATATACACCGCCGCCCTCATTTTCTCGGTTTCGGCGTATATACCGCCGTCTTCATTTTCTCGGTTTCGGCATATATACCGCCGCCTTCATTTTCTCGGTTTCGGAATATACACCGCCGCCCTCATTTTCTCGGTTTCGGCGTATGAATTCTCGCCACCCTCATTTTCTCGGTTTCGGCGTATATACAGCCGCCTTCATTTTCTCGGTTTCGGCATATACACCGCCGCCTTCATTTTCTCGGTTTCGGCGTATGAATTGTCGCCACCCTCATTTTCTCCGTTTCGGCGTATATACAGCCGCCTTCATTTTCTCGGTTTCGGCATATACACCGCCGCCCTCATTTTCTCGGTTTCGGCGTATATACAGCCGCCTTCATTTTCTCGGTTTCGGCATATACACCGCCGCCTTCATTTTCTCGGTTTCGGCGTATAGACCGCTGCCGCCCTCATTTTCTCGGTTTCGGCATATATACCGCCGCCTTCATTTTCTCGGTTTCGGCATAAGAACCGTCGCCGCCCTCACTTTCTCGGTTTCGGCATATTCACCGCCGCCTTCATTTTCTCGGTTTCGGCGTATGATCCGTCACCGCCCTCATTTTCTCGGTTTCGGCTTATATACCGCCGCCTTCATTTTTTCGGTTTCGGCGTATGATCCGTCACCGCCCTCATTTTCTCGGTTTCGGCATATATACCGCCGCCTTCATTTTCTCGGTTTCGGCATATATACCGCCGCCTTCATTTTCTCGGTTTCGGCAAATACACCGCCGCCTTCATTTTCTCGGTTTCGCCGTATGAATTGTCGCCGCCCTCATTTTCTCGGTTTCGGCGTATATACCGCCGCCTTCTTTTTCTCGGTTTCGGCGTATAAACCGCCACCGCCTTCATTTTCTCGGTTTCGGCGTATTAACCGCCGCCGCCTTCATTTTCTCGGTTTCGGCGTATGATCCGCCGCCCTCATTTTCTCGGTTTCGGCATATAAACCGCCGCCGCCCTCTTTTTTTCGGTTTCGGCGTTTATTCCGCCGCCTTCATTTTCTCGGTTTCGGCGTATAAACCGTCGCCTTCATTTTCTCGGTTTCGGCGTATGAACCGCCGCCCCCCTCATTTTCTCGGTTTCGGCATATATACCGCCGCCTCCATTTTCTCGGTTTCGGCGTACAAACCGCCGCCGCCTTCATTTTCTCGGTTTCGGCGTATGAACCGTCGCCGCCCTCATTTTCTCGGTTTCGGCATATATACCGCCGCCCTCATTTTCTCGGTTTCGGCGTATATACCGCCGCCCTCATTTTCTCGGTTTTGGCATATATACCGCCGCCTTCATTTTCTCGGTTTCGGCCTATGAATTGTCGCGCCCTCATTTTCTCGGTTTCGGCGGACAAACCGCCGCCGCTCTCATTTTCTCGGTTTCGGCGTACAAACGGCCGCCGGCTTCATTTTCTCGGTTTCGGCCTATGAATTGTCGTCGCCCTCATTTTCTCGGTTTCGGCATATATACCGCCGCCTTCATTTTCTCGGTTTCGGCATATAAACCTCCGTCGCCCTCATTTTCTCGGTTTCGGCATATATCCCGCCGCCTTCATTTTCTCGGTTTCGGCATTTATACCGCCGCCTTCACTTTCTCGGTTTCGGCATATATACCGCCGCCTTCATTTTCTTTGTTTCCGCATATATACCGCCGCCTTCATTTCCTCGGTTTCGGCATATATACCGCCGCCTTCATTTTCTCGGTTTCGGCATATACACCGCCGCCCTCATTTGCTCGGTTTCGGCGTATATACAGCCGCCTTCATTTTCTCGGTTTCGGCATATATACCGCCGCCTTCATTTTCTCGGTTTCGGCATATATACCGCCGCCTTCATTTTCTCGGTTTCGGCGTATAAACCGCCGTCGCCCTCATTTTCTCGGTTTCGGCATATATCCCGCCGCCTTCATTTTCTCGGTTTCGGCGTATAAACCGCCGCCTTCATTTTCTCGGTTTCGGCGTATATACCGCTGCCTTCATTTTCTTTGTTTCCGCATATATACCGCCGCCTTCATTTCCTCGGTTTCGGCATATATACCGCCGCCTTCATTTTCTCGGTTTCGGCATATACACCGCCACCTTCATTTTCTCGGTTTCGGCGTATGAATTGTCGCCGCCCTCATTTGCTCGGTTTCGGCGTATATACAGCCGCCTTCATTTTCTCGGTTTCGGCATATATACCGCCGCCTTCATTTTCTCGGTTTCGGCATATATACCGCCGCCCTCATTTTCTCGGTTTCGGCGTATATACCGCCGCCTTCATTTTCTCGGTTTCGGCATATATACCGCCGCCTTCATTTTCTCGGTTTCGGCATATACACCGCCGCCTTCATTTTCTCGGTTTCGGCGTATGAATTGTCGCCACCCTCATTTTCTCGGTTTCGGCGTATATACCGCCGCCTTCATTTTCTCGGTTTCGGCGTATGAACCGCCGCCCCCCTCACTTTCTCGGTTTCGGCATATATACCGCCGCCTCCATTTTCTCGGTTTCGGCGTACAAACCGCCGCCGCCTTCATTTTCTCGGTTTCGGCGTATGAACCGTCGCCGCCCTCATTTTCTCGGTTTCGGCATATATACCGCCGCCCTCATTTTCTCGGTTTCGGCGTATATACCGCCGCCCTCATTTTCTCGGTTTTGGCATATATACCGCCGCCTTCATTTTCTCGGTTTCGGCCTATGAATTGTCGCGCCCTCATTTTCTCGGTTTCGGCGGACAAACCGCCGCCGCTCTCATTTTCTCGGTTTCGGCGTACAAACGGCCGCCGGCTTCATTTTCTCGGTTTCGGCCTATGAATTGTCGTCGCCCTCATTTTCTCGGTTTCGGCATATATACCGCCGCCTTCATTTTCTCGGCTTCGGCATATAAACCGCCGTCGCCCTCATTTTCTCGGTTTCGGCATATATCCCGCCGCCTTCATTTTCTCGGTTTCGGCATTTATACCGCCGCCTTCACTTTCTCGGTTTCGGCATATATACCGCCGCCTTCATTTTCTTTGTTTCCGCATATATACCGCCGCCTTCATTTCCTCGGTTTCGGCATATATACCGCCGCCTTCATTTTCTCGGTTTCGGCATATACACCGCCACCTTCATTTTCTCGGTTTCGGCGTATGAATTGTCGCCGCCCTCATTTGCTCGGTTTCGGCGTATATACAGCCGCCTTCATTTTCTCGGTTTCGGCATATATACCGCCGCCTTCATTTTCTCGGTTTCGGCATATATACCGCCGCCTTCATTTTCTCGGTTTCGGCGTATAAACCGCCGTCGCCCTCATTTTCTCGGTTTCGGCATATATCCCGCCGCCTTCATTTTCTCGGTTTCGGCGTATAAACCGCCGCCTTCATTTTCTCGGTTTCGGCGTATATACCGCTGCCTTCATTTTCTTTGTTTCCGCATATATACCGCCGCCTTCATTTCCTCGGTTTCGGCATATATACCGCCGCCTTCATTTTCTCGGTTTCGGCATATACACCGCCACCTTCATTTTCTCGGTTTCGGCGTATGAATTGTCGCCGCCCTCATTTGCTCGGTTTCGGCGTATATACAGCCGCCTTCATTTTCTCGGTTTCGGCATATATACCGCCGCCTTCATTTTCTCGGTTTCGGCATATATACCGCCGCCCTCATTTTCTCGGTTTCGGCATATATACCGCCGCCCTTATTTTCTGGGTTTCGGCATATATACCGCTGCCTTCATTTTCTCGGTTTCGGCATATATACCGCCGCCTTAATTTTCTCGGTTTCGGCATATAAACCGCCGCCGCCCTCTTTTTCTCGGTTTCGGCATATATCCCGCCGCCTTCATTTTCTCGGTTTCGGCATATAAAACGCTGCCTTCATTTTCTCGGTTTCGGCATATACACCGCCGCCCTCATTTTCTCGGTTTCGGCGTATATACCGCCGCCTTAATTTTCTCGGTTTCGGCATATAAACCGCCGCCGCCCTCTTTTTCTCGGTTTCGGCATATATACCGCCGCCTTCATTTTCTCGGTTTCGGCATATAAACCGCCGCCGCCCTCTTTTTCTCGGTTTCGGCATATATACCGCTGCCTTCATTTTCTTGGTTTCGGCATATAAAACGCTGCCTTCATTTTCTCGGTTTCGGCATATATACCGCTGCCTTCATTTTCTCGGTTTCGGCGTATGAACCGTCGCCCTCATTTTCTCGGTTTCGGCATCTAAACCGCCGCCCTCTTTTTCTCGGTTTCGGCATAAATACCGCTGCCTTCATTTTCTCGGTTTCGGCATATAAAACGCTGCCTTCATTTTCTCGGTTTCGGCATAAATACCGCCGCCTTCATTTTCTCGGTTTCGGCGTATAAACCGCCGCCGCCCTCATTTTCTCGGTTTCGGCATATATACCGCCGCCTTCATTTTCTCGGTTTCGGCATAAACACCGCCGCCCTCATTTTCTCGGTTTCGGCGTATATACCGCCGTCTTCATTTTCTCGGTTTCGGCATATATACCGCCGCCTTCATTTTCTCGGTTTCGGCATATACACCGCCGCCTTCATTTTCTCGGTTTCGGCGTATGAATTGTCGCCACCCTCATTTTCTCGGTTTCGGCGTATATACAGCCGCCTTCATTTTCTCGGTTTCGGCATATACACCGCCGCCCTCATTTTCTCGGTTTCGGCGTATATACCGCCGCCTTCATTTTCTCGGTTTCGGCATATACACCGCCGCCTTCATTTTCTCGGTTTCGGCGTATAAACCGCCGCCGCCCTCATTTTCTCGGTTTCGGCATATATACCGCCGCCTTCATTTTCTCGGTTTCGGCATAAGAACCGTCGCCGCCCTCACTTTCTCGGTTTCGGCATATTCACCGCCGCCTTCATTTTCTCGGTTTCGGCGTATGATCCGTCACCGCCCTCATTTTCTCGGTTTCGGCATATATACCGCCGCCTTCATTTTTTCGGTTTCGGCGTATGATCCGTCACCGCCCTCATTTTCTCGGTTTCGGCATATACACCGCCGCCTTCATTTTCTCGGTTTCGGCGTATAAACCGCCGCCGCCCTCATTTTCTCGGTTTCGGCATATATACCGCCGCCTTCATTTTCTCGGTTTCGGCATAAGAACCGTCGCCGCCCTCACTTTCTCGGTTTCGGCATATTCACCGCCGCCTTCATTTTCTCGGTTTCGGCGTATGATCCGTCACCGCCCTCATTTTCTCGGTTTCGGCATATATACCGCCGCCTTCATTTTTTCGGTTTCGGCGTATGATCCGTCACCGCCCTCATTTTCTCGGTTTCGGCATATATACCGCCGCCCTCATTTTCACGGTTTCGGCGTATATACCGCCGCCTTCTTTTTCTCGGTTTCGGCGTATAAACCGCCACCGCCTTCATTTTCTCGATTTCGGCGTATTAACCGCCGCCGCCTTCATTTTCTCGGTTTCGGCGTATGATCCGCCGCCCTCATTTTCTCGGTTTCGGCATATAAACCGCCGCCGCCCTCTTTTTTTCGGTTTCGGCGTTTATTCCGCCGCCTTCATTTTCTCGGTTTCGGCATATATACCGCCGCCTTCATTTTCTCGGTTTCGGCATATATACCGCCGCCTTCATTTTCTCGGTTTCGGCATATATACCGCCGCCCTCATTTTCTCGGTTTCGGCGTATATACCGCCGCCTTCATTTTCTCGGTTTCGGCATATATACCGCCGCCTTCATTTTCTCGGTTTCGGCATATACACCGCCGCCTTCATTTTCTCGGTTTCGGCGTATGAATTGTCGCCACCCTCATTTTCTCGGTTTCGGCGTATATACCGCCGCCTTCATTTTCTCGGTTTCGGCATATATACCGCCGCCTTCATTTTCTCGGTTTCGGCATATACACCGCCGCCTTCATTTTCTCGGTTTCGGCCTATGAACCGCCGCCGCCCTCATTTTCTCGGTTTCGGCATATATACCGCCGCCTTCATTTTCTCGGTTTCGGCATATATACCGCCGCCGCCCTTATTTTCTGGGTTTCGGCATATATACCGCTGCCTTCATTTTCTCGGTTTCGGCATATATACCGCCGCCTTAATTTTCTCGGTTTCGGCATATAAACCGCCGCCGCCCTCTTTTTCTCGGTTTCGGCATATATCCCGCCGCCTTCATTTTCTCGGTTTCGGCATATAAAACGCTGCCTTCATTTTCTCGGTTTCGGCATATACACCGCCGCCCTCATTTTCTCGGTTTCGGCGTATATACCGCCGCCTTAATTTTCTCGGTTTCGGCATATAAACCGCCGCCGCCCTCTTTTTCTCGGTTTCGGCATATATACCGCCGCCTTCATTTTCTCGGTTTCGGCATATAAACCGCCGCCGCCCTCTTTTTCTCGGTTTCGGCATATATACCGCTGCCTTCATTTTCTTGGTTTCGGCATATAAAACGCTGCCTTCATTTTCTCGGTTTCGGCATATATACCGCTGTCTTCATTTTCTCGGTTTCGGCGTATGAACCGTCGCCCTCATTTTCTCGGTTTCGGCATCTAAACCGCCGCCCTCTTTTTCTCGGTTTCGGCATAAATACCGCTGCCTTCATTTTCTCGGTTTCGGCATATAAAACGCTGCCTTCATTTTCTCGGTTTCGGCATAAATACCGCCGCCTTCATTTTCTCGGTTTCGGCGTATAAACCGCCGCCGCCCTCATTTTCTCGGTTTCGGCATATATACCGCCGCCTTCATTTTCTCGGTTTCGGCATAAACACCGCCGCCCTCATTTTCTCGGTTTCGGCGTATATACCGCCGTCTTCATTTTCTCGGTTTCGGCATATATACCGCCGCCTTCATTTTCTCGGTTTCGGCATATACACCGCCGCCTTCATTTTCTCGGTTTCGGCGTATGAATTGTCGCCACCCTCATTTTCTCGGTTTCGGCGTATATACAGCCGCCTTCATTTTCTCGGTTTCGGCATATACACCGCCGCCCTCATTTTCTCGGTTTCGGCGTATATACCGCCGCCTTCATTTTCTCGGTTTCGGCATATACACCGCCGCCTTCATTTTCTCGGTTTCGGCGTATAAACCGCCGCCGCCCTCATTTTCTCGGTTTCGGCATATATACCGCCGCCTTCATTTTCTCGGTTTCGGCATAAGAACCGTCGCCGCCCTCACTTTCTCGGTTTCGGCATATTCACCGCCGCCTTCATTTTCTCGGTTTCGGCGTATGATCCGTCACCGCCCTCATTTTCTCGGTTTCGGCATATATACCGCCGCCTTCATTTTTTCGGTTTCGGCGTATGATCCGTCACCGCCCTCATTTTCTCGGTTTCGGCATATATACCGCCGCCCTCATTTTCTCGGTTTCGGCGTATATACCGCCGCCTTCTTTTTCTCGGTTTCGGCGTATAAACCGCCACCGCCTTCATTTTCTCGATTTCAGCGTATTAACCGCCGCCGCCTTCATTTTCTCGGTTTCGGCGTATAAACCGCCACCGCCTTCATTTTCTCGATTTCGGCGTATTAACCGCCGCCGCCTTCATTTTCTCGGTTTCGGCGTATGATCCGCCGCCCTCATTTTCTCGGTTTCGGCATATAAACCGCCGCCGCCCTCTTTTTTTCGGTTTCGGCGTTTATTCCGCCGCCTTCATTTTCTCGGTTTCGGCATATATACCGCCGCCTTCATTTTCTCGGTTTCGGCGTATAAACCGCCGTCGCCCTCATTTTCTCGGTTTCGGCATATATCCCGCCGCCTTCATTTTCTCGGTTTCGGCGTATAAACCGCCGCCTTCATTTTCTCGGTTTCGGCGTATATACCGCTGCCTTCATTTTCTTTGTTTCCGCATATATACCGCCGCCTTCATTTCCTCGGTTTCGGCATATATACCGCCGCCTTCATTTTCTCGGTTTCGGCATATACACCGCCACCTTCATTTTCTCGGTTTCGGCGTATGAATTGTCGCCGCCCTCATTTGCTCGGTTTCGGCGTATATACAGCCGCCTTCATTTTCTCGGTTTCGGCATATATACCGCCGCCTTCATTTTCTCGGTTTCGGCATATATACCGCCGCCCTCATTTTCTCGGTTTCGGCGTATATACCGCCGCCTTCATTTTCTCGGTTTCGGCATATATACCGCCGCCTTCATTTTCTCGGTTTCGGCATATACACCGCCGCCTTCATTTTCTCGGTTTCGGCGTATGAATTGTCGCCACCCTCATTTTCTCGGTTTCGGCGTATATACCGCCGCCTTCATTTTCTCGGTTTCGGCATATATACCGCCGCCTTCATTTTCTCGGTTTCGGCATATACACCGCCGCCTTCATTTTCTCGGTTTCGGCCTATGAACCGCCGCCGCCCTCATTTTCTCGGTTTCGGCATATATACCGCCGCCTTCATTTTCTCGGTTTCGGCATATATACCGCCGCCGCCCTTATTTTCTGGGTTTCGGCATATATACCGCTGCCTTCATTTTCTCGGTTTCGGCATATATACCGCCGCCTTAATTTTCTCGGTTTCGGCATATAAAACGCTGCCTTCATTTTCTCGGTTTCGGCATAAATACCGCCGCCTTCATTTTCTCGGTTTCGGCGTATAAACCGCCGCCGCCCTCATTTTCTCGGTTTCGGCATATATACCGCCGCCTTCATTTTCTCGGTTTCGGCATAAACACCGCCGCCCTCATTTTCTCGGTTTCGGCGTATATACCGCCGTCTTCATTTTCTCGGTTTCGGCATATATACCGCCGCCTTCATTTTCTCGGTTTCGGCATATACACCGCCGCCTTCATTTTCTCGGTTTCGGCGTATGAATTGTCGCCACCCTCATTTTCTCGGTTTCGGCGTATATACAGCCGCCTTCATTTTCTCGGTTTCGGCATATACACCGCCGCCCTCATTTTCTCGGTTTCGGCGTATATACCGCCGCCTTCATTTTCTCGGTTTCGGCCTATACACCGCCGCCTTCATTTTCTCGGTTTCGGCGTATAAACCGCCGCCGCCCTCATTTTCTCGGTTTCGGCATATATACCGCCGCCTTCATTTTCTCGGTTTCGGCATAAGAACCGTCGCCGCCCTCACTTTCTCGGTTTCGGCATATTCACCGCCGCCTTCATTTTCTCGGTTTCGGCGTATGATCCGTCACCGCCCTCATTTTCTCGGTTTCGGCATATATACCGCCGCCTTCATTTTTTCGGTTTCGGCGTATGATCCGTCACCGCCCTCATTTTCTCGGTTTCGGCATATATACCGCCGCCCTCATTTTCTCGGTTTCGGCGTATATACCGCCGCCTTCTTTTTCTCGGTTTCGGCGTATAAACCGCCACCGCCTTCATTTTCTCGATTTCGGCGTATTAACCGCCGCCGCCTTCATTTTCTCGGTTTCGGCGTATGATCCGCCGCCCTCATTTTCTCGGTTTCGGCATATAAACCGCCGCCGCCCTCTTTTTTTCGGTTTCGGCGTTTATTCCGCCGCCTTCATTTTCTCGGTTTCGGCATATATACCGCCGCCTTCATTTTCTCGGTTTCGGCGTATAAACCGCCGTCGCCCTCATTTTCTCGGTTTCGGCATATATCCCGCCGCCTTCATTTTCTCGGTTTCGGCGTATAAACCGCCGCCTTCATTTTCTCGGTTTCGGCGTATATACCGCTGCCTTCATTTTCTTTGTTTCCGCATATATACCGCCGCCTTCATTTCCTCGGTTTCGGCATATATACCGCCGCCTTCATTTTCTCGGTTTCGGCATATACACCGCCACCTTCATTTTCTCGGTTTCGGCGTATGAATTGTCGCCGCCCTCATTTGCTCGGTTTCGGCGTATATACAGCCGCCTTCATTTTGTCGGTTTCGGCATATATACCGCCGCCTTCATTTTCTCGGTTTCGGCATATATACCGCCGCCCTCATTTTCTCGGTTTCGGCGTATATACCGCCGCCTTCATTTTCTCGGTTTCGGCATATATACCGCCGCCTTCATTTTCTCGGTTTCGGCATATACACCGCCGCCTTCATTTTCTCGGTTTCGGCGTATGAATTGTCGCCACCCTCATTTTCTCGGTTTCGGCGTATATACCGCCGCCTTCATTTTCTCGGTTTCGGCATATATACCGCCGCCTTCATTTTCTCGGTTTCGGCATATACACCGCCGCCTTCATTTTCTCGGTTTCGGCCTATGAACCGCCGCCGCCCTCATTTTCTCGGTTTCGGCATATATACCGCCGCCTTCATTTTCTCGGTTTCGGCATATATACCGCCGCCGCCCTTATTTTCTGGGTTTCGGCATATATACCGCTGCCTTCATTTTCTCGGTTTCGGCATATATACCGCCGCCTTAATTTTCTCGGTTTCGGCATATAAACCGCCGCCGCCCTCTTTTTCTCGGTTTCGGCATATATCCCGCCGCCTTCATTTTCTCGGTTTCGGCATATAAAACGCTGCCTTCATTTTCTCGGTTTCGGCATATACACCGCCGCCCTCATTTTCTCGGTTTCGGCGTATATACCGCCGCCTTAATTTTCTCGGTTTCGGCATATAAACCGCCGCCGCCCTCTTTTTCTCGGTTTCGACATATATACCGCCGCCTTCATTTTCTCGGTTTCGGCATATAAACCGCCGCCGCCCTCTTTTTCTCGGTTTCGGCATATATACCGCTGCCTTCATTTTCTTGGTTTCGGCATATAAAACGCTGCCTTCATTTTCTCGGTTTCGGCATATATACCGCTGCCTTCATTTTCTCGGTTTCGGCGTATGAACCGTCGCCCTCATTTTCTCGGTTTCGGCATCTAAACCGCCGCCCTCTTTTTCTCGGTTTCGGCATAAATACCGCTGCCTTCATTTTCTCGGTTTCGGCATATAAAACGCTGCCTTCATTTTCTCGGTTTCGGCATAAATACCGCCGCCTTCATTTTCTCGGTTTCGGCGTATAAACCGCCGCCGCCCTCATTTTCTCGGTTTCGGCATATATACCGCCGCCTTCATTTTCTCGGTTTCGGCATAAACACCGCCGCCCTCATTTTCTCGGTTTCGGCGTATATACCGCCGTCTTCATTTTCTCGGTTTCGGCATATATACCGCCGCCTTCATTTTCTCGGTTTCGGCATATACACCGCCGCCTTCATTTTCTCGGTTTCGGCGTATGAATTGTCGCCACCCTCATTTTCTCGGTTTCGGCGTATATACAGCCGCCTTCATTTTCTCGGTTTCGGCGTATGAATTGTCGCCGCCCTCATTTGCTCGGTTTCGGCGTATATACAGCCGCCTTCATTTTGTCGGTTTCGGCATATATACCGCCGCCTTCATTTTCTCGGTTTCGGCATATATACCGCCGCCCTCATTTTCTCGGTTTCGGCGTATATACCGCCGCCTTCATTTTCTCGGTTTCGGCATATATACCGCCGCCTTCATTTTCTCGGTTTCGGCATATACACCGCCGCCTTCATTTTCTCGGTTTCGGCGTATGAATTGTCGCCACCCTCATTTTCTCGGTTTCGGCGTATATACCGCCGCCTTCATTTTCTCGGTTTCGGCATATATACCGCCGCCTTCATTTTCTCGGTTTCGGCATATACACCGCCGCCTTCATTTTCTCGGTTTCGGCCTATGAACCGCCGCCGCCCTCATTTTCTCGGTTTCGGCATATATACCGCCGCCTTCATTTTCTCGGTTTCGGCATATATACCGCCGCCGCCCTTATTTTCTGGGTTTCGGCATATATACCGCTGCCTTCATTTTCTCGGTTTCGGCATATATACCGCCGCCTTAATTTTCTCGGTTTCGGCATATAAACCGCCGCCGCCCTCTTTTTCTCGGTTTCGGCATATATCCCGCCGCCTTCATTTTCTCGGTTTCGGCATATAAAACGCTGCCTTCATTTTCTCGGTTTCGGCATATACACCGCCGCCCTCATTTTCTCGGTTTCGGCGTATATACCGCCGCCTTAATTTTCTCGGTTTCGGCATATAAACCGCCGCCGCCCTCTTTTTCTCGGTTTCGGCATATATACCGCCGCCTTCATTTTCTCGGTTTCGGCATATAAACCGCCGCCGCCCTCTTTTTCTCGGTTTCGGCATATATACCGCTGCCTTCATTTTCTTGGTTTCGGCATATAAAACGCTGCCTTCATTTTCTCGGTTTCGGCATATATACCGCTGCCTTCATTTTCTCGGTTTCGGCGTATGAACCGTCGCCCTCATTTTCTCGGTTTCGGCATCTAAACCGCCGCCCTCTTTTTCTCGGTTTCGGCATAAATACCGCTGCCTTCATTTTCTCGGTTTCGGCATATAAAACGCTGCCTTCATTTTCTCGGTTTCGGCATAAATACCGCCGCCTTCATTTTCTCGGTTTCGGCGTATAAACCGCCGCCGCCCTCATTTTCTCGGTTTCGGCATATATACCGCCGCCTTCATTTTCTCGGTTTCGGCATAAACACCGCCGCCCTCATTTTCTCGGTTTCGGCGTATATACCGCCGTCTTCATTTTCTCGGTTTCGGCATATATACCGCCGCCTTCATTTTCTCGGTTTCGGCATATACACCGCCGCCTTCATTTTCTCGGTTTCGGCGTATGAATTGTCGCCACCCTCATTTTCTCGGTTTCGGCGTATATACAGCCGCCTTCATTTTCTCGGTTTCGGCATATACACCGCCGCCCTCATTTTCTCGGTTTCGGCGTATATACCGCCGCCTTCATTTTCTCGGTTTCGGCATATACACCGCCGCCTTCATTTTCTCGGTTTCGGCGTATAAACCGCCGCCGCCCTCATTTTCTCGGTTTCGGCATATATACCGCCGCCTTCATTTTCTCGGTTTCGGCATAAGAACCGTCGCCGCCCTCACTTTCTCGGTTTCGGCATATTCACCGCCGCCTTCATTTTCTCGGTTTCGGCGTATGATCCGTCACCGCCCTCATTTTCTCGGTTTCGGCATATATACCGCCGCCTTCATTTTTTCGGTTTCGGCGTATGATCCGTCACCGCCCTCATTTTCTCGGTTTCGGCATATATACCGCCGCCCTCATTTTCTCGGTTTCGGCGTATATACCGCCGCCTTCTTTTTCTCGGTTTCGGCGTATAAACCGCCACCGCCTTCATTTTCTCGATTTCGGCGTATTAACCGCCGCCGCCTTCATTTTCTCGGTTTCGGCGTATGATCCGCCGCCCTCATTTTCTCGGTTTCGGCATATAAACCGCCGCCGCCCTCTTTTTTTCGGTTTCGGCGTTTATTCCGCCGCCTTCATTTTCTCGGTTTCGGCGTATAAACCGCCACCGTCTTCATTTTCTCGGTTTCGGCGTATTAACCGCCGCCGCCTTCATTTTCTCGGTTTTGGCATATACACCGCCGCCCTCATTTTCTCGGTTTCGGCGTATATACCGCCGTCTTCATTTTCTCGGTTTCGGCATATATACCGCCGCCTTCATTTTCTCGGTTTCGGAATATACACCGCCGCCCTCATTTTCTCGGTTTCGGCGTATGAATTCTCGCCACCCTCATTTTCTCGGTTTCGGCGTATATACAGCCGCCTTCATTTTCTCGGTTTCGGCATATACACCGCCGCCTTCATTTTCTCGGTTTCGGCGTATGAATTGTCGCCACCCTCATTTTCTCCGTTTCGGCGTATATACAGCCGCCTTCATTTTCTCGGTTTCGGCATATACACCGCCGCCCTCATTTTCTCGGTTTCGGCGTATATACAGCCGCCTTCATTTTCTCGGTTTCGGCATATACACCGCCGCCTTCATTTTCTCGGTTTCGGCGTATAAACCGCTGCCGCCCTCATTTTCTCGGTTTCGGCATATATACCGCCGCCTTCATTTTCTCGGTTTCGGCGTATGAACCGTCGCCCTCATTTTCTCGGTTTCGGCATCTAAACCGCCGCCCTCTTTTTCTCGGTTTCGGCATAAATACCGCTGCCTTCATTTTCTCGGTTTCGGCATATAAAACGCTGCCTTCATTTTCTCGGTTTCGGCATAAATACCGCCGCCTTCATTTTCTCGGTTTCGGCGTATAAACCGCCGCCGCCCTCATTTTCTCGGTTTCGGCATATATACCGCCGCCTTCATTTTCTCGGTTTCGGCATAAACACCGCCGCCCTCATTTTCTCGGTTTCGGCGTATATACCGCCGTCTTCATTTTCTCGGTTTCGGCATATATACCGCCGCCTTCATTTTCTCGGTTTCGGCATATACACCGCCGCCTTCATTTTCTCGGTTTCGGCGTATGAATTGTCGCCACCCTCATTTTCTCGGTTTCGGCGTATATACAGCCGCCTTCATTTTCTCGGTTTCGGCATATACACCGCCGCCCTCATTTTCTCGGTTTCGGCGTATATACCGCCGCCTTCATTTTCTCGGTTTCGGCATATACACCGCCGCCTTCATTTTCTCGGTTTCGGCGTATAAACCGCCGCCGCCCTCATTTTCTCGGTTTCGGCATATATACCGCCGCCTTCATTTTCTCGGTTTCGGCATAAGAACCGTCGCCGCCCTCACTTTCTCGGTTTCGGCATATTCACCGCCGCCTTCATTTTCTCGGTTTCGGCGTATGATCCGTCACCGCCCTCATTTTCTCGGTTTCGGCATATATACCGCCGCCTTCATTTTTTCGGTTTCGGCGTATGATCCGTCACCGCCCTCATTTTCTCGGTTTCGGCATATATACCGCCGCCCTCATTTTCTCGGTTTCGGCGTATATACCGCCGCCTTCTTTTTCTCGGTTTCGGCGTATAAACCGCCACCGCCTTCATTTTCTCGATTTCGGCGTATTAACCGCCGCCGCCTTCATTTTCTCGGTTTCGGCGTATGATCCGCCGCCCTCATTTTCTCGGTTTCGGCATATAAACCGCCGCCGCCCTCTTTTTTTCGGTTTCGGCGTTTATTCCGCCGCCTTCATTTTCTCGGTTTCGGCGTATAAACCGCCACCGTCTTCATTTTCTCGGTTTCGGCGTATTAACCGCCGCCGCCTTCATTTTCTCGGTTTTGGCATATACACCGCCGCCCTCATTTTCTCGGTTTCGGCGTATATACCGCCGTCTTCATTTTCTCGGTTTCGGCATATATACCGCCGCCTTCATTTTCTCGGTTTCGGAATATACACCGCCGCCCTCATTTTCTCGGTTTCGGCGTATGAATTCTCGCCACCCTCATTTTCTCGGTTTCGGCGTATATACAGCCGCCTTCATTTTCTCGGTTTCGGCATATACACCGCCGCCTTCATTTTCTCGGTTTCGGCGTATGAATTGTCGCCACCCTCATTTTCTCCGTTTCGGCGTATATACAGCCGCCTTCATTTTCTCGGTTTCGGCATATACACCGCCGCCCTCATTTTCTCGGTTTCGGCGTATATACAGCCGCCTTCATTTTCTCGGTTTCGGCATATACACCGCCGCCTTCATTTTCTCGGTTTCGGCGTATAAACCGCTGCCGCCCTCATTTTCTCGGTTTCGGCATATATACCGCCGCCTTCATTTTCTCGGTTTCGGCATAAGAACCGTCGCCGCCCTCACTTTCTCGGTTTCGGCATATTCACCGCCGCCTTCATTTTCTCGGTTTCGGCGTATGATCCGTCACCGCCCTCATTTTCTCGGTTTCGGCTTATATGCCGCCGCCTTCATTTTTTCGGTTTCGGCGTATGATCCGTCACCGCCCTCATTTTCTCGGTTTCGGCATATATACCGCCGCCTTCATTTTCTCGGTTTCGGCATATATACCGCCGCCTTCATTTTCTCGGTTTCGGCAAATACACCGCCGCCTTCATTTTCTCGGTTTCGCCGTATGAATTGTCGCCGCCCTCATTTTCTCGGTTTCGGCGTATATACCGCCGCCTTCTTTTTCTCGGTTTCGGCGTATAAACCGCCACCGCCTTCATTTTCTCGGTTTCGGCGTATTAACCGCCGCCGCCTTCATTTTCTCGGTTTCGGCGTATGATCCGCCGCCCTCATTTTCTCGGTTTCGGCATATAAACCGCCGCCGCCCTCTTTTTTTCGGTTTCGGCGTTTATTCCGCCGCCTTCATTTTCTCGGTTTCGGCGTATAAACCGCCACCGTCTTCATTTTCTCGGTTTCGGCGTATTAACCGCCGCCGCCTTCATTTTCTTGGTTTCGGCGTATGAACCGTCGCCCTCATTTTCTCGGTTTCGGCATATAAACCGCCGCCCTCATTTTCTCGGTTTCGGCATATAAACCGCCGCCGCCCTCTTTTTCTCGGTTTCGGCATATATACCGCCGCCTTCATTTTCTCGGTTTCGGCATATAAACCGGCGCCGCCCTCTTTTTCTCGGTTTCGGCATATATACCGCTGCCTTCATTTTCTTGGTTTCGGCATATAAAACGCTGCCTTCATTTTCTCTGTTTCGGCATATATACCGCTGCCTTCATTTTCTCGGTTTCGGCGTATGAACCGTCGCCCTCATTTTCTCGGTTTCGGCATCTAAACCGCCGCCCTCTTTTTCTCGGTTTCGGCATAAATACCGCTGCCTTCATTTTCTCGGTTTCGGCATATAAAACGCTGCCTTCATTTTCTCGGTTTCGGCATATATGCCGCCGCCTTCATTTTCTCGGTTTCGGCCTATAAACCGCCGCCGCCCTCATTTTCTCGGTTTCGGCATATATACCGCCGCCTTCATTTTCTCGGTTTGGCATATATACCGCCGCCGCCCTCTTTTTCTCGGTTTCGGCATAAATACCGCTGCCTTCATTTTCTCGGTTTCGGCATATAAAACGCTGCCTTCATTTTCTCGGTTTCGGCATATAAACCGCCGCCGCACTCTTTTTCTCGGTTTCGGCATATACACCGCCGCCCTCATTTTCTCGGTTTCGGCGTATATACCGCCGCCTTCATTTTCTCGGTTTCGGCATATAAAACGCTGCCTTCATTTTCTCGGTTTCGGCATATACACCGCCGCCCTCATTTTCTCGGTTTCGGCGTATATACCGCCGCCTTAATTTTCTCGGTTTCGGCATATATACCGCCGCCTTCATTTTCTCGGTTTCGGCATATACACCGCCTCCCTCATTTTCTCGGTTTCGGCGTATATACCGCCGCCTTAATTTTCTCGGTTTCGGCATATATACCGCCGCCTTCATTTTCTCGGTTTCGGCGGACAAACCGCCGCCGCCCTCATTTTCTCGGTTTCGGCGTACAAACCGCCGCCGCCTTCATTTTCTCGGTTTCGGCCTTTAAACCGCCGCCGCCTTCTTTTTCTCGGTTTCGGCGTATGAACCGTCGCCTTCATTTTCTCGGTTTCGGCGTATGAACCGCCGCTTCCCTCATTTTCTCGGTTTCGGCATATATACCGCCGCTTCCATTTTCTCGGTTTCGGCGTACAAACCGCCGCCGCCTTCATTTTCTCGGTTTCGGCGTATGAACCGCCGCTTCCCTCATTTTCTCGGTTTCGGCATATATACCGCCGCCTCCATTTTCTCGGTTTCGGCGTACAAACCGCCGCCGCCTTCATTTTCTCGGTTTCGGCGTATGAACCGCCGCCCCCCTCATTTTCTCGGTTTCGGCATATATACCGCCGCCTCCATTTTCTCGGTTTCGGCGTACAAACCGCCGCCGCCCTCATTTTCTCGGTTTCGGCATATATACCGCCGCCCTCATTTTCTCGGTTTCGGCGTATATACCGCCGCCCTCATTTTCTCGGTTTTGGCATATATACCGCCGCCTTCATTTTCTCGGTTTCGGCCTATGAATTGTCGCCGCCCTCATTTTCTCGGTTTCGGCGGACAAACGGCCGCCGGCTTCATTTTCTCGGTTTCGGCCTATGAATTGTCGTCGCCCTCATTTTCTCGGTTTCGGCGTATAAACCGCCGCCTTCATTTTCTCGGTTTCGGCGTATAAACCGCCGCCGCCCTCATTTTCTCGGTTTCGGCGTATAAACCGCCGCCGCCCTCATTTTCTCGGTTTCGGCATATATCCCGCCGCCTTCATTTTCTCGGTTTCGGCGTATAAACCGCCGCCTTCATTTTCTCGGTTTCGGCGTATATACCGCTGCCTTCATTTTCTTTGTTTCCGCATATATACCGCCGCCTTCATTTCCTCGGTTTCGGCATATATACCGCCGCCTTCATTTTCTCGGTTTCGGCATATACACCGCCACCTTCATTTTCTCGGTTTCGGCGTATGAATTGTCGACGCCCTCATTTGCTCGGTTTCGGCGTATATACAGCCGCCTTCATTTTCTCGGTTTCGGCATATATACCGCCGCCTTCATTTTCTCGGTTTCGGCATATATACCGCCGCCCTCATTTTCTCGGTTTCGGCGTATATACCGCCGCCTTCATTTTCTCGGTTTCGGCATTTATACCGCCGTCTTCATTTTCTCGGTTTCGGCATATACACCGCCGCCTTCCTTTTCTCGGTTTCGGCCTATAAACCGCCGCCGCCCTCATTTTCTCGGTTTCGGCATATATACCGCCGCCTTCATTTTCTCGGTTTCGGCATATATACCGCCGCCGCCCTTATTTTCTGGGTTTCGGCATATATACCGCTGCCTTCATTTTCTCGGTTTCGGCATATAAAACGCTGCCTTCATTTTCTCGGTTTCGGCATATATACCGCCGCCTTAATTTTCTCGGTTTCGGCATATAAACCGCCGCCGCCCTCTTTTTCTCGGTTTCGGCATATACACCGTCTTCATTTTCTCGGTTTCGGCGTATATACCGCCGACTTCATTTTCTCGGTTTCGGCATATAAAACGCTGCCTTCATTTTCTCGGTTTCGGCATATACACCGCCGCCGCCCTCTTTTTCTCGGTTTCGGCATATATACCGCTGCCTTCATTTTCTCGGTTTCGGCGTATGAACCGTCGCCCTCATTTTCTCGGTTTCGGCATCTAAACCGCCGCCCTCTTTTTCTCGGTTTCGGCATATATACCGCTGCCTTCATTTTCTCGGTTTCGGCATATAAAACGCTGCCTTCATTTTCTCGGTTTCGGCATAAATACCGCCGCCTTCATTTTCTCGGTTTCGGCATATAAAACGCTGCCTTCATTTTCTCGGTTTCGGCATATACACCGCCGCCCTCATTTTCTCGGTTTCGGCGTATATACCGCCGCCTTAATTTTCTCGGTTTCGGCATATATACCGCCGCCTTCATTTTCTCGGTTTCGGCATATACACCGCCTCCCTCATTTTCTCGGTTTCGGCGTATATACCGCCGCCTTAATTTTCTCGGTTTCGGCATATATACCGCCGTCTTCATTTTCTCGGTTTCGGCGGACAAACCGCCGCCGCCCTCATTTTCTCGGTTTCGGCGTACAAACCGCCGCCGCCTTCATTTTCTCGGTTTCGGCCTTTAAACCGCCGCCGCCTTCATTTTCTCGGTTTCGGCGTATGAACCGTCGCCTTCATTTTCTCGGTTTCGGCGTATGAACCGCCGCTTCCCTCATTTTCTCGGTTTCGGCATATATACCGCCGCCTCCATTTTCTCGGTTTCGGCGTACAAACCGCCGCCGCCTTCATTTTCTCGGTTTCGGCGTATGAACCGCCGCCCCCCTCATTTTCTCGGTTTCGGCATATATACCGCCGCCTCCATTTTCTCGGTTTCGGCGTACAAACCGCCGCCGCCCTCATTTTCTCGGTTTCGGCATATATACCGCCGCCCTCATTTTCTCGGTTTCGGCGTATATACCGCCGCCCTCATTTTCTCGGTTTTGGCATATATACCGCCGCCTTCATTTTCTCGGTTTCGGCCTATGAATTGTCGCCGCCCTCATTTTCTCGGTTTCGGCGGACAAACGGCCGCCGGCTTCATTTTCTCGGTTTCGGCCTATGAATTGTCGTCGCCCTCATTTTCTCGGTTTCGGCGTATAAACCGCCGCCTTCATTTTCTCGGTTTCGGCGTATAAACCGCCGCCTTCATTTTCTCGGTTTCGGCGTATAAACCGCCGCCGCCCTCATTTTCTCGGTTTCGGCATATATCCCGCCGCCTTCATTTTCTCGGTTTCGGCGTATAAACCGCCGCCTTCATTTTCTCGGTTTCGGCGTATATACCGCTGCCTTCATTTTCTTTGTTTCCGCATATATACCGCCGCCTTCATTTCCTCGGTTTCGGCATATATACCGCCGCCTTCATTTTCTCGGTTTCGGCATATACACCGCTACCTTCATTTTCTCGGTTTCGGCGTATGAATTGTCGACGCCCTCATTTGCTCGGTTTCGGCGTATATACAGCCGCCTTCATTTTCTCGGTTTCGGCATATATACCGCCGCCTTCATTTTCTCGGTTTCGGCATATATACCGCCGCCCTCATTTTCTCGGTTTCGGCGTATATACCGCCGCCTTCATTTTCTCGGTTTCGGCATATATACCGCCGTCTTCATTTTCTCGGTTTCGGCATATACACCGCCGCCTTCCTTTTCTCGGTTTCGGCCTATAAACCGCCGCCGCCCTCATTTTCTCGGTTTCGGCATATATACCGCCGCCTTCATTTTCTCGGTTTCGGCATATATACCGCCGCCGCCCTTATTTTCTGGGTTTCGGCATATATACCGCTGCCTTCATTTTCTCGGTTTCGGCATATAAAACGCTGCCTTCATTTTCTCGGTTTCGGCATATATACCGCCGCCTTAATTTTCTCGGTTTCGGCATATAAACCGCCGCCGCCCTCTTTTCTCGGTTTCGGCATATACACCGTCTTCATTTTCTCGGTTTCGGCGTATATACCGCCGCCTTCATTTTCTCGGTTTCGGCATATAAAACGCTGCCTTCATTTTCTCGGTTTCGGCATATACACCGCCGCCACCCTCTTTTTCTCGGTTTCGGCATATATACCGCTGCCTTCATTTTCTTGGTTTCGGCATATAAAACGCTGCCTTCATTTTCTCGGTTTCGGCATATATACCGCTGCCTTCATTTTCTCGGTTTCGGCGTATGAACCGTCACCCTCATTTTCTCGGTTTCGGCATCTAAACCGCCGCCCTCTTTTTCTCGGTTTCGGCATATATACCGCTGCCTTCATTTTCTCGGTTTCGGCATATAAAACGCTGCCTTCATTTTCTCGGTTTCGGCATAAATACCGCCGCCTTCATTTTCTCGGTTTCGGCGTATAAACCGCCGCCGCCCTCATTTTCTCGGTTTCGGCATATATACCGCCGCCTTCATTTTCTCGGTTTCGGCAAATGAACCGTCGCCGCCCTCATTTTCTCGGTTTCGGCATATATGCCGCCGCCTTCATTTTCTCGGTTTCGGCATATACACCGCCGCCCTCATTTTCTCGGTTTCGGCGTATATACCGCCGTCTTCATTTTCTCGGTTTCGGCATATATACCGCCGCCTTCATTTTCTCGGTTTCGGAATATACACCGCCGCCTTAATTTTCTCGGTTTCGGCATATATACCGCCGCCTTCATTTTCTCGGTTTCGGCATATACACCGCCTCCCTCATTTTCTCGGTTTCGGCGTATATACCGCCGCCTTAATTTTCTCGGTTTCGGCATATATACCGCCGCCTTCATTTTCTCGGTTTCGGCGGACAAACCGCCGCCGCCCTCATTTTCTCGGTTTCGGCGTACAAACCGCCGCCGCCTTCATTTTCTCGGTTTCGGCCTTTAAACCGCCGCCGCCTTCTTTTTCTCGGTTTCGGCGTATGAACCGTCGCCTTCATTTTCTCGGTTTCGGCGTATGAACCGCCGCTTCCCTCATTTTCTCGGTTTCGGCATATATACCGCCGCCTCCATTTTCTCGGTTTCGGCGTACAAACCGCCGCCGCCTTCATTTTCTCGGTTTCGGCGTATGAACCGCCGCCCCCCTCATTTTCTCGGTTTCGGCATATATACCGCCGCCTCCATTTTCTCGGTTTCGGCGTACAAACCGCCGCCGCCCTCATTTTCTCGGTTTCGGCATATATACCGCCGCCCTCATTTTCTCGGTTTCGGCGTATATACCGCCGCCCTCATTTTCTCGGTTTTGGCATATATACCACCGCCTTCATTTTCTCGGTTTCGGCCGATGAATTGTCGCCGCCCTCATTTTCTTGGTTTCGGCGGACAAACGGCCGCCGGCTTCATTTTCTCGGTTTCGGCCTATGAATTGTCGTCGCCCTCATTTTCTCGGTTTCGGCGTATAAACCGCCGCCTTCATTTTCTCGGTTTCGGCGTATAAACCGCCGCCTTCATTTTCTCGGTTTCGGCGTATAAACCGCCGCCGCCCTCATTTTCTCGGTTTCGGCATATATCCCGCCGCCTTCATTTTCTCGGTTTCGGCGTATAAACCGCCGCCTTCATTTTCTCGGTTTCGGCGTATATACCGCTGCCTTCATTTTCTTTGTTTCCGCATATATACCGCCGCCTTCATTTCCTCGGTTTCGGCATATATACCGCCGCCTTCATTTTCTCGGTTTCGGCATATACACCGCTACCTTCATTTTCTCGGTTTCGGCGTATGAATTGTCGACGCCCTCATTTGCTCGGTTTCGGCGTATATACAGCCGCCTTCATTTTCTCGGTTTCGGCATATATACCGCCGCCTTCATTTTCTCGGTTTCGGCATATATACCGCCGCCCTCATTTTCTCGGTTTCGGCGTATATACCGCCGCCTTCATTTTCTCGGTTTCGGCATATATACCGCCGTCTTCATTTTCTCGGTTTCGGCATATACACCGCCGCCTTCCTTTTCTCGGTTTCGGCCTATAAACCGCCGCCGCCCTCATTTTCTCGGTTTCGGCATATATACCGCCGCCTTCATTTTCTCGGTTTCGGCATATATACCGCCGCCGCCCTTATTTTCTGGGTTTCGGCATATATACCGCTGCCTTCATTTTCTCGGTTTCGGCATATAAAACGCTGCCTTCATTTTCTCGGTTTCGGCATATATACCGCCGCCTTAATTTTCTCGGTTTCGGCATATAAACCGCCGCCGCCCTCTTTTCTGGGTTTCGGCATATACACCGTCTTCATTTTCTCGGTTTCGGCGTATATACCGCCGCCTTCATTTTCTCGGTTTCGGCATATAAAACGCTGCCTTCATTTTCTCGGTTTCGGCATATACACCGCCGCCTTCCTTTTCTCGGTTTCGGCCTATAAACCGCCGCCGCCCTCATTTTCTCGGTTTCGGCATATATACCGCCGCCTTCATTTTCTCGGTTTCGGCATATATACCGCCGCCGCCCTTATTTTCTGGGTTTCGGCATATATACCGCTGCCTTCATTTTCTCGGTTTCGGCATATAAAACGCTGCCTTCATTTTCTCGGTTTCGGCATATATACCGCCGCCTTAATTTTCTCGGTTTCGGCATATAAACCGCCGCCGCCCTCTTTTTCTCGGTTTCGGCATATACACCGTCTTCATTTTCTCGGTTTCGGCGTATATACCGCCGACTTCATTTTCTCGGTTTCGGCATATAAAACGCTGCCTTCATTTTCTCGGTTTCGGCATATACACCGCCGCCGCCCTCTTTTTCTCGGTTTCGGCATATATACCGCTGCCTTCATTTTCTCGGTTTCGGCGTATGAACCGTCGCCCTCATTTTCTCGGTTTCGGCATCTAAACCGCCGCCCTCTTTTTCTCGGTTTCGGCATATATACCGCTGCCTTCATTTTCTCGGTTTCGGCATATAAAACGCTGCCTTCATTTTCTCGGTTTCGGCATAAATACCGCCGCCTTCATTTTCTCGGTTTCGGCATATAAAACGCTGCCTTCATTTTCTCGGTTTCGGCATATACACGGCCGCCCTCATTTTCTCGGTTTCGGCGTATATACCGCCGCCTTAATTTTCTCGGTTTCGGCATATATACCGCCGCCTTCATTTTCTCGGTTTCGGCATATACACCGCCTCCCTCATTTTCTCGGTTTCGGCGTATATACCGCCGCCTTAATTTTCTCGGTTTCGGCATATATACCGCCGTCTTCATTTTCTCGGTTTCGGCGGACAAACCGCCGCCGCCCTCATTTTCTCGGTTTCGGCGTACAAACCGCCGCCGCCTTCATTTTCTCGGTTTCGGCCTTTAAACCGCCGCCGCCTTCTTTTTCTCGGTTTCGGCGTATGAACCGTCGCCTTCATTTTCTCGGTTTCGGCGTATGAACCGCCGCTTCCCTCATTTTCTCGGTTTCGGCATATATACCGCCGCCTCCATTTTCTCGGTTTCGGCGTACAAACCGCCGCCGCCTTCATTTTCTCGGTTTCGGCGTATGAACCGCCGCCCCCCTCATTTTCTCGGTTTCGGCATATATACCGCCGCCTCCATTTTCTCGGTTTCGGCGTACAAACCGCCGCCGCCCTCATTTTCTCGGTTTCGGCATATATACCGCCGCCCTCATTTTCTCGGTTTCGGCGTATATACCGCCGCCCTCATTTTCTCGGTTTTGGCATATATACCGCCGCCTTCATTTTCTCGGTTTCGGCCTATGAATTGTCGCCGCCCTCATTTTCTCGGTTTCGGCGGACAAACGGCCGCCGGCTTCATTTTCTCGGTTTCGGCCTATGAATTGTCGTCGCCCTCATTTTCTCGGTTTCGGCGTATAAACCGCCGCCTTCATTTTCTCGGTTTCGGCGTATAAACCGCCGCCTTCATTTTCTCGGTTTCGGCGTATAAACCGCCGCCGCCCTCATTTTCTCGGTTTCGGCATATATCCCGCCGCCTTCATTTTCTCGGTTTCGGCGTATAAACCGCCGCCTTCATTTTCTCGGTTTCGGCGTATATACCGCTGCCTTCATTTTCTTTGTTTCCGCATATATACCGCCGCCTTCATTTCCTCGGTTTCGGCATATATACCGCCGCCTTCATTTTCTCGGTTTCGGCATATACACCGCTACCTTCATTTTCTCGGTTTCGGCGTATGAATTGTCGACGCCCTCATTTGCTCGGTTTCGGCGTATATACAGCCGCCTTCATTTTCTCGGTTTCGGCATATATACCGCCGCCTTCATTTTCTCGGTTTCGGCATATATACCGCCGCCCTCATTTTCTCGGTTTCGGCGTATATACCGCCGCCTTCATTTTCTCGGTTTCGGCATATATACCGCCGTCTTCATTTTCTCGGTTTCGGCATATACACCGCCGCCTTCCTTTTCTCGGTTTCGGCCTATAAACCGCCGCCGCCCTCATTTTCTCGGTTTCGGCATATATACCGCCGCCTTCATTTTCTCGGTTTCGGCATATATACCGCCGCCGCCTTTATTTTCTGGGTTTCGGCATATATACCGCTGCCTTCATTTTCTCGGTTTCGGCATATAAAACGCTGCCTTCATTTTCTCGGTTTCGGCATATATACCGCCGCCTTAATTTTCTCGGTTTCGGCATATAAACCGCCGCCGCCCTCTTTTCTCGGTTTCGGCATATACACCGTCTTCATTTTCTCGGTTTCGGCGTATATACCGCCGCCTTCATTTTCTCGGTTTCGGCATATAAAACGCTGCCTTCATTTTCTCGGTTTCGGCATATACACCGCCGCCACCCTCTTTTTCTCGGTTTCGGCATATATACCGCTGCCTTCATTTTCTTGGTTTCGGCATATAAAACGCTGCCTTCATTTTCTCGGTTTCGGCATATATACCGCTGCCTTCATTTTCTCGGTTTCGGCGTATGAACCGTCACCCTCATTTTCTCGGTTTCGGCATCTAAACCGCCGCCCTCTTTTTCTCGGTTTCGGCATATATACCGCTGCCTTCATTTTCTCGGTTTCGGCATATAAAACGCTGCCTTCATTTTCTCGGTTTCGGCATAAATACCGCCGCCTTCATTTTCTCGGTTTCGGCGTATAAACCGCCGCCGCCCTCATTTTCTCGGTTTCGGCATATATACCGCCGCCTTCATTTTCTCGGTTTCGGCAAATGAACCGTCGCCGCCCTCATTTTCTCGGTTTCGGCATATATGCCGCCGCCTTCATTTTCTCGGTTTCGGCATATACACCGCCGCCCTCATTTTCTCGGTTTCGGCGTATATACCGCCGTCTTCATTTTCTCGGTTTCGGCATATATACCGCCGCCTTCATTTTCTCGGTTTCGGAATATACACCGCCGCCTTAATTTTCTCGGTTTCGGCATATATACCGCCGCCTTCATTTTCTCGGTTTCGGCATATACACCGCCTCCCTCATTTTCTCGGTTTCGGCGTATATACCGCCGCCTTAATTTTCTCGGTTTCGGCATATATACCGCCGCCTTCATTTTCTCGGTTTCGGCGGACAAACCGCCGCCGCCCTCATTTTCTCGGTTTCGGCGTACAAACCGCCGCCGCCTTCATTTTCTCGGTTTCGGCCTTTAAACCGCCGCCGCCTTCTTTTTCTCGGTTTCGGCGTATGAACCGTCGCCTTCATTTTCTCGGTTTCGGCGTATGAACCGCCGCTTCCCTCATTTTCTCGGTTTCGGCATATATACCGCCGCCTCCATTTTCTCGGTTTCGGCGTACAAACCGCCGCCGCCTTCATTTTCTCGGTTTCGGCGTATGAACCGCCGCCCCCCTCATTTTCTCGGTTTCGGCATATATACCGCCGCCTCCATTTTCTCGGTTTCGGCGTACAAACCGCCGCCGCCCTCATTTTCTCGGTTTCGGCATATATACCGCCGCCCTCATTTTCTCGGTTTCGGCGTATATACCGCCGCCCTCATTTTCTCGGTTTTGGCATATATACCGCCGCCTTCATTTTCTCGGTTTCGGCCGATGAATTGTCGCCGCCCTCATTTTCTTGGTTTCGGCGGACAAACGGCCGCCGGCTTCATTTTCTCGGTTTCGGCCTATGAATTGTCGTCGCCCTCATTTTGTCGGTTTCGGCGTATAAACCGCCGCCTTCATTTTCTCGGTTTCGGCGTATAAACCGCCGCCTTCATTTTCTCGGTTTCGGCGTATAAACCGCCGCCGCCCTCATTTTCTCGGTTTCGGCATATATCCCGCCGCCTTCATTTTCTCGGTTTCGGCGTATAAACCGCCGCCTTCATTTTCTCGGTTTCGGCGTATATACCGCTGCCTTCATTTTCTTTGTTTCCGCATATATACCGCCGCCTTCATTTCCTCGGTTTCGGCATATATACCGCCGCCTTCATTTTCTCGGTTTCGGCATATACACCGCTACCTTCATTTTCTCGGTTTCGGCGTATGAATTGTCGACGCCCTCATTTGCTCGGTTTCGGCGTATATACAGCCGCCTTCATTTTCTCGGTTTCGGCATATATACCGCCGCCTTCATTTTCTCGGTTTCGGCATATATACCGCCGCCCTCATTTTCTCGGTTTCGGCGTATATACCGCCGCCTTCATTTTCTCGGTTTCGGCATATATACCGCCGTCTTCATTTTCTCGGTTTCGGCATATACACCGCCGCCTTCCTTTTCTCGGTTTCGGCCTATAAACCGCCGCCGCCCTCATTTTCTCGGTTTCGGCATATATACCGCCGCCTTCATTTTCTCGGTTTCGGCATATATACCGCCGCCGCCCTTATTTTCTGGGTTTCGGCATATATACCGCTGCCTTCATTTTCTCGGTTTCGGCATATAAAACGCTGCCTTCATTTTCTCGGTTTCGGCATATATACGCCGCCTTAATTTTCTCGGTTTCGGCATATAAACCGCCGCCGCCCTCTTTTCTGGGTTTCGGCATATACACCGTCTTCATTTTCTCGGTTTCGGCGTATATACCGCCGCCTTCATTTTCTCGGTTTCGGCATATAAACCGCTGCCTTCATTTTCTCGGTTTCGGCATATACACCGCCGCCGCCCTCTTTTTCTCGGTTTCGGCATATATACC
This sequence comes from Lumbricus terrestris, assembly GCA_949752735.1. Classification (NCBI taxonomy): domain Eukaryota; kingdom Metazoa; phylum Annelida; class Clitellata; order Crassiclitellata; family Lumbricidae; genus Lumbricus; species Lumbricus terrestris. The sequence goes on from OX457048.1 coordinate 38,016,815, forward strand.
GCTGCCTTCATTTTCTTGGTTTCGGCATATAAAACGCTGCCTTCATTTTCTCGGTTTCGGCATATATACCGCTGCCTTCATTTTCTCGGTTTCGGCGTATGAACCGTCGCCCTCATTTTCTCGGTTTCGGCATCTAAACCGCCGCCCTCTTTTTCTCGGTTTCGGCATATATACCGCTGCCTTCATTTTCTCGGTTTCGGCATATAAAACGCTGCCTTCATTTTCTCGGTTTCGGCATAAATACCGCCGCCTTCATTTTCTCGGTTTCGGCGTATAAACCGCCGCCGCCCTCATTTTCTCGGTTTCGGCATATATACCGCCGCCTTCATTTTCTCGGTTTCGGCAAATGAACCGTCGCCGCCCTCATTTTCTCGGTTTCGGCATATATGCCGCCGCCTTCATTTTCTCGGTTTCGGCATATACACCGCCGCCCTCATTTTCTCGGTTTCGGCGTATATACCGCCGTCTTCATTTTCTCGGTTTCGGCATATATACCGCCGCCTTCATTTTCTCGGTTTCGGAATATACACCGCCGCCTTAATTTTCTCGGTTTCGGCGTATGAATTCTCGCCACCCTCATTTTCTCGGTTTCGGCGTATATACAGCCGCCTTCATTTTCTCGGTTTCGGCATATACACCGCCGCCTTCATTTTCTCGGTTTCGGCGTATGAATTGTCGCCACCCTCATTTTCTCGGTTTCGGCGTATATACAGCCGCCTTCATTTTCTCGGTTTCGGCATATACACCGCCGCCCTCATTTTCTCGGTTTCGGCGTATATACCGCCGCCTTCATTTTCTCGGTTTCGGCATATACACCGCCGCCTTCATTTTCTCGGTTTCGGCGTATAAACCGCCGCCGCCCTCATTTTCTCGGTTTCGGCATATATACCGCCGCCTTCATTTTCTCGGTTTCGGCATAAGAACCGTCGCCGCCCTCACTTTCTCGGTTTCGGCATATTCACCGCCGCCTTCATTTTCTCGGTTTCGGCGTTTGATCCGTCACCGCCCTCATTTTCTCGGTTTCGGCATATATACCGCCGCCTTCATTTTTTCGGTTTCGGCGTATGATCCGTCACCGCCCTCATTTTCTCGGTTTCGGCATATATACCGCCGCCTTCATTTTCTCGGTTTCGGCATATATGCCGCCGCCTTCATTTTCTCGGTTTCGGCAAATACACCGCCGCCTTCATTTTCTCGGTTTCGCCGTATGAATTGTCGCCGCCCTCATTTTCTCGGTTTCGGCGTATATACCGCCGCCTTCATTTTCTCGGTTTCGGCATATAAAACGCTGCCTTCATTTTCTCGGTTTCGGCATATACACCGCCGCCGCCCTCTTTTTCTCGGTTTCGGCATATATACCGCTGCCTTCATTTTCTTGGTTTCGGCATATAAAACGCTGCCTTCATTTTCTCGGTTTCGGCATATATACCGCTGCCTTCATTTTCTCGGTTTCGGCGTATGAACCGTCGCCCTCATTTTCTCGGTTTCGGCATCTAAACCGCCGCCCTCTTTTTCTCGGTTTCGGCATATATACCGCTGCCTTCATTTTCTCGGTTTCGGCATATAAAACGCTGCCTTCATTTTCTCGGTTTCGGCATAAATACCGCCGCCTTCATTTTCTCGGTTTCGGCGTATAAACCGCCGCCGCCCTCATTTTCTCGGTTTCGGCATATATACCGCCGCCTTCATTTTCTCGGTTTCGGCAAATGAACCGTCGCCGCCCTCATTTTCTCGGTTTCGGCATATATGCCGCCGCCTTCATTTTCTCGGTTTCGGCATATACACCGCCGCCCTCATTTTCTCGGTTTCGGCGTATATACCGCCGTCTTCATTTTCTCGGTTTCGGCATATATACCGCCGCCTTCATTTTCTCGGTTTCGGAATATACACCGCCGCCTTAATTTTCTCGGTTTCGGCGTATGAATTCTCGCCACCCTCATTTTCTCGGTTTCGGCGTATATACAGCCGCCTTCATTTTCTCGGTTTCGGCATATACACCGCCGCCTTCATTTTCTCGGTTTCGGCGTATGAATTGTCGCCACCCTCATTTTCTCGGTTTCGGCGTGTATACAGCCGCCTTCATTTTCTCGGTTTCGGCATATACACCGCCGCCCTCATTTTCTCGGTTTCGGCGTATATACCGCCGCCTTCATTTTCTCGGTTTCGGCATATACACCGCCGCCTTCATTTTCTCGGTTTCGGCGTATAAACCGCCGCCGCCCTCATTTTCTCGGTTTCGGCATATATACCGCCGCCTTCATTTTCTCGGTTTCGGCATAAGAACCGTCGCCGCCCTCACTTTCTCGGTTTCGGCATATTCACCGCCGCCTTCATTTTCTCGGTTTCGGCGTTTGATCCGTCACCGCCCTCATTTTCTCGGTTTCGGCATATATAACGCCGCCTTCATTTTTTCGGTTTCGGCGTATGATCCGTCACCGCCCTCATTTTCTCGGTTTCGGCATATATACCGCCGCCTTCATTTTCTCGGTTTCGGCATATATACCGCCACCTTCATTTTCTCGGTTTCGGCATAAGAACCGTCGCCCCCCTCACTTTCTCGGTTTCGGCATATTCACCGCCGCCTTCATTTTCTCGGTTTCGGCGTTTGATCCGTCACCGCCCTCATTTTCTCGGTTTCGGCATATATACCGCCGCCTTCATTTTTTCGGTTTCGGCGTATGATCCGTCACCGCCCTCATTTTCTCGGTTTCGGCATATATACCGCCGCCTTCATTTTCTCGGTTTCGGCATATATACCGCCGCCTTCATTTTCTCGGTTTCGGCAAATACACCGCCGCCTTCATTTTCTCGGTTTCGCCGTATGAATTGTCGCCGCCCTCATTTTCTCGGTTTCGGCGTATATACCGCCGCCTTCTTTTTCTCGGTTTCGGCGTATAAACCGCCACCGCCTTCATTTTCTCGGTTTCGGCGTATTAACCGCCGCCGCCTTCATTTTCTCGGTTTCGGCGTATGATCCGCCGCCCTCATTATCTCGGTTTCGGCATATAAACCGCCGCCGCCCTCTTTTTTTCGGTTTCGGCGTTTATTCCGCCGCCTTCATTTTCTCGGTTTCGGCGTATAAACCGCCACCGTCTTCATTTTCTCGGTTTCGGCGTACTAACCGCCGCCGCCTTCATTTTCTCGGTTTCGGCGTATGAACCGTCGCCCTCATTTTCTCGGTTTCGGCATATAAACCGCCGCCCTCATTTTCTCGGTTTCGGCATATAAACCGCTGCCGCCCTCTTTTTCTCGGTTTCGGCATATATACCGCCGCCTTCATTTTCTCGGTTTCGGCATATAAACCGGCGCCGCCCTCTTTTTCTCGGTTTCGGCATATATACCGCTGCCTTCATTTTCTTGGTTTCGGCATATAAAACGCTGCCTTCATTTTCTCTGTTTCGGCATATATACCGCTGCCTTCATTTTCTCGGTTTCGGCGTATGAACCGTCGCCCTCATTTTCTCGGTTTCGGCATCTAAACCGCCGCCCTCTTTTTCTCGGTTTCGGCATAAATACCGCTGCCTTCATTTTCTCGGTTTCGGCATATAAAAAGCTGCCTTCATTTTCTCGGTTTCGGCATAAATACCGCCGCCTTCATTTTCTCGGTTTCGGCGTATAAACCGCCGCCGCCCTCATTTTCTCGGTTTCGGCATATATACCGCCGCCTTCATTTTCTCGGTTTCGGCAAATGAACCGTCGCCGCCCTCATTTTCTCGGTTTCGGCATATATGCCGCCGCCTTCATTTTCTCGGTTTCGGCATATACACCGCCGCCCTCATTTTCTCGGTTTCGGCGTATATACCGCCGTCTTCATTTTCTCGGTTTCGGCATATATACCGCCGCCTTCATTTTCTCGGTTTCGGAATATACACCGCCGCCTTAATTTTCTCGGTTTCGGCGTATGAATTCTCGCCACCCTCATTTTCTCGGTTTCGGCGTATATACAGCCGCCTTCATTTTCTCGGTTTCGGCATATACACCGCCGCCTTCATTTTCTCGGTTTCGGCGTATGAATTGTCGCCACCCTCATTTTCTCAGTTTCGGCGTATATACAGCCGCCTTCATTTTCTCGGTTTCGGCATATACACCGCCGCCCTCATTTTCTAGGTTTCGGCGTATATACCGCCGCCTTCATTTTCTCGGTTACGGCATATACACCGCCGCCTTCATTTTCTCGGTTTCGGCGTATAAACCGCCGCCGCCCTCATTTTCTCGGTTTCGGCATATATACCGCCGCCTTCATTTTCTCGGTTTCGGCATAAGAACCGTCGCCGCCCTCACTTTCTCGGTTTCGGCATATTCACCGCCGCCTTCATTTTCTCGGTTTCGGCGTATGAATTGTCGCCACCCTCATTTTCTCGGTTTCGGCGTATATACAGCCGCCTTCATTTTCTCGGTTTCGGCATATACACCGCCGCCTTCATTTTCTCGGTTTCGGCGTATGAATTGTCGCCACCCTCATTTTCTCGGTTTCGGCGTGTATACAGCCGCCTTCATTTTCTCGGTTTCGGCATATACACCGCCGCCCTCATTTTCTCGGTTTCGGCGTATATACCGCCGCCTTCATTTTCTCGGTTTCGGCATATACACCGCCGCCTTCATTTTCTCGGTTTCGGCGTATAAACCGCCGCCGCCCTCATTTTCTCGGTTTCGGCATATATACCGCCGCCTTCATTTTCTCGGTTTCGGCATAAGAACCGTCGCCGCCCTCACTTTCTCGGTTTCGGCATATTCACCGCCGCCTTCATTTTCTCGGTTTCGGCGTTTGATCCGTCACCGCCCTCATTTTCTCGGTTTCGGCATATACCGCCGCCTTCATTTTTTCGGTTTCGGCGTATGATCCGTCACCGCCCTCATTTTCTCGGTTTCGGCATATATACCGCCGCCTTCATTTTCTCGGTTTCGGCATATATACCGCCGCCTTCATTTTCTCGGTTTCGGCATAAGAACCGTCGCCGCCCTCACTTTCTCGGTTTCGGCATATTCACCGCCGCCTTCATTTTCTCGGTTTCGGCGTTTGATCCGTCACCGCCCTCATTTTCTCGGTTTCGGCATATATACCGCCGCCTTCATTTTTTCGGTTTCGGCGTATGATCCGTCACCGCCCTCATTTTCTCGGTTTCGGCATATATACCGCCGCCTTCATTTTCTCGGTTTCGGCATATATACCGCCGCCTTCATTTTCTCGGTTTCGGCAAATACACCGCCGCCTTCATTTTCTCGGTTTCGCCGTATGAATTGTCGCCGCCCTCATTTTCTCGGTTTCGGCGTATATACCGCCGCCTTCTTTTTCTCGGTTTCGGCGTATAAACCGCCACCGCCTTCATTTTCTCGGTTTCGGCGTATTAACCGCCGCCGCCTTCATTTTCTCGGTTTCGGCGTATGATCCGCCGCCCCCATTTTCTCGGTTTCGGCATATAAACCGCCGCCGCCCTCTTTTTTTCGGTTTCCGCGTTTATTCCGCCGCCTTCATTTTCTCGGTTTCGGCGTATAAACCGCCACCGTCTTCATTTTCTCGGTTTCGGCGTATTAACCGCCGCCGCCTTCATTTTCTCGGTTTCGGCGTATGAACCGTCGCCCTCATTTTCTCGGTTTCGGCATATAAACCGCCGCCCTCATTTTCTCGGTTTCGGCATATAAACCGCCGCCGCCCTCTTTTTCTCGGTTTCGGCATATAAACCGGCGCCGCCCTCTTTTTCTCGGTTTCGGCATATATACCGCTGCCTTCATTTTCTTGGTTTCGGCATATAAAACGCTGCCTTCATTTTCTCTGTTTCGGCATATATACCGCTGCCTTCATTTTCTCGGTTTCGGCGTATGAACCGTCGCCCTCATTTTCTCGGTTTCGGCATCTAAACCGCCGCCCTCTTTTTCTCGGTTTCGGCATAAATACCGCTGCCTTCATTTTCTCGGTTTCGGCATATAAAAAGCTGCCTTCATTTTCTCGGTTTCGGCATAAATACCGCCGCCTTCATTTTCTCGGTTTCGGCGTATAAACCGCCGCCGCCCTCATTTTCTCGGTTTCGGCATATATACCGCCGCCTTCATTTTCTCGGTTTCGGCAAATGAACCGTCGCCGCCCTCATTTTCTCGGTTTCGGCATATATGCCGCCGCCTTCATTTTCTCGGTTTCGGCATATACACCGCCGCCCTCATTTTCTCGGTTTCGGCGTATATACCGCCGTCTTCATTTTCTCGGTTTCGGCATATATACCGCCGCCTTCATTTTCTCGGTTTCGGAATATACACCGCCGCCTTAATTTTCTCGGTTTCGGCGTATGAATTCTCGCCACCCTCATTTTCTCGGTTTCGGCGTATATACAGCCGCCTTCATTTTCTCGGTTTCGGCATATACACCGCCGCCTTCATTTTCTCGGTTTCGGCGTATGAATTGTCGCCACCCTCATTTTCTCAGTTTCGGCGTATATACAGCCGCCTTCATTTTCTCGGTTTCGGCATATACACCGCCGCCCTCATTTTCTCGGTTTCGGCGTATATACCGCCGCCTTCATTTTCTCGGTTTCGGCATATACACCGCCGCCTTCATTTTCTCGGTTTCGGCGTATAAACCGCCGCCGCCCTCATTTTCTCGGTTTCGGCATATATACCGCCGCCTTCATTTTCTCGGTTTCGGCATAAGAACCGTCGCCGCCCTCACTTTCTCGGTTTCGGCATATTCACCGCCGCCTTCATTTTCTCGGTTTCGGCGTATGATCCGTCACCGCCCTCATTTTCTCGGTTTCGGCATATATACCGCCGCCTTCATTTTTTCGGTTTCGGCGTATGATCCGTCACCGCCCTCATTTTCTCGGTTTCGGCATATATACCGCCGCCTTCATTTTCTCGGTTTCGGCATATATACCGCCGCATTCATTTTCTCGGTTTCGGCAAATACACCGCCGCCTTCATTTTCTCGGTTTCGCCGTATGAATTGTCGCCGCCCTCATTTTCTCGGTTTCGGCGTATATACCGCCGCCTTCTTTTTCTCGGTTTCGGCGTATAAACCGCCACCGTCTTCATTTTCTCGGTTTCGGCGTATTAACCGCCGCCGCCTTCATTTTCTCGGTTTCGGCGTATGAACCGTCGCCCTCATTTTCTCGGTTTCGGCATATAAACCGCCGCCTTCATTTTCTCGGTTTCGGCGTATAAACCGCCGCCGCCCTCATTTTCTCGGTTTCGGCATATATACCGCCGCCTTCATTTTCTCGGTTTCGGCATAAGAACCGTTGCCGCCCTCACTTTCTCGGTTTCGGCATATTCACCGCCGCCTTCATTTTCTCGGTTTCGGCGTTTGATCCGTCACCGCCCTCATTTTCTCGGTTTCGGCATTTATACCGCCGCCTTCATTTTTTCGGTTTCGGCGTATGATCCGTCACCGCCCTCATTTTCTCGGTTTCGGCATATATACCGCCGCCTTCATTTTCTCGGTTTCGGCATATATACCGCCGCCTTCATTTTCTCGGTTTCGGCATAAGAACCGTCGCCGCCCTCACTTTCTCGGTTTCGGCATATTCACCGCCGCCTTCATTTTCTCGGTTTCGGCGTTTGATCCGTCACCGCCCTCATTTTCTCGGTTTCGGCATATATACCGCCGCCTTCATTTTTTCGGTTTCGGCGTATGATCCGTCACCGCCCTCATTTTCTCGGTTTCGGCATATATACCGCCGCCTTCATTTTCTCGGTTTCGGCATATATACCGCCGCCTTCATTTTCTCGGTTTCGGCAAATACACCGCCGCCTTCATTTTCTCGGTTTCGCCGTATGAATTGTCGCCGCCCTCATTTTCTCGGTTTCGGCGTATATACCGCCGCCTTCTTTTTCTCGGTTTCGGCGTATAAACCGCCACCGCCTTCATTTTCTCGGTTTCGGCGTTTTAACCGCCGCCGCCTTCATTTTCTCGGTTTCGGCGTATGATCCGCCGCCCTCATTTTCTCGGTTTCGGCATATAAACCGCCGCCGCCCTCTTTTTTTCGGTTTCGGCGTTTATTCCGCCGCCTTCATTTTCTCGGTTTCGGCGTATAAACCGCCACCGTCTTCATTTTCTCGGTTTCGGCGTATTAACCGCCGCCGCCTTCATTTTCTCGGTTTCGGCGTATGAACCGTCGCCCTCATTTTCTCGGTTTCGGCATATAAACCGCCGCCCTCATTTTCTCGGTTTCGGCATATAAACCGCCGCCGCCCTCTTTTTCTCGGTTTCGGCATATATACCGCCGCCTCCATTTTCTCGGTTTCGGCATATAAACCGGCGCCGCCCTCTTTTTCTCGGTTTCGGCATATAAACCGCTGCCTTCATTTTCTCGGTTTCGGCGTTTGATCCGTCACCGCCCTCATTTTCTCGGTTTCGGCATATATACCGCCGCCTTCATTTTTTCGGTTTCGGCGTATGATCCGTCACCGCCCTCATTTTCTCGGTTTCGGCATATATACCGCCGCCTTCATTTTCTCGGTTTCGGCATATATACCGCCGCCTTCATTTTCTCGGTTTCGGCAAATACACCGCCGCCTTCATTTTCTCGGTTTCGCCGTATGAATTGTCGCCGCCCTCATTTTCTCGGTTTCGGCGTATATACCGCCGCCTTCTTTTTCTCGGTTTCGGCGTATAAACCGCCACCGCCTTCATTTTCTCGGTTTCGGCGTATTAACCGCCGCCGCCTTCATTTTCTCGGTTTCGGCGTATGATCCGCCGCCCCCATTTTCTCGGTTTCGGCATATAAACCGCCGCCGCCCTCTTTTTTTCGGTTTCGGCGTTTATTCCGCCGCCTTCATTTTCTCGGTTTCGGCGTATAAACCGCCACCGTCTTCATTTTCTCGGTTTCGGCGTATTAACCGCCGCCGCCTTCATTTTCTCGGTTTCGGCGTATGAACCGTCGCCCTCATTTTCTCGGTTTCGGCATATAAACCGCCGCCCTCATTTTCTCGGTTTCGGCATATAAACCGCCGCCGCCCTCTTTTTCTCGGTTTCGGCATATAAACCGGCGCCGCCCTCTTTTTCTCGGTTTCGGCATATATACCGCTGCCTTCATTTTCTTGGTTTCGGCATATAAAACGCTGCCTTCATTTTCTCTGTTTCGGCATATATACCGCTGCCTTCATTTTCTCGGTTTCGGCGTATGAACCGTCGCCCTCATTTTCTCGGTTTCGGCATCTAAACCGCCGCCCTCTTTTTCTCGGTTTCGGCATAAATACCGCTGCCTTCATTTTCTCGGTTTCGGCATATAAAAAGCTGCCTTCATTTTCTCGGTTTCGGCATAAATACCGCCGCCTTCATTTTCTCGGTTTCGGCGTATAAACCGCCGCCGCCCTCATTTTCTCGGTTTCGGCATATATACCGCCGCCTTCATTTTCTCGGTTTCGGCAAATGAACCGTCGCCGCCCTCATTTTCTCGGTTTCGGCATATATGCCGCCGCCTTCATTTTCTCGGTTTCGGCATATACACCGCCGCCCTCATTTTCTCGGTTTCGGCGTATATACCGCCGTCTTCATTTTCTCGGTTTCGGCATATATACCGCCGCCTTCATTTTCTCGGTTTCGGAATATACACCGCCGCCTTAATTTTCTCGGTTTCGGCGTATGAATTCTCGCCACCCTCATTTTCTCGGTTTCGGCGTATATACAGCCGCCTTCATTTTCTCGGTTTCGGCATATACACCGCCGCCTTCATTTTCTCGGTTTCGGCGTATGAATTGTCGCCACCCTCATTTTCTCAGTTTCGGCGTATATACAGCCGCCTTCATTTTCTCGGTTTCGGCATATACACCGCCGCCCTCATTTTCTCGGTTTCGGCGTATATACCGCCGCCTTCATTTTCTCGGTTTCGGCATATACACCGCCGCCTTCATTTTCTCGGTTTCGGCGTATAAACCGCCGCCGCCCTCATTTTCTCGGTTTCGGCATATATACCGCCGCCTTCATTTTCTCGGTTTCGGCATAAGAACCGTCGCCGCCCTCACTTTCTCGGTTTCGGCATATTCACCGCCGCCTTCATTTTCTCGGTTTCGGCGTATGATCCGTCACCGCCCTCATTTTCTCGGTTTCGGCATATATACCGCCGCCTTCATTTTTTCGGTTTCGGCGTATGATCCGTCACCGCCCTCATTTTCTCGGTTTCGGCATATATACCGCCGCCTTCATTTTCTCGGTTTCGGCATATATACCGCCGCATTCATTTTCTCGGTTTCGGCAAATACACCGCCGCCTTCATTTTCTCGGTTTCGCCGTATGAATTGTCGCCGCCCTCATTTTCTCGGTTTCGGCGTATATACCGCCGCCTTCTTTTTCTCGGTTTCGGCGTATAAACCGCCACCGTCTTCATTTTCTCGGTTTCGGCATAAGAACCGTCGCCGCCCTCACTTTCTCGGTTTCGGCATATTCACCGCCGCCTTCATTTTCTCGGTTTCGGCGTTTGATCCGTCACCGCCCTCATTTTCTCGGTTTCGGCATATATACCGCCGCCTTCATTTTTTCGGTTTCGGCGTATGATCCGTCACCGCCCTCATTTTCTCGGTTTCGGCATATATACCGCCGCCTTCATTTTCTCGGTTTCGGCATATATACCGCCGCCTTCATTTTCTCGGTTTCGGCAAATACACCGCCGCCTTCATTTTCTCGGTTTCGCCGTATGAATTGTCGCCGCCCTCATTTTCTCGGTTTCGGCGTATATACCGCCGCCTTCTTTTTCTCGGTTTCGGCGTATAAACCGCCACCGCCTTCATTTTCTCGGTTTCGGCGTTTTAACCGCCGCCGCCTTCATTTTCTCGGTTTCGGCGTATGATCCGCCGCCCTCATTTTCTCGGTTTCGGCATATAAACCGCCGCCGCCCTCTTTTTTTCGGTTTCGGCGTTTATTCCGCCGCCTTCATTTTCTCGGTTTCGGCGTATAAACCGCCACCGTCTTCATTTTCTCGGTTTCGGCGTATTAACCGCCGCCGCCTTCATTTTCTCGGTTTCGGCGTATGAACCGTCGCCCTCATTTTCTCGGTTTCGGCATATAAACCGCCGCCCTCATTTTCTCGGTTTCGGCATATAAACCGCCGCCGCCCTCTTTTTCTCGGTTTCGGCATATATACCGCCGCCTCCATTTTCTCGGTTTCGGCATATAAACCGGCGCCGCCCTCTTTTTCTCGGTTTCGGCATATAAACCGCTGCCTTCATTTTCTTGGTTTCGGCATATAAAACGCTGCCTTCATTTTCTCTGTTTCGGCATATATACCGCTGCCTTCATTTTCTCGGTTTCGGCGTATGAACCGTCGCCCTCATTTTCTCGGTTTCGGCATCTAAACCGCCGCCCTCTTTTTCTCGGTTTCGCCATAAATACCGCTGCCTTCATTTTCTCGGTTTCGGCATATAAAACGCTGCCTTCATTTTCTCGGTTTCGGCATAAATACCGCCGCCTTCATTTTCTCGGTTTCGGCGTATGAACCGCCGCCGCCCTCATTTTCTCGGTTTCGGCATATATACCGCCGCCCTCATTTTCTCGGTTTCGGCAAATGAACCGTCGCCGCCCTCATTTTCTCGGTTTCGGCATATATGCCGCCGCCTTCATTTTCTCGGTTTCGGCATATACACCGCCGCCCTCATTTTCTCGGTTTCGGCGTATATACCGCCGTCTTCATTTTCTCGGTTTCGGCATATATACCGCCGCCTTCATTTTCTCGGTTTCGGAATATACACCGCCGCCTTAATTTTCTCGGTTTCGGCGTATGAATTCTCGCCACCCTCATTTTCTCGGTTTCGGCGTATATACAGCCGCCTTCATTTTCTCGGTTTCGGCATATACACCGCCGCCTTCATTTTCTCGGTTTCGGCGTATGAATTGTCGCCACCTTCATTTTCTCAGTTTCGGCGTATATACAGCCGCCTTCATTTTCTCGGTTTCGGCATATACACCGCCGCCCTCATTTTCTCGGTTTCGGCGTATATACCGCCGCCTTCATTTTCTCGGTTTCGGCATATACACCGCCGCCTTCATTTTCTCGGTTTCGGCGTATAAACCGCCGCCGCCCTCATTTTCTCGGTTTCGGCATATATACCGCCGCCTTCATTTTCTCGGTTTCGGCATAAGAACCGTCGCCGCCCTCACTTTCTCGGTTTCGGCATATTCACCGCCGCCTTCATTTTCTCGGTTTCGGCGTATGATCCGTCACCGCCCTCATTTTCTCGGTTTCGGCATATATACCGCCGCCTTCATTTTTTCGGTTTCGGCGTATGATCCGTCACCGCCCTCATTTTCTCGGTTTCGGCATATATACCGCCGCCTTCATTTTCTCGGTTTCGGCATATATACCGCCGCATTCATTTTCTCGGTTTCGGCAAATACACCGCCGCCTTCATTTTCTCGGTTTCGCCGTATGAATTGTCGCCGCCCTCATTTTCTCGGTTTCGGAGTATATACTGCCGCCTTCTTTTTCTCGGTTTCGGCGTATAAACCGCCACCGTCTTCATTTTCTCGGTTTCGGCGTATTAACCGCCGCCGCCTTCATTTTCTCGGTTTCGGCGTATGAACCGTCGCCCTCATTTTCTCGGTTTCGGCATATAAACCGCCGCCCTCAATTTCTCGGTTTCGGCATATAAACCGCCGCCGCCCTCTTTTTCTCGGTTTCGGCATATATACCGCCGCCTTCATTTTCTCGGTTTCGGCATATAAACCGGCGCCGCCCTCTTTTTCTCGGTTTCGGCATATATACCGCTGCCTTCATTTTCTCGGTTTCGGCATATAAAACGCTGCCTTCATTTTCTCGGTTTCGGCATATATACCGCTGCCTTCATTTTCTCGGTTTCGGCGTATGAACCGTCGCCCTCTTTTTCTCGGTTTCGGCATATATACCGCTGCCTTCATTTTTTCGGTTTCGGCATATAAAACGCTGCCTTCATTTTCTCGGTTTCGGCGTATATACCGCCACCTTCATTTTCTCGGTTTCGGCATAAAAAACGCTTCCTTCATTTTCTCGGTTTCGGCAAATACACCGCCGCCCTCTTTTTCTCGCTTTCGGCATATATACCGCTGCCTTCATTTTCTCGGTTTCGGCATATACACCGCCGCCCCCTTTTTCTCGGTTTCGGCATAAATACCGCTGCCTTCATTTTCTCGGTTTCGGCATATAAAACGCTGCCTTCATTTTCTCGGTTTCGGCATAAATACCGCCGCCTTCATTTTCTCGGTTTCGGCGTATAAACCGCCGCCGCCCTCATTTTCTCGGTTTCGGCATATATACCGCCGCCTTCATTTTCTCGGTTTCGGCAAATGAACCGTCGCCGCCCTCATTTTCTCGGTTTCGGCATATATGCCGCCGCCTTCATTTTCTCGGTTTCGGCATATACACCGCCGCCCTCATTTTCTCGGTTTCGGCGAATATACCGCCGTCTTCATTTTCTCGGTTTCGGCATATATACCGCTGCCTTCATTTTCTCGGTTTCGGAATATACACCGCCGCCTTAATTTTCTCGGTTTCGGCGTATGAATTCTCGCCACCCTCATTTTCTCGGTTTCGGCGTATATACAGCCGCCTTCATTTTCTCGGTTTCGGCATATACACCGCCGCCTTCATTTTCTCGGTTTCGGCGTATGAATTGTCGCCACCCTCATTTTCTCAGTTTCGGCGTATATACAGCCGCCTTCATTTTCTCGGTTTCGGCATATACACCGCCGCCCTCATTTTCTCGGTTTCGGCGTATATACCGCCGCCTTCATTTTCTCGGTTTCGGCATATACACCGCCGCCTTCATTTTCTCGGTTTCGGCGTATAAACCGCCGCCGCCCTCATTTTCTCGGTTTCGGCATATATACCGCCGCCTTCATTTTCTCGGTTTCGGCATAAGAACCGTCGCCGCCCTCACTTTCTCGGTTTCGGCATATTCACCGCCGCCTTCATTTTCTCGGTTTCGGCGTATGATCCGTCACCGCCCTCATTTTCTCGGTTTCGGCATATATACCGCCGCCTTCATTTTTTCGGTTTCGGCGTATGATCCGTCACCGCCCTCATTTTCTCGGTTTCGGCATATATACCGCCGCCTTCATTTTCTCGGTTTCGGCATATATACAGCCGCCTTCATTTTCTCGGTTTCGGCAAATACACCGCCGCCTTCATTTTCTCGGTTTCGCCGTATGAATTGTCGCCGCATTCATTTTCTCGGTTTCGGCGTATATACCGCCGCCTTCTTTTTCTCGGTTTCGGCGTATAAACCGCCACCGCCTTCATTTTCTCGGTTTCGGCGTATTAACCGCCGCCTCCTTCATTTTCTCGGTTTCGGCGTATGATCCGCCGCCCTCATTTTCACGGTTTCGGCATATAAACCGCCGCCGCCCTCTTTTTTTCGGTTTCGGCGTTTATTCCGCCGCCTTCATTTTCTCGGTTTCGGCGTATAAACCGCCACCGTCTTCATTTTCTCGGTTTCGGCGTATTAACCGCCGCCGCCTTCATTTTCTCGGTTTCGGCGCATGATCCGTCACCGCCCTCATTTTCTCGGTTTCGGCATATATACCGCCTTCATCATTTTTTCGCTTTCGGCGTATGAACCGTCGCCGCCCTCATTTTCTCGGTTTCGGCATATTCACCGCCGCCTTCATTTTCTCGGTTTCGGCGCATGATCCGTCACCGCCCTCATTTTCTCGGTTTCGGCGCATGATCCGTCACCGCCCTCATTTCCTCGGTTTCGGCATATACACCGCCGTCCTCATTTTCTCGGTTTCGGCGTATATACCGCCGCCTTAATTTTCTCGGTTTCGACATATATACCGCCGCCTTCATTTTCTCGGTTTCGGCATATATACCGCCGCCTTCATTTTCTCGGTTTCGGCATATATACCGCCGCCTTCATTTTCTCGGTTTCGGCAAATACACCGCCGCCTTCATTTTCTCGGTTTCGCCGTATGAATTGTCGCCGCCCTCATTTTCTCGGTTTCGGCGTATATACCGCCGCCTTCTTTTTCTCGGTTTCGGCGTATAAACCGCCACCGCCTTCATTTTCTCGGTTTCGGCGTATGATCCGCCGCCCTCATTTTCACGGTTTCGGCATATAAACCGCCGCCGCCCTCTTTTTTTCGGTTTCGGCGTTTATTCCGCCGCCTTCATTTTCTCGGTTTCGGCGTATAAACCGCCACCGTCTTCATTTTCTCGGTTTCGGCGTATTAACCGCCGCCGCCTTCATTTTCTCGGTTTCGGCGTATGAACCGTCGCCCTCATTTTCTCGGTTTCGGCATATAAACCGCCGCCTTCATTTTCTCGGTTTCGGCATATAAACCGCCGCCGCCCTCTTTTTCTCGGTTTCGGCATATATACCGCCGCCTTCATTTTCTCGGTTTCGGCATATAAACCGGCGCCGCCCTCTTTTTCTCGGTTTCGGCATATATACCGCTGCCTTCATTTTCTCGGTTTCGGCATATAAAACGCTGCCTTCATTTTCTCGGTTTCGGCATATATACCGCTGCCTTCATTTTCTCGGTTTCGGCGTATGAACCGTCGCCCTCATTTTCTCGGTTTCGGCATATAAACCGCCGCCCTCTTTTTCTCGGTTTCGGCATATATACCGCTGCCTTCATTTTCTCGGTTTCGGCATATAAAACGCTGCCTTCATTTTCTCGGTTTCGGCGTATATACCGCCACCTTCATTTTCTCGGTTTCGGCATAAAAAACGCTGCCTTCATTTTCTCGGTTTCGGCAAATACACCGCCGCCCTCTTTTTCTCGCTTTCGGCATATATACCGCTGCCTTCATTTTCTCGGTTTCGGCATATACACCGCCGCCCTCATTTTCTCGGTTTCGGCATAAAAAACGCTGCCTTCATTTTCTCGGTTTCGGCGTATATACCACCGCCTTAATTTTCTCGGTTTCGGCGTATAAACCGCCGCCGCCCTCATTGTCTCGGTTTCGGCATATAAAACGCTGCCTTCATTTGCTCGGTTTCGGCATATACACCGCCGCCCTCATTTTCTCGGTTTCGGCGTTTATACCGCCGCCTTCATTTTCTCGGTTTCGGCATATGAACCGTCGCCGCCCTCATTTTCTCGGTTTCGGCATATTCACCGCCGCCTTCATTTTCTCGGTTTCGGCGCATGATCCGTCACCGCCCTCATTTTTTCGGTTTCGGCATATACACCGCCGTCCTCATTTTCTCGGTTTCGGCATATATACCGCCGCCTTCATTTTCTCGGTTTCGGAATATACACCGCCGCCTTCATTTTCTCGGTTTCGGCGTATGAATTGTCGCCACCCTCATTTTCTCGGTTTCGGCGTATATGCAGCCGCCTTCATTTTCTCGGTTTCGGCATATATACCGCTGCCTTCATTTTCTCGGTTTCGGCATATAAAACGCTGCCTTCATTTTCTCGGTTTCGGCATATATACCGCCGCCTTCATTTTCTCGGTTTCGGCGTATAAACCGCCGCCGCCCTCATTTTCTCGGTTTCGGCATATATACCGCCGCCTTCATTTTCTCGGTTTCGGCATATGAACCGTCGCCGCCTTCATTTTCTCGGTTTCGGCATATATGCCGCCGCCTTCATTTTCTCGGTTTCGGCATATACACCGCCGTCCTCATTTTCTCGGTTTCGGCGTATATACCGCCGCCTTAATTTTCTCGGTTTCGACATATATACCGCCGCCTTCATTTTCTCGGTTTCGGCATATATACCGCCGCCTTCATTTTGTCGGTTTCGGCATAAGAACCGTCGCCGCCCTCATTTTCTCGGTTTCGGCATATTCACCGCCGCCTTCATTTTCTCGGTTTCGGCGCATGATCCGTCACCGCCCTCATTTTCTCGGTTTCGGCATATATACCGCCTTCATCATTTTTTCGCTTTCGG
The DNA here is from genome assembly GCA_949752735.1 of Lumbricus terrestris. NCBI lineage: Eukaryota > Metazoa > Annelida > Clitellata > Crassiclitellata > Lumbricidae > Lumbricus > Lumbricus terrestris. The sequence continues at coordinate 38,033,613 of OX457048.1, forward strand.
CGTATGAACCGTCGCCGCCCTCATTTTCTCGGTTTCGGCATATTCACCGCCGCCTTCATTTTCTCGGTTTCGGCGCATGATCCGTCACCGCCCTCATTTTCTCGGTTTCGGCGCATGATCCGTCACCGCCCTCATTTTCTCGGTTTCGGCATATACACCGCCGTCCTCATTTTCTCGGTTTCGGCGTATATACCGCCGCCTTAATTTTCTCGGTTTCGACATATATACCGCCGCCTTCATTTTCTCGGTTTCGGCATATATACCGCCGCCTTCATTTTCTCGGTTTCGGCATATATACCGCCGCCTTCATTTTCTCGGTTTCGGCAAATACACCGCCGCCTTCATTTTCTCGGTTTCGCCGTATGAATTGTCGCCGCCCTCATTTTCTCGGTTTCGGCGTATATACCGCCGCCTTCTTTTTCTCGGTTTCGGCGTATAAACCGCCACCGCCTTCATTTTCTCGGTTTCGGCGTATGATCCGCCGCCCTCATTTTCACGGTTTCGGCATATAAACCGCCGCCGCCCTCTTTTTTTCGGTTTCGGCGTTTATTCCGCCGCCTTCATTTTCTCGGTTTCGGCGTATAAACCGCCACCGTCTTCATTTTCTCGGTTTCGGCGTATTAACCGCCGCCGCCTTCATTTTCTCGGTTTCGGCGTATGAACCGTCGCCCGCATTTTCTCGGTTTCGGCATATAAGCCGCCGCCTTCATTTTCTCGGTTTCGGCATATAAACCGCCGCCGCCCTCTTTTTCTCGGTTTCGGCATATATACCGCCGCCTTCATTTTCTCGGTTTCGGCATATAAACCGGCGCCGCCCTCTTTTTCTCGGTTTCGGCATATATACCGCTGCCTTCATTTTCTCGGTTTCGGCATATAAAACGCTGCCTTCATTTTCTCGGTTTCGGCATATATACCGCTGCCTTCATTTTCTCGGTTTCGGCGTATGAACCGTCGCCCTCATTTTCTCGGTTTCGGCATATAAACCGCCGCCCTCTTTTTCTCGGTTTCGGCATATATACCGCTGCCTTCATTTTCTCGGTTTCGGCATATAAAACGCTGCCTTCATTTTCTCGGTTTCGGCGTATATACCGCCACCTTCATTTTCTCGGTTTCGGAATAAAAAACGCTGCCTTCATTTTCTCGGTTTCGGCAAATACACCGCCGCCCTCTTTTTCTCGCTTTCGGCATATATACCGCTGCCTTCATTTTCTCGGTTTCGGCATATACACCGCCGCCCACATTTTCTCGGTTTCGGCGTATATACCGCCACCTTCATTTTCTCGGTTTCGGCGTATATACCACCGCCTTAATTTTCTCGGTTTCGGCGTATAAACCGCCGCCGCCCTCATTCTCTCGGTTTCGGCATATAAAACGCTGCCTTCATTTTCTCGGTTTCGGCATATACACCGCCGCCCTCATTTTCTCGGTTTCGGCGTATATACCGCCGCCTTCATTTTCTCGGTTTCGGCATATGAACCGTCGCCGCCCTCATTTTCTCGGTTTCGGCATATATGCCGCCGCCTTCATTTTCTCGGTTTCGGCATATACACCGCCGACCTCTATTTCTCGGTTTCGGCGTATATACCGCCGCCTTCATTTTCTCGGTTTCGGCATATATACCGCCGCCTTCATTTTCTCGGTTTCGGAATATACACCGCCGCCTTCATTTTCTCGGTTTCGGCGTATGAATTATCGCCACCCTCATTTTCTCGGTTTCGGCGTATATGCAGCCGCCTTCATTTTCTCGGTTTCGGCATATATACCGCTGCCTTCATTTTCTCGGTTTCGGCATATAAAACGCTGCCTTCATTTTCTCGATTTCGGCATATATACCGCCGCCTTCATTTTCTCGGTTTCGGCGTATAAACCGCCGCCGCCCTCATTTTCTCGGTTTCGGCATATATACCGCCGCCTTCATTTTCTCGGTTTCGGCATATGAACCGTCGCCGCCTTCATTTTCTCGGTTTCGGCATATATGCCGCCGCCTTCATTTTCTCGGTTTCGGCATATACACCGCCGTCCTCATTTTCTCGGTTTCGGCGTATATACCGCCGCCTTAATTTTCTCGGTTTCGACATATATACCGCCGCCTTCATTTTCTCGGTTTCGGCATATATACCGCCGCCTTCATTTTGTCGGTTTCGGCATAAGAACCGTCGCCGCCCTCATTTTCTCGGTTTCGGCATATTCACCGCCGCCTTCATTTTCTCGGTTTCGGCGCATGATCCGTCACCGCCCTCATTTTCTCGGTTTCGGCATATATACCGCCTTCATCATTTTTTCGCTTTCGGCGTATGAACCGTCGCCGCCCTCATTTTCTCGGTTTCGGCATATTCACCGCCGCCTTCATTTTCTCGGTTTCGGCGCATGATCCGTCACCGCCCTCATTTTTTCGGTTTCGGCATATACACCGCCGTCCTCATTTTCTCGGTTTCGGCGTATATACCGCCGCCTTAATTTTCTCGGATTCGACATATATACCGCCGCCTTCATTTTCTCGGTTTCGGCATATATACCGCCGCCTTCATTTTGTCGGTTTCGGCATAAGAACCGTCGCCGCCCTCATTTTCTCGGTTTCGGCATATTCACCGCCGCCTTCATTTTCTCGGTTTCGGCGCATGATCCGTCACCGCCCTCATTTTCTCGGTTTCGGCATATATACCGCCTTCATCATTTTTTCGCTTTCGGCGTATGAACCGTCGCCGCCCTCATTTTCTCGGTTTCGGCATATTCACCGCCGCCTTCATTTTCTCGGTTTCGGCGCATGATCCGTCACCGCCCTCATTTTCTCGGTTTCGGCGCATGATCCGTCACCGCCCTCATTTTCTCGGTTTCGGCATATACACCGCCGTCCTCATTTTCTCGGTTTCGGCGTATATACCGCCGCCTTAATTTTCTCGGTTTCGACATATATACCGCCGCCTTCATTTTCTCGGTTTCGGCATATATACCGCCGCCTTCATTTTCTCGGTTTCGGCATATATACCGCCGCCTTCATTTTCTCGGTTTCGGCATATTCACCGCCGCCTTCATTTTCTCGGTTTCGGCGCATGATCCGTCACCGCCCTCATTTTCTCGGTTTCGGCATATATACCGCCTTCTTCATTTTTTCGCTTTCGGCGTATGAACCGTCGCCGCCCTCATTTTCTCGGTTTCGGCATATTCACCGCCGCCTTCATTTTCTCGGTTTCGGCGCATGATCCGTCACCGCCCTCATTTTCTCGGTTTCGGCATATATACCGCCTTCTTCATTTTTTCGCTTTCGGCGTATGAACCGTCGCCGCCTTCATTTTCTGGGTTTCGGCTTATACACCGCCGCTCTCATTTTCTTGGTTTCGGCGTATATACCGACGCCTTCATTTTCTCGGTTTCGGCATATATACCGCCGCCTTCATTTTCCCGGTTTCGGCAAATACACCGCCGCCTTCATTTTCTCGGTTTCGCCGTATGAATTGTCGCCGCCCTCATTTTCTCGGTTTCGGCGTATAAACCGCCACCGCCTTCATTTTCTCGGTTTCGGCGTATTAACCGCCGCCGCCTTCATTTTCTCGGTTTCGGCGTATGAACCGTCGCCCTCTTTTTCTCGGTTTCGGCATATAAACCGCCGCCGCCCTCTTTTTTTCGGTTTCGGTGTATTTACCGCCGCCTTCATTTTCTCGGTTTCGGCGTATAAACCGCCACCGCCTTCTTTTTCTCGGATTCGGCGTATTAACCGCCGCCGGCTTCATTTTCTCGGTTTCGGCGTATGAACCGTCGCCCTCATTTTCTCGGTTTCGGCATATAAACCGCCGCCCTCATTTTCTCGGTTTCGGCATATAAACCGCCGCCGCCCTCTTTTTCTCGGTTTCGGCATATATACCGCCGCCTTCATTTTCTCGGTTTCGGCATATAAACCGCCGCCGCCCTCTTTTTCTCGGTTTCGGCATATATACCGCTGCCTTCATTTTCTCGGTTTCGGCATATAAAACGCTGCCTTCATTTGCTCGGTTTCGGCATATATACCGCTGCCTTCATTTTCTCGGTTTCGGCGTATGAACCGTCGCCCTCATTTTCTCGGTTTCGGCATATAAACCGCCGCCCTCTTTTTCTCGGTTTCGGCATATATACCGCTGCCTTCATTTTCTCGGTTTCGGCATATAAAACGCTGCCTTCATTTTCTCGGTTTCGGCATATATACCGCCGCCGTCATTTTCTCGGTTTCGGCGTATAAACCGCCGCCGCCCTCATTTTCTCGGTTTCGGCAAATATACCGCCGCCTTCATTTTCTCGGTTTCGGCATATGAACCGTCGCCGCCCTCACTTTCTCGGTTTCGGCATATATGCCGCCGCCTTCATTTTCTCGGTTTCGGCATTTACTCCGCCGCCCTCATTTTCTCGGTTTCGGCGTATATACCGCCGCCTTCATTTTCTCGGTTTCGGCATATATACCGCCGCCTTCATTTTCTCGGTTTCGGAATATACATCGCCGCCTTCATTTTCTCGGTTTCGGCGTATATACAGCCGCCTTCATTTTCTCGGTTTCGGCGTATTAACCGCCGCCGCCTTCATTTCTTCGGTTTCGGCGTATGAACCGTCGCCCTCATTTTCTCGGTTTCGGCATATAAACCGCCGCCTCCCTCTTTTTTTCGGTTTCGGCGTATATACCGCCGCCTTCATTTTCTCGGTTTCGGCGTATAAACCGCCACCGCCTTCATTTTCTCGGTTTCGGCGTATTAACCGCCGCCGCCTTCATTTTCTCGGTTTCGGCATATGAACCGTCGCCGCCTTCATTTTCTCGGTTTCGGCATATATGCCGCCGCCTTCATTTTCTCGGTTTCGGCATATACACCGCCGTCCTCATTTTCTCGGTTTCGGCGTATATACCGCCGCCTTAATTTTCTCGGTTTCGACATATATACCGCCGCCTTCATTTTCTCGGTTTCGGCATATATACCGCCGCCTTCATTTTGTCGGTTTCGGCATAAGAACCGTCGCCGCCCTCATTTTCTCGGTTTCGGCATATTCACCGCCGCCTTCATTTTCTCGGTTTCGGCGCATGATCCGTCACCGCCCTCATTTTCTCGGTTTCGGCATATATACCGCCTTCATCATTTTTTCGCTTTCGGCGTATGAACCGTCGCCGCCCTCATTTTCTCGGTTTCGGCATATTCACCGCCGCCTTCATTTTCTCGGTTTCAGCGCATGATCCGTCACCGCCCTCATTTTCTCGGTTTCGGCGCATGATCCGTCACCGCCCTCATTTTCTCGGTTTCGGCATATACACCGCCGTCCTCATTTTCTCGGTTTCGGCGTATATACCGCCGCCTTAATTTTCTCGGTTTCGACATATATACCGCCGCCTTCATTTTCTCGGTTTCGGCATATATACCGCCGCCTTCATTTTCTCGGTTTCGGCATATATACCGCCGCCTTCATTTTCTCGGTTTCGGCAAATACACCGCCGCCTTCATTTTCTCGGTTTCGCCGTATGAATTGTCGCCGCCCTCATTTTCTCGGTTTCGGCGTATATACCGCCGCCTTCTTTTTCTCGGTTTCGGCGTATAAACCGCCACCGCCTTCATTTTCTCGGTTTCGGCGTATGATCCGCCGCCCTCATTTTCACGGTTTCGGCATATAAACCGCCGCCGCCCTCTTTTTTTCGGTTTCGGCGTTTATTCCGCCGCCTTCATTTTCTCGGTTTCGGCGTATAAACCGCCACCGTCTTCATTTTCTCGGTTTCGGCGTATTAACCGCCGCCGCCTTCATTTTCTCGGTTTCGGCGTATGAACCGTCGCCCGCATTTTCTCGGTTTCGGCATATAAACCGCCGCCTTCATTTTCTCGGTTTCGGCATATAAACCGCCGCCGCCCTCTTTTTCTCGGTTTCGGCATATATACCGCCGCCTTCATTTTCTCGGTTTCGGCATATAAACCGGCGCCGCCCTCTTTTTCTCGGTTTCGGCATATATACCGCTGCCTTCATTTTCTCGGTTTCGGCATATAAAACGCTGCCTTCATTTTCTCGGTTTCGGCATATATACCGCCTTCTTCATTTTTTCGCTTTCGGCGTATGAACCGTCGCCGCCTTCATTTTCTGGGTTTCGGCTTATACACCGCCGCTCTCATTTTCTTGGTTTCGGCGTATATACCGACGCCTTCATTTTCTCGGTTTCGGCATATATACCGCCGCCTTCATTTTCCCGGTTTCGGCAAATACACCGCCGCCTTCATTTTCTCGGTTTCGCCGTATGAATTGTCGCCGCCCTCATTTTCTCGGTTTCGGCGTATAAACCGCCACCGCCTTCATTTTCTCGGTTTCGGCGTATTAACCGCCGCCGCCTTCATTTTCTCGGTTTCGGCGTATGAACCGTCGCCCTCTTTTTCTCGGTTTCGGCATATAAACCGCCGCCGCCCTCTTTTTTTCGGTTTCGGTGTATTTACCGCCGCCTTCATTTTCTCGGTTTCGGCGTATAAACCGCCACCGCCTTCTTTTTCTCGGATTCGGCGTATTAACCGCCGCCGGCTTCATTTTCTCGGTTTCGGCGTATGAACCGTCGCCCTCATTTTCTCGGTTTCGGCATATAAACCGCCGCCCTCATTTTCTCGGTTTCGGCATATAAACCGCCGCCGCCCTCTTTTTCTCGGTTTCGGCATATATACCGCCGCCTTCATTTTCTCGGTTTCGGCATATAAACCGCCGCCGCCCTCTTTTTCTCGGTTTCGGCATATATACCGCTGCCTTCATTTTCTCGGTTTCGGCATATAAAACGCTGCCTTCATTTGCTCGGTTTCGGCATATATACCGCTGCCTTCATTTTCTCGGTTTCGGCGTATGAACCGTCGCCCTCATTTTCTCGGTTTCGGCATATAAACCGCCGCCCTCATTTTCTCGGTTTCGGCATATATACCGCCGCCGTCATTTTCTCGGTTTCGGCGTATAAACCGCCGCCGCCCTCATTTTCTCGGTTTCGGCAAATATACCGCCGCCTTCATTTTCTCGGTTTCGGCATATGAACCGTCGCCGCCCTCACTTTCTCGGTTTCGGCATATATGCCGCCGCCTTCATTTTCTCGGTTTCGGCATTTACTACGCCGCCCTCATTTTCTCGGTTTCGGCGTATATACCGCCGCCTTCATTTTCTCGGTTTCGGCATATATACCGCCGCCTTCATTTTCTCGGTTTCGGAATATACATCGCCGCCTTCATTTTCTCGGTTTCGGCGTATATACAGCCGCCTTCATTTTCTCGGTTTCGGCGTATTAACCGCCGCCGCCTTCATTTCTTCGGTTTCGGCGTATGAACCGTCGCCCTCATTTTCTCGGTTTCGGCATATAAACCGCCGCCTCCCTCTTTTTTTCGGTTTCGGCGTATATACCGCCGCCTTCATTTTCTCGGTTTCGGCGTATAAACCGCCACCGCCTTCATTTTCTCGGTTTCGGCGTATTAACCGCCGCCGCCTTCATTTTCTCGGTTTCGGCGTATGAACCGTCGCCCTCATTTTCTCGGTTTCGGCATATAAACCGCCGCCCTCATTTTCTCGGTTTCGGCATATAAACCGCCGCCGCCCTCTTTTTCTCGGTTTCGGCATATACACCGCCGCCCTCATTTTCTCGGTTTCGGCATATATAGCTCCGCCTTCATTTTCTCGGTTTCGGCATGTACACCGCCGCCTTCCTTTTCTCGGTTTCGGCCTATAAACCGCCGCCGCCCTCATTTTCTCGGTTTCGGCATATATACCGCCGCCTTCATTTTCTCGGTTTCGGCATATAAACCGCCGCCGCCCTCTTTTTCTCGGTTTCGGCATATATACCGCCGCCTTAATTTTCTCGGTTTCGGCATATAAACCGCCGCCGCCCTCTTTTTCTCGGTTTCGGCATATATGCCGCCGCCTTCGTTTTCTCGGTTTCGGCATATAAACCTCCGCCGCCCTCTTTTTCTCGGTTTCGGCATATATACCGCCGCCTTCATTTTCTCGGTTTCGGCGAATAAACCGCCACCGCCTTCATTTTCTCGGTTTCGGCGTATTAACCGCCGCCTTCATTTTCTCGGTTTCGGCATATACCGCCGCCTTCATTTTCTCGGTTTCAGCAAATACAGCGCCGCCTTCATTTTCTCGGTTTCGGCGTATGAATTGTTTCCGCCCTCATTTTCTCGGTTTCGGCGTATATGCCGCCGCCTTCATTTTCTCGGTTTCGGCGTATAAACCGCCACCGCCTTCATTTTCTCGGTTTCGGCGTATTAACCGCCGCCGCCTTCATTTTCTCGGTTTCGGCGTATGAACAGCCGCCCTCTTTTTCTCGGTTTCGGCGTATATACCGCCGCCTTCATTTTCTCGGTTTCGGCGTATAAACCGCCACCGCCTTCATTTTCTCGGTTTCGGCGTATAAACCGCCGCCGCCTTCATTTTCTCGGTTTCGGCGTATGAACCGCCGCCGCCTTCATTTTCTCGGTTTCGGCGTATGAACCGTCGCCCTCATTTTCTCGGTTTCGGCATATAAACCGCCGCCCTCAATTGCTCGGTTTCGGCATATAAACCGCCGCCGCCCTCTTTTTCTCGGTTTCGGCAAATATATATCGCTGCCTTCATTTTCACGGTTTCGGCATATAAAACGCTGCCTTCATTTTCTCGGTTTCGGCATATATACCGCTGCCTTCATTTTCTCGGTTTCGGCGTATGAACCGTCGCCCTCATTTTCTCGGTTTCGGCATATAAACCGCCGCCCTCTTTTCCTCGGTTTCGGCGTATATACCGCTGCCTTCATTTTCTCGGTTTCGGCATATATACCGCCGCCTTCAATTTCCCGGTTTCCGCGTATGAATTGTCGCCCTCATTTTCTCGGTTTCGTCATATAAACCGCCGCCCTCTTTTTCTCGGTTTCGGCATATATACCGCAGCCTTCATTTTCTCGGTTTCGGCATATAAAACGCTGCCTTCATTTTCTCGGTTTCCGCGTATAAACCGCCGCCCTCATTTTCTCGGTTTCGGCATATAAACCGCCGCCGCCCTCTTTTTCTCGGTTTCGGCATATATATCGCTGCCTTCATTTTCTCGGTTTCGGCATACAAAACGCTGCCTTCATTTTCTCGGTTTCGGCATATATACCGCTGCCTTCATTTTCTCGGTTTCGGCGTATGAACCGTCGCCCTCATTTTCTCGGTTTCGGCATATACACCGCCGCCCTCAATTTCTCGGTTTCGGCGTATATACCGCCGCCTTCATTTTCTCGGTTTCGGAATATACACCGCCGCCTTCATTTTCTCGGTTTCGGCATATGAACCGTCGCCGCCCTCATTTTCTCGGTTTCGGCATATATGCCGCCGCCTTCATTTTCTCGGTTTCGGCAAATACTCCGCCGCCCTCATTTTCTCGGTTTCGGCGTATATACCGCCGCCTTCATTTTCTCGGTTTCGGCATATATACCGCCGCCTTCATTTTCTCGGTATCGAAATATACACCGCCGCCTTCATTTTCTCGGTTTCGGCGTATGAATTGTCGCCACCCTCGTTTTCTCGGTTTCGGCGTATATACAGCCGTCTTCATTTTCTCGGTTTCGGCATATATACCGCCGCCTTCATTTTCTCGGTTTCGGCATAAACACCGCCGCCCTCATTTTCTCGGTTTCGGCGTATATACCGCCGCCTTAATTTTCTCGGTTTCGGCATATATACCGCCGCCTTCATTTTCTCGGTTTCGGCATAAACACCGCCGCCTTCATTTTCTCGGTTTCGGCGAATAAACCGCCGCCGCCCTCATTTTCTCGGTTTCGGCATATATACCGCCGCCTTCATTTTCTCGGTTTCAGCGTATGAACCGTCACCGCCCTCATTTTCTCGGTTTCGGCATATAAACCGCCGCCTTCATTTTCTCGGTTTCGGCATATATACCGCCGCCTTCATTTTCTCGGTTTCGGCTTATACACCGCCGCTCTCATTTTCTTGGTTTCGGCGTATATACCGCCGCCTTCATTTTCTCGGTTTCGGCATATACCGCCGCCTTCATTTTCTCGGTTTCGGCAAATACACCGCCGCCTTCATTTTCTCGGTTTCGGCGTATGAATTGTTTCCGCCCTCATTTTCTCGGTTTCGGCGTATATACCGCCGCCTTCATTTTCTTGGTTTCGGCGTATAAACCGCCACCGCCTTCATTTTCTCGGTTTCGGCGTATTAACCGCCGCCGCCTTCATTTTCTCGGTTTCGGCGTATGAACAGTCGCCCTCATTTTCTCGGTTTCGGCATATAAACCGCCGCCGCCCTCTTTTTTTCGGTTTCGGCGTATATACCACCGCCTTCATTTTCTCGGTTTCGGCGTATAAACCGGCGCCTTCATTTTCTCGGTTTCGGCGTATTAACCGCCGCCGCCTTCATTTTCTCGGTTTCGGCGTATGAACCGTCGCCCTCATTTTCTCGGTTTCGGCATATAAACCGCCGCCCTCAATTTCTCGGTTTCGGCATATATACCGCCGCCTTCATTTTCTCGGTTTCGGCATATAAATCGCTGCCTTCATTTTCTCGGTTTCGGCATATATACCGCCGCCTTCATTTTCTCGGTTTCAGCATATATACCGCTGCCTTCATTTTCTCGGTTTCGGCATATATACCGCTGCCTTCATTTTCTCGGTTTCGGCATATAAATCGCTGCCTTCATTTTCTCGGTTTCGGCATATAAATCGCTGCCTTCATTTTCTCGGTTTCGGCATATATACCGCCGCCTTCATTTTCTCGGTTTCCGCGTATGAATTGTCGCCCTCATTTTCTCGGTTTCGGCATATAAACCGCCGCCCTCTTTTTCTCGGTTTCAGCATATATACCGCTGCCTTCATTTTCTCGGTTTCGGCATATATACCGCCGCCTTCATTTTCTCGGTTTCCGCGTATAAACCGTCGCCCTCATTTTCTCGGTTTTGGCATATAAACCGCCGCCCTCATTTTCTCGGTTTCGGCATATAAACCGCCGCCCTCTTTTTCTCGGTTTCAGCATATATACCGCTGCCTTCATTTTCTCGGTTTCCGCGTATAAACCGTCGCCCTCATTTTCTCGGTTTCGGCATATAAACCGCCGCCCTCATTTTCTCGGTTTCGGCATATAAACCGCCGCCCTCTATTCCTCGGTTTCGGCGTATATACCGCTGCCTTCATTTTCTCGGTTTCGGCATATAAATCGCTGCCTTCATTTTCTCGGTTTCGGCATATATACCGCCGCTTTCATTTTCTCGGTTTCCGCGTATGAATTGTCGCCCTCATTTTCTCGGTTTCGGCATATATACCGCTGCCTTCATTTTCTCGGTTTCGGCATATAAAACGCTGCCTTCATTTTCTCGGTTTCGGCATATATACCGCCGCCTTCTTTTTCTCGGTTTCGGCGTATGAACCGTCGCCCTCATTTTCTCGGTTTCGGCATATAAACCGCCGCCCTCATTTTCTCGGTTTCGGCATATAAACCGCCGCCGCCCTCATTTTCTCGGTTTCAGCGTATATACCGCCGCCTTCATTTTCTCGGTTTCGGCATATAAACTGCCGCCGCCCTCTTTTTCTCGGTTTCGGCATATATACCGCTGCCTTCATTTTCTCGGTTTCGGCATATAAAACGCTGCCTTCATTTTCTCGGTTTCGGCATATATACCGCTGCCTTCATTTTCTCGGTTTCGGCGTATGAACCGTCGCCCTCATTTTCTCGGTTTCGGCATATAAACCGCCGCCCTCTTTTTCTCGGTTTCGGCATATATACCGCTGCCTTCATTTTCTCGGTTTCGGCATATAAAACGCTGCCTTGATTTTCTCGGTTTCGGCATATATACCACCGCCTTCATTTTCTCGGTTTCCGCGTATGAATTGTCGCCCTCATTTTCTCGGTTTCGGCATATATACCGCCGCTTTCATTTTCTCGGTTTCGGCGTATGAACCGTCGCCCTCATTTTCTCGGTTTCGGCATATAAACCGCCGCCCTCATTTTCTCGGTTTCGGCATATAAACCGCCGCCGCTCTCATTTTCTCGGTTTCGGCATATATACCGCCGCCTTCATTTTCTCGGTTTCGGCGTATGAACCGTCGCCCTCATTTTCTCGGTTTCGGCATTCAAACCGCCGCCCTCATTTTCTCGGTTTCGGCATATAAACCGCCGCCGCTCTCATTTTCTCGGTTTCAGCGTATATACCGCCGCCTTCATTTTCTCGGTTTCGGCATATAAGCTGCCGCCGCCCTCTTTTTCTCGGTTTCGGCATATATACCGCTGCCTTCATTTTCTCGGTTTCGGCATATAAAACGCTGCCTTCATTTTCTCGGTTTCGGCATATATACCGCTGCCTTCATTTTCTCGGTTTCGGCGTATGAACCGCCGCCCTCTTTTTCTCGGATTCGGCATCTATACCGCTGCCTTCATTTTCTCGTTTTCGGCATATAAAACGCTGCCTTCATTTTCTCGGTTTCGGCATATAAACCGCCGCCCTCTTTTTCTCGGTTTCGGCATATATACCGCTCCCTTCATTTTCTCGGTTTCGGCGTATTAACCGCCGCCGCCTTCATTTTCTCGGTTTCGGCATATATACCGCCGCCTTCATTTTCTCGGTTTCCGCGTATGAACCGTCGCCCTCATTTTCTCGGTTTCGGCATATAAACCGCCGCCCTCATTTTCTCGGTTTCGGCATATAAACCGCCGCCGCCCTCTTTTTCTCGGTTTCGGCGTATATACCGCCGCCTTCATTTTCTCGGTTTCGGCATATAAAACGCTGCCTTCATTTTCTCGGTTTCGGCGTATATACCGCCGCCTTTATTTTCTCGGTTTCGGCGTATATACAGCCGCCTTCATTTTCTCGGTTTCGGCGTATGAACCGTCGCCGCCTTCATTTTCTCGGTTTCGGCATATATACCGCCGCCTTGATTTTCTCGGTTTCGGCGTATAAACCGCCGCCTTCATTTTCTCGGTTTCGGCGTATATACCGCTGCCTTCATTTTCTCGGTTTCGGCATATAAAACGCTGCCTTCATTTTCTCGGTTTCAGCGTATAAACCGCCGCTTTCATTTTCTCGGTTTCGGTGTATAAACCGCCGCCTTCTTTTTGTCGGTTTCGGCATATAGACTGAAAATGACCGTGTTTAAAAGTTTCTTCAGAAACACTTGGAAAATACAGCCAGATCAAGTGATGTAGCTTTTCCGGAAAAATAGATTTAACTCGGAAAATATGAAAATTTTCTTATAGTTTAAACTCCTTTTATTTACAGTACGTCTGTCACTGCAAACAATGAACTTAAAAATAATTAATATGAGCAATAAACACTGTTCATTAGCATTTCAGACTAGAGTAGCCTATAGAAAAACTAGTTGTAGACTGCATGTCTGCAGTCATCTCTGTTGTAGGAAATGTGTAAAAAAACTTATATAAACATGAAACAATACTGCATCAATTGCTGTTTCTGTCTTATATTTTCATAACTCACAAATATAAAGATGACTGAATGATAAAAAATATTTGAAGTCTCTAAATTTACAGCGAAGTTTAATTGCATTTTATTCCTAAATACATTTTTGGGCCGTGTGAACAATCTGAACAATTATCACTAGCAGTACCATCTATTGAATAAACTAATAACATTATATTGAAAGAAAATTTCAGACTCATTAGAATTGAGTATGTATTTAATATTTTATTTTTTGAAAAATACGTCGGAAACTCAAGATATGAAAGTTTCCGGAGAAAGTTTCCGCCTCACAAGTCACAACACCAGCCAGGTCTGTGAGAAACACTTGGAAAATGCAGCCTCCTTCCTTCTAGTACTTCATCAAAGAATCATGGGATGGGAGAGTAAGAATGGGAGATGGATTTGGAATGTTCAGTGAGAATAGCAGAGGTGCTTGGTAGGTCGTGGACAGAAGGGAAGGAAAATTAAAGTCCAGCAGAGTTTAATCTAGGCACTTCATGTGGATGTTCGTAAAAAACCAAAATGCTCTTTAGTCTTCAATACGATAAAAGTTCAGAATTACATGTCTATACAACAACAGTTCAAATTTGTCTAATGCTTATTTACAGAATGTTCTTCAATGTTCTTTACTTAGTCTATGCAATTCAGAACGTGCAAGCACTTTCATAAATGTCCAGCAAAAAAATGCCCTTTGCACAGTCAATAAAAGTTCTTCAGGATTAATAATAAGAATAATAATAACAATGACGATTTCTAAGGCACCGTAACACAGCCATGCCGTTACAAGGGCGCCTCACATATTAAACTAAACAGCAGGATAGGCCTTGAGTCTTGAGTCCAGATTTGAAAGAGTCGACGGAGCCAGCTGCTCACAGAGTGGGAGGAAGACTGTTCCATCATCTGGGGCCGGCCACCGAGAAAGTGCGGTCATCGAATCGGGTTTTCATCCGCCGTACGTGAAGATCGCTTTTGTCAAGCGATCTAAGTCGCAAACCGGAGGCGGAGGAGTCGAGTCCGGATGCAGAAATCACGCACATAATCGGGCGCGGCTCCGTGGATTGACTTGCACACAAGTAGACAGAGGATTGCGTTGCGTTTCCGACATCTTCTTTTGCTGTCTTGTTCCTCGTCATCATTTTCTTTCCGCTGCAATTACCATAAATTAAACAAAGTTAAAAACAGAGTTGACATTAAGAGTTGAAAACTATTCAAGAAGAATGATACGCAAAAGATCAATGCAAAAGAAATGCTCGAACGAATTTCAAAATGGTTTACTTCACGCATGGAACTCGAAAACATGCAGCAGGCGCAATTTCTTCCAGCAAATAAAAAAAAACAGTTTTCTGTAGGTAGCAGCGAAGAACGAGTCTGGTATGTTTGGTAAGAGGTCAAAGGATCGAGTAATTAACGCTATTAACAATTAAGCAGCCATGCAGAGTAGGTTATTAAATTTAAGCGGTTGGAAGCAGGTGGAAATCATGGCGGATTTCATTGTGAATTACACAATTAACCGAATAAAATGTAATTCAATTACAATACTGGTATTTCAGCTACACACAATGATTCTATTTTACAATCAATAACTAGTAAATTAACATTAACAAGTCATCCGCTGATCTCAGTTTACCTGCGAGGATTCCAAGAGGGCAGAAGGATCCAGAAGATCGCGGCTGGCTGTTGAACGAGCATCTCGACATCTCCAGCAACTCCAGTTTTCCGCCGACCAGAACGTGCGAACATTCCAAGCGCCCGCTGATGTCATCTCATGTCGGCAGCCGATCCAACCCAAACCGCTCGATTGGTTCTGCGAACGTTGTTTGGCCAGGCATCATCCGAGCCGGTGTATCCTGGCATCGTCTCTGTTTGGCATCGAACATCAATCGTCTTTGTTTTACTGCCAGGGATCGACACCCACCTGAAAAACCTTCCTCCTTTATCCGGGCTTAGGACCGGCGCAGTTAACTGCAAATCCCTCCAGATTTGCAGTTCCCTGTGGCGGAGTTACCTAAAATAGAAAAACACATTCGAAGTTAGCAAAAGAACTCAAAACAACAAGAACACAATCTACCATAACAACAAAAGAATCAGAAACAATAAGAATGCAATCAACATCAACAATAAAAGAATCAGAAGCAATTAGAATACAATAATTGTTTACAATGAAAGAACCCAAAACAACCACAATTACGTTAACAATGAAGGAACCTAAAAAACAAGAACACAGTCACATTAATAAGAATGCAATCAACGTTGACATGTAAGCAATAAAAGAATCAGAAACAATAAGAATGCAATAAACATTAACAATAAAAGAACCAGAAACAATTAGAATGCAATCATTGTTTACAATAAAAAGAAACAGCACAAGCAATAGATAATCCGAAACAATAAGAATGCAATCAACGTTAACAATAAAAGTACCTGAAAAAAAAACAAGAACAAGAAACAAATGCAGACAAAAAATGAACGGGGTCAAAATGCATACAGGATTTTTTGTTTTGTATTTTTTGCGTTTTACTTTTTTTAGATTTTAATAATTTTTACTTTCATTTTCAATTTTACTTTCCCCTTTTTTATATTTTTGCTTTTTACATTTTTGGTTTTGCTTTTTTACTTCTTTTTTTACATTTTTACTTTTGTTTTAGTTTTTTTAATTTTGCATTGGCTGGACGTGCATATGGACTTGGGGGTGGGGGGGAGGGTCGGAGGAGGGTGGGGGTAGGCAGGGGAGGGTGGGCGGGGGAGGGTGGGTGGGGTTGAAGCCAGCCATTGAAGCCAGCCAGATGATCAGCAGGTCCTGTGTGCTGCAGACTTTTCCTGCTCCGTGCTCTGGATCCCTATAGCAGAAACTGAAAAGAAGAACATTGTAAATTGATGGCTAATCCTAACGCCCCTTGTATGGTCACCATTTCTACCAAGATGGTGATCACAAGAGGGCACCCTAACCAACCATTACCCATCCGACCTCGCGACCTACGAGGTCGAAACAATGGGCGTCGAATACTTGACATGTTTTCCACCATCTCCCAGTCCGTCACCATCTTCGGAATCCAGACGCTTTTTGCTCCAGACCGCTAGAACAGAACCTGAAAGAACAAGAACATGGTGCATGTTAGCGCTGCTAATCAATCCTATCAAGATTAGGGATTTTTATCAAAAACCGATTATCGGTTTGTAAAAACCGGTTTTAAACCGGTTATCACTTTATAATTGCCTCTCAGAAATGTTGTACAATTCAAATTAATCTATGCAGGCTCTTACGTAACGCACTCCAGCATCAACAACTTTTTTTATTTTCTAAAATTTAAGAGATTCAAAATGACCATAATTTACACTGTATGTTTCTAAAAAACCTTCATAATTCAACATAAATAAAAGATACTCGTAATAAACACGAGTCTTTAAAACAAAAAAGGAACTTTCTATTAGCGATTTCAAACCATGCTCAATGACCGCCATGCTCCCCATGTCCATTACAAAACATAGCGGAAATTAGGCCTACCATAGAAAAAAGGTAGGAAGGTAAGGACCGGTTGCAATTTAACTCGACAGCGGATTGCAGAACAGACCAAACACGAATTTCAGACAAACATATTATTACACTTGTGGGGCGCGGTGGTGTAGTGGTGGCATCGCTGCCTTGAAGCTGGAAGGTTCGAGATTCGAATCCACCTCACGTCGCCACGTAGGGACCTTGGGCAAGTCCTTCACTCACAATTGCTCAGCGCTTCGGCGTGAAACTAAGATGCAGTGACCGCTCTTAGTCGGGAGCGCCTCTGAGTAGAGAGCTTGAAGGGGCGCTATAACAAATACATACACTCATCCAAAGAAATCACATATTAAAAGGTAAGATATCTATTATGTATGCGCTCATCTGCAAGACTGCCGGTCGGCCATATGGGATTAAATTTCAAAATCGAACAACACTAAAAGCGGTAGTCTATCGTTTTAGCGAAATAAATTATACCAAATGTTTGGGCTGGCTCAGATTGATTATTTTTCAACAACCCGGCTTCTACTTGCTAATCTGTGAAAGAGAGCGCGCGGGCCATGGTTCAAATCCTGAAGGTTGGCATTTCAGATATTCAAAAATCTCGGGCTAGCACGGTCCGTCCACTGGGACCCAAATGACGTGGCATCCATTCAAACGGGCGAGCGGTGGTGAAGGATCCCACCATCAGGGTAGAGGCCACAAGACAGCCGCTATATAAAAATCCGATTACATTTACATTTTTTAATTTAATTTTCACTGCGATAATGATAAGAAAAATAAATACGATTATCGTTTGGTAAATTATAAAATCCGGTTATCGGATTCGGAACCTATATCCGGAAATCCGGTTATCGTTTAACATCCCTAATTGAGATCACAAGAGTTTAGAGTTACATCACCCGCTGATGTCCAAGACCCATCACCATAGATGTAAAAAACGATGAAAATAAAAAACGAAAAAAAAGACAAAAACGGACACGGAAAATAATTGGCCTTTCTTACACCTGAAACTTCATTTTAAGCTTAAAAACCATGCTTATGCAATTTTGTCTTAATCTGCAAACACTTTATTATTAGGCCAATATTAATTGGTACAAGTAACATTAATCTACCACAGTTATTTTTTCTTATAACTTTGGTTTGATAAGAAATTCAGAAAAATTAAAGGTGTTGAAATCTTTTCAAATTTAAATCGTAACCTAAATTCACATAGGCTAAGTTCATGCTGATCGACGTGACACGATTAAAATCTAATCAGAAGCAAAGACCATATATATGTGTACTAAATTATATATTGTACATTTGTACTTAAAATTGTTGCTTATAAATATTAATTGTAGGCCCAAAAAGTTTATATCAAAATAGCTCTTACAAAGTTCCTTTCATGTAGGGACCTAATGTATTTCACAAATGACGACTTAAACAATTACATAATGACACTATAGTTGGCTGAAAACTAGGGCTGTTGATTTAATCGCGTTAACGTGTGCAATTAACACGTTTAAAAAAAAATTTGCGATAAAAAATTTCAACGCATTAATCGTACGCGTTAATTAGATCGGATTAAAATGGAATCAGAGGCAGAAAACTCGTTTTAAACAGAAGGCTCATACTTAAAACTAGTGATACATTCTTTGGCAAATATTCCAACAAAGAATTTGAGTATTATCGTAGCAATTCTTTGCTCAATTTAACGCTAATGACGAGTCGTGGACATTGGCCGCATCGCATCGTCTGCTAAGGTTCTTTCCTGACAACTGAAACGAGGTTTGGCAAGAACCGCAACCTCTTGTGAAAAATTGTGACTAGGCCTAAATAATGAGGTTCAATAGTAGACCTACCGTACTATTTACTTCTGCAGACTTGCATTAGCACTAGACCTTGGCATTGTGCAGTGATGAAATCTCGTCATTTTCTCGTCAAGACGTGTATGAAGTCGCTTGTCCTAATGTCAAACTCCATCGTAGTCTCGTCGACGGGTAGCTCAGTCTCTAAAGACTTCACCGTGCAATGGACAATATCGTCTCACCAAGAGTCCATGCATTATCATCGACTCAAAACTACAATTAGGACTGGACTACAATCAATCTCATGGACGGTCAATACTCGCATTATTTACTGACTGCATGCTTTAATACATGTACAGTACTTAGTCACATTACTGATCATCGCTCAATGAAACCATGGATCGATCTGCGATGCGATCCACCGTTGAATTCCGAAATTTATTTCAGATGGGGCTGTCCTATTCCATTAACCAACAACGTTCATCTGGTCTTCTTAAGGCAATGATTTTGACAAAGTTTTATAGAAGTTATCGGCCACATAGAGGCCGCATTGCATTTATCGTTATATTATAAAATAACTTTAAGCAGACTCTGGCTCCCTGCTTTTCGTTAATACAACGTCAACATGCATACAACGTACAATTTACATACTGGCATTACAGTCGACATCCAATTACTTACTATCTATGTTCTAATTTTTAAATTGCAATCCATTTTTTTATTCTTAATTGCTACATATTTTCTAATTTTTAATCGTTATCCATTTTGCCCGTTCCCCTTTTGCCCGTTCCCCTTTTGCCCGTTCCCCTTTTGCCCGTTCCCCTTTTGCCCGTTCCCTTTTGCCCGTTCCCTTTTGCCCGTTCCCTTTTGCCCGTTCCCTTTTGCCCGTTTCCTTTTGCCCGTTCCCTTTTGCCCGTTCCACTTTCACCCCTCCAATTTCACCCCTCCAATTTCACCCCTCCAATTTCACCCCTCCAATTTCAGCCCACCAATTTTACCCCTCCAACTATAGCATTATTTAAATAAAGCATAATTAATGTCTACAAACACAGAGAACAAAAACAGACAAAACACACAGGGGGAAACAGGGAGACATTCACTGCATGATGAATTTTGAATATAATATTATGCCCCCTAAGCAATGTGCCTTATCACTGGCCGACAAATAACATAAAAGTTTGGAAAATCATTCCCTATATAGGACCAGATGAACGATGGTGGTTAGTGGAAGAGGTAGTATCCAACTGAAATATTTTCAGAATTCAATTATCGATAGCATCGGAGAGAAATCCATGGTCTAACTGTGAGATGTGCAGTAATATGCCTAAGGACTGTACATACAATTTATGCAATGCAGTCAGAGTTAAATTACGACTATGGACCGTTCATGAATCGAGTATAGTGCAGTCGTAGTTGTACTTTTCGAGTCGATGATAATCTATAGGAACTGTTGGTGGGACGATAATATTGTCCATTGCACGGTCAACTCCTTGGAGACTGAGCTATCAGTGATGAGATTATGACAGAGTTTATTAGGACATGTGACTTCGTGTCTAGACAAGAAAATGACAATATTTCATCTCTACACGGTGCCAAGGTCGAATGAGCACACAAGCCTATAGAACTATAAAGGTCGGCTGTCTGGACTAATTAAAATAGAATTATAGCTTTAACGCGAATGCCAACAATTAGCCAACAGAGGCTAGATTACAGATATCGCCAATTCGGCATAGGCTAGGCCTACTACTGAATACATTAATTCAATATCCTACGCAAAATCATAATAGGCGTTATTTTTTACTTATGGCCTAACTTAAAATATTACGAATTACGAATTCACCGTTTCGGCAGAAGGAGTGGGTAGAATTTCGTCGTCTCGTTGCTCCGTAAGCGAACATCTTTCAGACACACCTCAGACTTCTTCAGTGTCCGTATTGCGACTGACGTTAAAATTGTTGTTATTCGTCGCTCCTTTCTTTTCGCGCCGCAAAACTAAACAAACACAGCTGCTTGGCCAGCTGGGTTATCATGTGCCAATTCTATCTTCAAACTTTTATAGCGCAATACGTGGCGCGGCTCCAAACGATTATTGCACGGACATTTAAAATATCATAGGAGTCATAACTATTGTCTCCAGCAAACTTTCCTTCATATCCGCAAATTTTCCTTACCCCAATGGGTCTCAGTAAAAACCACTTGAACCATCCGACCTGGAATAAACAGAGTATAAATAATTATACTGTGGTATAAATAATGTTATTGATGGGACGCTATTATGAATTCTTGAAATGAATGAAAGAACGAATGAATGAATGGATGGATGAATTAATTAATTAATACTAGCAGATGCTCAAACACAATCAACCAATCTTCATAGAGTTGAACGAACAAAACATAGTCTCCTCTATGCTATTCAAGTTCGGATGCTATTCAAGTGACAATATTTTTTCCATGTCTAGCCTAAGTTCTCTCCTGTAACGTGTCTATTATGTAGTTGTATAATATGTTTATTGAATTGCATATTTCTATTTGTCGTGATTGTAAATGCATTAATTATTCAGTTCTTGTCCATTGTTTCCGCAGTGGGTTTGCAGGCGGTTCGATAAAGTATATACTTACTTACTTACTTTATAATTAAAATGTACCGGTAAGTAGGCCTAAATACCAAAATGCTTTAGCGTCTCACAGTATCTGCGTCACAAACCTAAATGAATCGACACTATAAGATTAGTCAGATTAAACTTCACTATTGAAATCATGGATTATACTATAAATTCCGCTATATATTGTTCCTATCCAATGTTTTCGCAGGGCGTTTGCAACCGGTTCAATTAAGTACATACTTACTTTCTTACTTAATGTATACATACGTCGCTGCGGTCTGCGCCCGAGATCTCATAACTTTAAATTGCCAACTAAAGATGATAAGAACTTCATACCTAGAGTACTTTACAATAGCTTAAAGCAAATGATAAAAATAAGCGATTAGTTTAAAATTAATAAATAATGCAACTCTTGAACAATGTACAAACATTTTCCCCCTAAATTTCTCTTATTTTTCATATATAACTAGTGTTCTGTTCATCTTGTAACTGTGTTGCGGCTTGTCAACCTGATTTTTTGATTAAACGAATATAATATTATATACATTCGCCAAACATACATACTTACAGCATTACATGAAATAAGCTTATTTATCGATGTACAGTAAACCGGATGTTCTAAGTTTTATGTTTGCGAACAAAGTTTGAAAATTAAATAATATGCATAGAAAACCTTTTAATGCTTTCTTTTGATTAAAACTTTATTTTGATATGTGTCCTCGATTTAATATACAAAAAGTAATCGTTATTTCCAGCGATGATGACTTTGAATCCAGTTACGTTGACTTGACGGCAAGTTGCGTTATTTTTTGGTGCTTGAAAGCAGTTTGAGTAATTTTGGTGTTTATGTAGCGCTTTAATTTACAAATGGCTATCAGAGAAATGAGTATGTCAGAGTTGTGAAGCAAAGTCTCGAATGGTTGCAAGTTCATTTTATCCGTTATTAAGACCGTTGTATCAGTCCAGACCAGCGGAGTTGCCTGGAAAAAGGATTTGGCCCGAAACCCGATTCCCCGACGAAACAAATCCCAAAAATCAATTTATAAGAACGACACACTCAGCGTAATGATTTTAGACGCTAAACTGTGGTATCAACAGCACCTGCAGCAGCATCGTGTTGTGTATTTAATTTAACTCTGAATAGTTCTCGAGAGTTCGGCCGCTTGCTATTCTACTACCATTTGAACTCTGCATGTATTTTTATCTTTGGATTATTTTATTTGCAGCGGCCTAGGTCAAAGCGCAGAAAACATGAGCTTCATCTGAAGCAATCCTCGGTCAAGAAGCGCCGCGTAAAATTTGAACCTCTGACAGAACCTGCGGTGCCTTGGAAAAATGAGCTGCAAAAACAAGAGGTGGCTTCCGACGATGTCTTACATCAGAAGTCGTATTATCGGAAGTCGTACGAGACGAAATTCCATTCGAAAGCGCCTGATTTGCTTTCTGGTTTGTTGAGTCATGATTGCACAGATGTGAGGAATTCTGATAAACAGTTGTTGGATGTAAAATTCACAAATCTGGCTTCTGAGCATGGATCAAAAAAGAACTTCATAAAGCGAGAGACAACAAAGATAGGGGCAGCAAAAAAATTGTTGGATATCTGGCCAAAGGAAGAGCTGGCTGAGGAAGAACTGGGTAAGTCTATTCAGAAGAAGAGCTCTTCAAGTTACGATCAAAATTCAAGAAATCTGCAGAGCCGCGATGACACAAAGCCACTGTTGCTACCGCCACCCTGTGACTTTCAATCTAACAAAACAAGACTTAAAGTGGAAAATTGCAGCCGGTCATGGAAAGCAGGCAAAAATTCTCAGTCGCTCACAGAGCTCGAATTAGACCTTCTCGTTGATTCGTTGAAGTTCAAGCTGCGACAGTCTAATGTGCCGTGCACTTCAAATAAATCTGAAATATGTGACAGAAGTGTCACCAACTGCAACGTGCAATCGAACAAATCTTCGAATACTGATTGTCGTTCGGAATGGAAATATTCGAAAGATGATCTCATAAAAATCCCCAGTACGAGTCGTGAGGATTTCTCGGTTGACGATGAGAAATTCCAGAGCAGGGATGATTTTTCGAGTGAAGATAATTTGCCGAAACGGAAGCTGTTGTTGTTTGAGAATTTCAATGATGCTACTTCATCTGAGGATGATCTTGATGCTGAGTTGCCCGATCTTGCAGATGCTGCCGAAGCTCGATTGCCGAATGAACCGCCGCGGACTGTAGCACCTGCTGAGAACGTTGACGAGCCGAAGATATTTGCCAAGTCTGTCCAGCGCATCTCTTCGAGTCGACTTTCAACATTCAATGATCCAGTTAAGACTGAAACAAAGCCGCTGTTCCCTGAAGTCGGTTGCGGGACGGAAAGAGACAGATGTCACGCGTACCTTGAATTCCCACCATTTCTTCCTGGGCCATCTTCAAATTCCTGGCTGAAGCATTGTCGTGGAGACTGTGGAGCGACTGGACCACATCCAAACTGGTCAGCGGTGTCAGTATTTTCGCCATCCAAGGTCTCCATCGTTATGGATGTTTTGGATGCTTTTGAGTTAAACACTTGGTCTCGTGGCAATCATCGGCGGCGATCGAAACAAGGTCCGGTCTGCGAGGAGCATCAAGACAAAGACGTCTGTTTCCCGGACACGTCTCGTCGCCTGGTGTCGTCAGTCTTTCGAAATCTGACCACCTTCAAATCGCAGCCGACCGTTCATCTAATCGCAACACTGCTGCGACACCTGACTTTCACTACGACCCCTGGCGATTCGCATTCCCTACACCGGGCTCTGAAGGGAGCGTGGTACCTGCACCCGCACAGAAACACCCTCCCGTTCGACTCCAAAATGCTGTTCCAGGTTCTGGAAACCGTTCTCAACGGAAGTCAGCCACCACACTCCGGCAGCATTCTATGTCTCGATTTCATGGTCACCTGCCTCGAGACGGATTTCCTCGTCAATTTCCAAACGATCGGGCTGCGACGAATGCGAAAAACCAAACTGTTCGATCTCTTCAACTCGAGTTCCGCGCTTCGCAACCTACAGACCCGTCTCCTCGTCGCATGTCAGCGTCACGACCCTGCAGACCGAAACCCCGTCCGCGTTTTACCTCTGCTGCAACGTTTACTCGCCGTTGCCGGCGGGGTTGCGATTGCCGGGATTGACGGAGTTGCCCGAGTGGCAAGCATGGTTATCGGGGAGTACGAGTCGTGTGGGGAGTTGAGCGTGCGAGTTGCACTTTTGGAGTCCGTCTCGTTTCCGTTTCATCGGTTTGCGATGGTGCGACAGTTGCTGGAAAAGTGGCGCTCCAGGTCGATGTCGCGCAGTCTGAGGTCGCTGATGTTTCCGGACGTCGGCGCTCTCCTCGACTTGTACTTTTCCGACCGGTTTCATTCCGGGTTGGTGATGAACGGGGAAGGACGGATGTCGGTGGAGCGGGCCGAGGAGCTGGCGATGCTGCTTTACACTCTCGTTGAAAGTTATCTTCATACGAAGAGAGGTTTGTTTGTTACATGTTGTCTTGTGTGTCAATTGTTCTGTTATTGTCTCATGTTGTTGTTACTTTTTTTTGTCTTGCGATGCCAGTCTCAAGCCTGTAAAAAAGAGGATAGAGTAGGGGAAATGCTTAATGATATTTTATATTTTTAACTGAAACTATGTACAGCTACATGCTATATACCTTATTTGAAGCTGTCTTAAAATGCGCATATTGATTGTGGGACGAGTTGGTGTGGGGGTATGTTCAGTCCCTTGTAGCCAGAAGGTTTCTAGTTCGAATCCACCTCAAGCCGCCGCTTAGGAACCCTGAGCAAGTCCTTCACTCACAATTTCTCATACGCTTCGGCATGAAACTCTGATTCAAGGTTCCGCGCTGTAGCGAGAGTGCCTCTGAATAGATTCTTCAAGGGACGCTATGACAAGTACTTATACATACATTTAAATAGCCATGCGTGATGCGCATTCTATACATGGCATATTTGGGAGGTGCTTCAATGTCACAATATTAATGGACTTCATACATGCACCGTTGCATGTTTGTTCCATTGCCACTGTTCATGTAATGTTACTTGTTGTTATCTAGCCTGTCGACCTGTTACAATGCTTGCCACATAGATGCACGCATACAAACACACATCCATACACACATCTGAGATCAATGCACTATGCCTACCACCTGCATAAATTATGTACATCCATATCACACCCACACAAATACTATAATAGATACTTTCATTCATTTCATTTCGAGAATTTATATAGCGCCTCTTCAAGAAACCTACTCAGAGGTGCTCCCAGCCCAGCCACAGCTAAAAAATGAGATTTGAGATACTTAAAAAACTTTACTGTATCACCTTCTTGTTGTTGCCCGACTCTAGCCGTTCTAGACTCTCAACTTCCCGTTACCTTGTCTGTTAACTCTGCTACGTCATACATACGTTTTTTCTCGTAACGTTCGTCTTCTGTTTTACAGACTGCGTGGCTTCTCCCTACTGGAAGAAGATAGGATTGAATGATGAGAGAACGGAGAATGACCTCAACGACCTTGGTCCTCTGTCACTTCTTCCAGGCTACGTCGATCGCCTTCGATCTTTCCTGGAGATGCATCTTTCGCCGCACGATAGACTCTCACGAAAGACCAACCTCTACCTGATCAAGCTGGATTGTTTAGCGGATCTGTGCATTCAACAGTAGTGTCTGGCAATGTTAGTGATGTGGCCTTAGCACGTGCAATAGTGTGGCCAAGGTCTAGTAGTATCTGGCAGTGTTGGTGTCTCCCAATAACATTTGCTATAATGTGGTTAAAGTCTGATAGCTCGTGTCTAGTAGTATCTGGCAGTATTGGTGTCTCCCAATAACATGTGCAATAATGTGGTTAAAGTCTGGTAGCATGTGTCTAGTAGTATCCGGCAATGTTGGTTTGGTGTCTCCCAATAACATTTGCAATAATGTGGCCAAGGTCTGATAACATATGTCTACCTGCAGGAAACATGAGAACTGATCATTAACTTCCACTAGCTACGAGAACCATTTTCGTTGAACTTGTTTTGATTGAATTGTCGCGTGCAATAATTTTTTTTAAGTTCGTAATTTGGAACGGCGTCAACCTTCAATCATGGAGACCTTTCCTTGTTGGCGAGCGGGTTTTCCGACAAGGAAATGGACAAATGCGCGTATGCCAAGGCCAAGAAACGAAGTCGCTAATGTTACAATGGATGTCTGCTGCTGGTGCATATTGTGGACATTTATTCTGCGTGAACTGAGCTGTTACTCTGAAGAATGACTCTGTATTAATTTTGTGCGCAACTTCGAGTTAGAAGTTCGTGTGTTTGGCAACCAGAGAGTAGTGTAGCCTTTAGTTAACTGACGGTCTCTGGTTCTAAGCCATGTGATGTTTATGTGCATGGGAACATTGATAAAGGCAGCATTTGAATGCTCAACATCTAGTGGGTGGCTAGCCACAGTAGCTATGTTTGTATATTGTATAATCGTTCAAGTTTCTGTCTGATCTAGCTCCTTTGGTGCCGTTGAAAATGCTGTTATAACAGTCAGGGTCAAAAGATGTGACTTTTGATTTTTCAAAAACATTTGTTTGAGCCGTCCGTGAAGGCTGGGGGGGGAAATTTACTGGTTAAGTTGACATTGTATCACTTGTCTTTCAGCGTTACATGACTTTGTTTCTATTGGAAAGTGAGATAAATTGTTCTGAAAATAGGCTTTATTTCCAGAACGAACTTTACTGTTATTACCACTGTCTTGTCTTCCAGAGTTACATGACTTTATATTGTCTCAATAAAGTGAGATTTGTTTTTGTATATCTATAGGCTTTATTTTTTGAATGAACATTGCTGCATCACTTTATTTGTCTTCCAGGGTTACATGACTTTCTATTGTCTCAATAAAGTGGGATTTGTTTTGTTTCCGAATATAGGCTGTTTGTACTTTTTGTGAGAATGCTAGTTAAGATTGCCCGGTGCTCAGTAGAGAATATCTCTTCGTAGTGTTTATATTATTCGTTTTTGAGTATTTTTTGGGAAATTTGCTGAGAGCAATCAACTCAAATTCATGAGTGTTTATATTTAGGTATTGAAACTGTATGCATATGATTTCTACGTGTGAAGTAAACTTTGAAATGCTCTAATTCTTTTCTATTTTTGATGGATGTGCGTAGAATGGATGTGCGTAGAGTGGGGTGATAAATGAGGGAATGCTTAGCACTGTGGATATATGATGCCTGCAAAGCTCTGTGGAGTTTAAAAAGTCAAGCAAACATATTAAACAACCTGAATGATTGACAGACAGTCTACGTAGCGCCTAAAGTGTGGAAAAATAAGTGCCTGGACGCTCAAAGAATGGAAACCAAACTCCGCACATGGGTTCAACCCCACAGTATTTCTTAGGTCCCACTGTAAAGTCTTTTTGCATCCCACCTCTACGTGGATCATAGGCTGACACCCACCCACAGTTATTTATCAATTCTCCTTCTGTGTCATTGTTGCTATTGCCATATATCCACCTCGTATTGACCGTTGATGATGATAACGGCGATGATGATGATGATGATGACGGCAACGATGATGATGATGATGATGACGGCAACGATGATGATCATGATGATGATGATGATGACGATGATGATAACGACGACGATGATGATGATGATGATGATGATATATTCTGTTTATTGAGTTCTTGCTGACATACTGCAGCCAGTTACAAACAAGAAATTTTAAAGAAAAGCAGAATAATTCAGTCAATTGGTCATCTATATTGTTGCTCTGTAGAGGCGATAAGCCGATAATATCTAAACATTATGTTTAGAGTAGCTGAGCCTGAAAGGAATAGGATTGGCTTGAACAAACGAAAGTGATGAATTCATATTGAAATTATGGAATGCACAGGACACAAGTTACCTAAATTTGAACAATGGAATGTAATAGCATATTTAAGAAAATAATGGTTTCAAAGTCCTAAAGCTGGACATGTCAAAACGCAGAAATGGTATAACCAATGTATGGGTTCTCTCTTTTAAACCTGATTCCTAAATTGAGCCCAGTCAAATACATAATAATAATACTAAAAATAATATTTTTTCTTTAATTAAACACCTGCAAGACGCACTGCGCTTTACATTTACAAGTTATGCAGTAATCTTAATTAAACTTAACTACTAACTGAACAGACAGCTTTGTAATTACTTTGTAATTACATCTTCATCTGTTAAATGACACTAAGTCTAATTCTACTAGTATATTATTGTAAAATTTTGTGCTTAGAAATTAAATAGTTCTATTCAATAAGTTTCTAGTTTCCTTATAGTAAGCATCGATTCGCCACCTATCGGATGAAGAAAAACTCGGACGCCGTAAAAATTGTGGCATCCATATATATTCGCTGTTTATAAGCGCTGAATGCAGCGCTGTCAGCAACAGCCAGCGCTTGAGCGTTTGCTTAAGCAACGCCGAGTTCTATATAAAGGGAAGACGGCGTGTGGATTACCCTCACTTACAGTAAACACAGGTGAAGATGGATGTCTCAGTGCCAGCGCCAAGTGCTACTCCACAGTCCAACGGTCCAAACCAGGACGCAAAGACAAATCTGTGAGCTTATAAGGAAATATTTTATTTTGCTTGTAGTCGGTAATTCTATTCGTGCTTTGAGAAGTTTTTCTAGCGCGTGATCCTTTCCAAGGCTTGAGGGTTTGTCGAACATGCGATGGCACACTCGTGATCGGCTTATTGGGGCATGGACACAATAACACAACAATAGCACAAGAAGTTGGGTCTTAGGCTGTGATTTTTCGGGCATCGAGTGTCCTTTGTGAGATATTAAAACTGTGCAGTCTGAAAGGTCATCGGTAGAATGCTGTGAAAGGTAGTTTGTACTAGGGCCGGGCTTAACGGATATTATAGTTGCAATGCTGTCCTAGTTTTGCGGAAGTTCTTGCAGACCAGCAATCTATCAATCAATCAGTCAATCAATCAAGTTTCGTTTATTAGGAA
Organism: Lumbricus terrestris; assembly: GCA_949752735.1. Classification (NCBI taxonomy): domain Eukaryota; kingdom Metazoa; phylum Annelida; class Clitellata; order Crassiclitellata; family Lumbricidae; genus Lumbricus; species Lumbricus terrestris. Next base: position 38,062,875 of record OX457048.1, read on the forward strand.
TAAACCGACAGATCTGAACGCAACTTATACATTTTCACACTTTGGATCTATTCTATTTTTAAAGACTGGTTTATGGTAATAAGGTTTACATGAAATTAAAATTATGGGTAGTTGTGGATATTTGACTGGTGATTAGTGTTGTACTTGAGGGCAAGGAATCAATTTATGTTTTTAGATTTAGTACTTTGTTATGATGGGAAACCATGGGGATGGGGCGTAGCCAGTATCGAGTAGAAATAATATCAATACATGCAGTGACAACTTAGCTAAATAGTGATTTAATGGTAAACTCCATGTCTTGATGGTGTCGTATGACTATAGCATCGTATAAGTTTTCATTCTAGTGATCGCATGCGAAACATTTGCTGTTCTAGGGAGGGTATCCTATTTACCCTTGGTAACCCTCTTCTTGATGTGTCGGCAGAAGTGGACGAAGCTTTCCTAGCAAAGTAAGTATGGACTTAAGAAAGAATTTTGATCCTCATCATATAAACTATGAAGTTATAATTATTTATAATCTGTTGTTCTTTTTCTTGCATCAATTTTGCTGTTGCCATCTTCATCAAAGCATACTCTGCACTCATCGTTTTTTTTGTCAACTTTAGTTATATAAAATTAATTTAATTTATTGATTTTTAAAATTAACTTGTATGCTTATAATTTATTTATTATTGACTTATTAAGCTTGTTGACATTATCATGATTAGGTTGTACTGTGAGAGGCGCTTTATAAATCCGAAAATAGTATCGTGCATCATTGCGTTTCATTATCTTTTCAAATCGATATTCACGACGATATCGCCATCGTAATAATAGATTCTTATTCAAACAGGAACACTAATGATGACTTCCTTGTTTGCTTTTCAAGGTACGGACTGAAAGCAAACGATGCGATTCTTGCCGGTGACAATCACAAAGTCTTGTAAGTTGATTTCTTCGTTGTTGATAAAATTCAGCTATTAATTGACTGGCTCTGTTGGTTGAGCACTGGTTTTATTGTTTGGCTGATTTTCACGAACCAGTCGCAGGTACCTAGTTGCACTGCTTTAGCCTACAGATCAGATCAACATGGTGTAGTCGAAGGTTTCACGAAATTTTTGCAAACTTGCTTTTGTAATCTGAACATTGTAACCCACCCAACCGTGCAACTCTCAGCTCTGCTGACGAATATATAGCATATTAACAAATGCGCTACTTAAATAGTTAAACTGCTTTTACTGATATTGACTCTTGCATAGGCATTTTTTGTGAGGTACTTAAGATAAACTTTACTAATCGCATGCTTACATGCCTGGAGCGCATTTGCCGAGTTTGCCTTGAAGTTGCGCTTTGCAGGTTTCTGAGTGCAGTTACGACTGTTACTATAGATACGCATTGATGTTTAGGTGCCAGGATATGTTGGATTCTGGCTACAAGGTCGACTACGTTCCAGGTGGTGCCACTCAGAACACCGCTCGGGTTGCTCAGGTTGGTTGCAAAGTTTTATCGACGATGACGTTAACAATCCTCTTTCAATCAACGCATCTGTCTGTGACTTGTTTGGCAAATCGTCCCTCCTGCTGAAGTCCCCCGTGCAAGGCCATAGCTAGGGGTGTGCTTTGGGTGTTTGAACACCCCCGAAATTACATGATGTAATAATGAAATGATACATTTGCTGGCATATGACGAAAGAACTACAGCGTGTACTGTTTTGTCCGTCCAGAACCCGCTATATTCATTCATTCATTCGGACATTTATATGGTGCTCCTTCGAGAAAAAACTACTCGGAGGCGCTCCCGACTTATATATGAGAGCTCACGACGCTTCTTCAAATCCATTAGTCGATTGACTTGGTTGCTTGTCACGACATTTAACTGTTGCAACAGTTGCTTGTGGGCTTGCTGACAGTCGAGTAAACACCCGAAATAAAATCGTTTCTACGGCCTTGCCACCCTGGCTCCGCGTTGGCTGTGAGCTGAAAAGCAACGACCAAAAGCTGCCTCTGTTAAAATGTGAACTTTGCCCCAGAGCACCATCTGTTCTAAACAATGTTTGTCGTCTTCGTGTTCACGAGCTAGCGCAAGAGTTCAATGTAACATATTTGCAACCACACCTTATTTACCCATGCTTTTTCATCAGACTATGGTCCTCTTTACTATGGATGTTGACTGTTGAGTCAAGATAAATAGACCTAAACATCTGGATTTGCTGGACTTTTTTAGCGTGCAGTTGTGCACGAAATGTGCAGTCGTAGAACACTTCTGTACAGTTAAAACTAGCAAAGACGGTCATTGTCCTCCGATTGGAAGTAATTTACCTTGGAGGATCGGAACGGAAAGAAGGAGTTGTGCAATTAAAAAATTCTTAAAACAGTCCTGTGGATTTGGTGGTGGTGACAGTCATTTATTGATTCAGTTTTTAGTCTGTCTATTAACTCTGTCCATCAACGTCAACACGTTCTTCACTATTATGGTAACTGGTACCCCAACTGCCTTTGTCCACTATATAAAAAAAAATTTCTTCGTCTTTCTCGCTGGAGGTGTCTGTGATTGGTGAGCACTCTGCTAGGTGCTATATAAATTTGCAGATACATTACAATATAATTTGCCTGCTTTCTACCAGTTGCTCAAGACCTATCTTTTTAGCTGTAGCTGGGCAGGGAGCGCCTCTGAGTAGGCTTCTTGAAGGGGCGCTATATAAGTTTTCGGAATGAATTCATGATGTCAATTTTACAGATAAAAAACCCAATTATAATTTAGAGATAGTAATACATTTCAGAAGAAGGCTGGGGGTCGGACAGGGGTCGAAGTTGAGGGTTCGATTCCATGCTGACCTGTGCTCTGTTTCTGTTGATTGCAGTGGCTGCTTGGGGTCAAGAGGGCAACGACCTACATGGGTTGCATCGGAAGGGATAAGTTCGGAGAGATCATGGAGGAGCGGATGAAGGACGTCGGAGTAAATGTCGTCTACAAGTACGTCGACACGGAATCAACTGGAACCTGTGCGGTCTGTGTCACAGGAACAGGAACACACAGGTATGCTACATGTACAGGCACCAATAGGTACGATACAGGTACCGATAGGTATGATGGTGGGGTAGGTACAGGCGCCAACAGGTGCGATAAAGGTGCATGTACGCTACAGGTACAGGCACAATAGGTACAATACAGGTAGAGACACCAAAAGGTACGATACAGATGCAATACAGGTACAGGGACCAATGGGTATGATACAGGTAGAGTACAGGCATCAGTAGGTACAATTGTGGTACGGGCACCAAGAGGTACAATGATGGACAGCTTGACAAAGCTCTAAACAATGAAAGAGAGACAATGAATATTAGATATATCTTGCTTTTTGAACATATTAAATTTGTTTTCCAGTCAGCATCATATATAGTTATTTTGGCATAGTTTTTGCATTTTGATTGATTTCATTAGATTCAGGTTAAATTAAAGCAGAAGGAGGAAAACACAATCAGAGAGATGAAGAGAGATAGAGGGTTTCCTATAGCATGGGCGCCACCCGTAGATGTTGTTGAAGGAGGGGAGGGGCAAAACGCAACAGTCACAGTTAACAAGAGCTTCAATAATGCATGGCGGGACATTATTTTACATTTGCCTTTTTTATAAAGGTTTCTAAATGTAAATTTTTCGGTTCTACTTTGATGTTTTAGCGCTAAGAAATTTTGTTTAAGATCAAAAAGTAGAAATTAAAAATAGGTGCAAATTATCCAGGAAGGGCATATGCCACTCTTGCCCCCCCTATGTGCAGGCACCAATGAGAGATAGATGGAGAGAGACAAGACAGGCATACAGACAGAGAGAGGAATACTTAATATGGATACTCATGGATGTTTATGGTATGGTTAATTTGTTTAGGTCTCTGGTTGCTTATCTCGGGGCAGCCAATCTCTTCGCCAAGGACCATTTAGACGTTGCCGACAATCGAGCGCTCTTAGAGAAGGCGCAGTGCTTCTACACAGCAGTGAGTTTATTCAGCATCAGAATCAATCAATTAATCAATCAATCAATCAGTACTCTTCATTTTGTCATCTTGTCTTTGCTCCGGCCTATCAACGTGAGCTCCGATATTCTGTATCTGTTGTCCTAGCTCGTAGAGCCCTGCATTCGGCCTTCAGCGGGGAGCTTTTGTTACTTTGTGTTGGAATGTCAACCTGTTAGCATCGTACTTTCTCAATTGCAAGTCCATCTGTCTGGAATTGTCTCCAATTGGAGATGCGCCTGCTACCCAGGTTTGATTCATCCGTGTTTTACAGGCTCCTTAAGACTTAATCTGTATCAACGTGGTTGGACGGGAGTGCATCTGAGTGGTCTTCTTGAAGTTGCGCTATATAAATTCTGTGAAATTTATTGATGAATAGTCTTCGTGTATCAGGATCTTGCATAAAAAAAGCGAGAACGATGTAAACACTGAGTGTAGAGAGAAAGAGAGAGAAGGTTATCTAGTCTTTAACACTTTACCAACCAATGGATTTCTCATGCCATTTACAGCACATTGGCAGGTAAGGGGTTAAGGACCTTTCTAAATACGTTTCTTCATCTTTTGCACTTTCCCTCTCTGTTGTTTCATATATTAATAATATTTCTATTTTATTTATACGATTATTTTTTTAATACGATTACTTAATTTAATTTTTTAATATGATTATTTAATTTGATGTTTTAATATGATTATTTAATCTGATTATGTCATTGGTTTTTCCCATTCAGGGTTTTCCGTTGACCGTATGTCCTGACGTGATGCTCGACGTGGCGCGATTCGCATCCTCGCACAATCGGACGTACGCCATCAATCTCTCGGCGCCATTCCTTTGCACCGTCTTCAAGGAACCGATGCTGCGGCTGCTGCCGTACGTCGACATCCTCTTCGGAAATGAAACGGTCGGTGCCAATGCAGCATTGTCTCTGCATTGTTGTTGATCTCTTTGTTCTTGATTGCTTTAGCGCTACGTTGGCGCCTGCAGATATATATTTGCAGGAGGGGAAAAGTGTGATGGTCGTTGTTAAATTTTTTGCAAGAGCTGAAAAATGCAAGGCAGGAAGTTAAGAGCTGGGTTATCTTTCACACAGGTTTCTAAATGTAAATTTCTTTGTTTCACTTGTGTACAGTTAGTGTTTTTTAGTGCAGAAACAAGTCATAGACAGAAAATCAGTTTAAAATATTTGTCATTTTTCTAGCAGGAGGGCAAGCGTTTGATTTGCGAATGAATTTGATTTTAAAGGAAGTTTACAGTTGGACTTTTGATAATAGATCTGAGTTTTCAGGCACCTTGTCCTTGTTTAACTCTCTCTGTCTCGGTAAGCTCCTGATTTCTGTTCCATTTTCCTGATGAAGTTCTTGCGCTTTATTTGTATTTTTTTTAATTTCAGGAGGCTGCTGAGTTTTCCAAAGCGAACGACCTTGGGGTGAGTGCCCTTCCCAGCTTTTGTAGGGTCAGCTTGTTGGGATAATTCGCTTTTCCTACGTTGATTGAATAATTTATTGAACGTACTGTTGCATTAGTAGAACAACTATGGCTGCTCAAAGTTACCTATTTTACGCAGTAAAAATGCGTAATGTTACAACTTTATTGTATGTGTATGTAAATTTACGGTTTTGTTTCGAAATAAATTTTATTGGTAAATAAATTGGTTATTTAATTGCTGAGCTGGACGTGATGGACGACCTGTTGGCTGCCAACAGTTAACTTCGACTCCTGTAATAACATGTAACGTTGCAGTTCATTACTATGAGTTGAAATTATTTTGCATTGTGTCAGTTTGAAATCAGAAGGAGATTTTCTTTATTATTATTATTATAATATTCGCTTTTCTGTCTTGTGGGGTTACGAGACATCATTGAGGAAAGAATGGAGGGGAAAAGGATGCGAGGTAGACCAAGAACAATGCTGCTGGACTGGATGCTGACAGAGGAGGGATACAGCAGTGGACTGAAAAGAGAAGCAAAGAACAGAGAAAAATGGCGTCGTTGGACATACGAATCTGCATGATGGCAGAGAACGTGAAGAAGAAAGGGTTAGGAAGCGCTCAGTATCTCCCAATCGGTTTCTTACTTAGTTGACTACCTTGTTGACCTGTTTAGTTGACGTCTGTGGTTTTTGTTGTTGTGTTGATCGCAGTCAACGGACGTCAAGGAGATCGCGTTGCAGATCGCTCGTTGGCCGAAAGACAACGGAGCGAAGGAGCGGATGGTGATCTTTACTCAGGGATGTGATCCAACGCTTGTTGCTCGTGGTACGCAATCAATGTCTCTTGCTTTTGTACGCAGCAGATGGAGATTATCTCAGCTACCACTGGACGTCCTCTCCATTCTTTAGATCAGTGGTTCCCAACCTTTTTTGGTGGTCGGGCCTTCTTCTAAGTTGGAGGACACGAGGGCCGCTTTTTCTTAGTTGAAGGACATTATGTGGCCACAAGACTAAAATTTAATTAACTATAAAATTGTTATAATTGAATAAAAAAAACGTTTACCTTTTAAAGTTCTGAACTGACTGCTGCTTGTGTTGATTATTGTTAAGAGTAGATTGATTGAATTAATTTAAGAAATTATTAGTCTTTCAAGTGATCAAACCAGTGATTGATTACTCAACCAAAGGTTTGCTAACTTAAGGAATTGTTAACATCTTAGTTGACAAAATGATTGACTTCTTTTTCTATAGTTATTTTAATGATTCATTTACGATTTACATAGTTGTGTGTTTGTTCATTCTTTGTTGGATCAGGTGGCATAGTTGACGAATATCCAGTTATTCGAATTGATGCAAAAGAGATTGCGGACACGAATGGAGCGGGCGACGCTTTTGTCGGGGGTCGGTAAAGTTTACATCATTACGGTTGTATTACGCGAATTTTTATGTACAGTGGTAAAATAGGTATTATATGGTACTGTATTCCACACAGTACTTTTATAGGAATTCAATTTGCTGTGATTTGTCATGGAAGTACTGTTGTTTCTTGTGTGCATTCAAATTTCTTTATCTTGATTTTATTTATCTGTGAAGTACTTTCTGGATCGACTTTCCAAAGCTTCTTTGGGCAATTCACTAACTGGTCAAGTCATTAGACCGAGTGCTTAAAATCATTAATTCGTGTGATATTGTCAACTGGTCATTTTTTTCTGCTTGTAAAAATATTCCATGTTCACTGCACTGCAGTATTGAAGCAAAACCAGACAGTACTTTTACTCGGACTGGTTTTCTTGGGCACACCGCAATAACTCACTTGACCAACTCTTCGGGCAATTTATGATCGATTTTGTTGTCAAGTTTTCTAAAGTATAAAGTTAGGTTCTCATAAGTCTTTGTGGAGTTCTCTAAATCCTTTTGTTTTATAAAGACTTTGTCAAGTTCTTTAAATTCTTAGTTCAGTTTTCTAAAGAATGTGACAAGTTTGAATAAAGTCGATATGAAGTTGTTTAAAATTCTTTGTTAAGTTCTCATAAACTTTTGTCTGTTTTTTAGGTTTCCTCGCTCAATTCGTTCTCGGTAAACCCGTTGACGTCTGCATTGCTTCCGGTCACTACGCTGCCAACTACATCATCCAGCAAATAGGAGTCCAGCTCAAGGACAAACCGACCTTCAAATAAACTTTCCAACAATCAACGACCCATTAAACGGTGGCAGGGCCAACAGGGAATGGGCGAGGGGTTTATGATATCCCTATTACCACTTTTCTCAGGAAGTAATCACAAAATTTCTGCAATTTCAGAATTTATCAACCTGCATTGGGCAATTTTAAATGTCTGCTATATGACGAATTGGTGAATAACCCATAAGCATTTTTTTCTGCAGTCGAGATTTATAGTATACCCTTTGAGGTAATCAACGTTGCTTTTTTTCTCAGCTTGACTTGGCTATGTGTAAACCATTTAATTTCATGCGGTCGACCTGGGTCCTTGTCAACTTCTTTCCGTTGCAAGATCTCCGCAGTGTAAGAATTGTGTGAAGGCAGGACTAATTAGAATAACTAGGACTGTGTTAGTAACTTACTGTCTAGAGTAAGTTCTGTGTGTAGATCTTGTACATGGGGGTGTCCGCAGATATTTTGCCGGGGGGGGTCAAACACAATGGTCACGGACCTACTGATTAAATTTTTAGGAAGAGATTGAAAATGCAAAGTAGGATGCTATTAAGAACACGGGTATTTTATCGAGGTTTCTGAATGTAAATTTCTCAATAATGTTAATTTCTCAATATCACTTTGTGTATTGTTAATATAAATATTATGCGGAAATTTATTAGCAGCCAAGTAGTAGTAGTTCAAAATGGGTGTAGTTTTTCCAGGGTGGGAGTAGTGCCCCCTCTTGCCCCTGTGGTGTGTGCACCCCTGATTGTATTCTTGAGTTCAGATTTAGCTGTAAATCGTGTTGTTTTTTGCCCAGCACAGCGTGGAGGGGTTTGATTTAAAACTGACCACAGAAGGGGGGAGGGTGTTGCAGCAGATTTTGCCAGCCTTCAATCCACGTGACATCTACTTGCGACTGGAGCAGTGACCCAGGGTTTGACCTTTACAAGCTAGGATTTAAGATTTGATCTGTCTATTCATTATGGCACAGTGTTGTGCAAGATTAACGTGGCTAGCACACGACCGACATTTATTGTCTAGCGGTGAAGCCAGCTTTTAACGATGATGTTTTACGATAAATGAACACAAGTGTCTGATATTGCCGTTGTAAAAGATTATGCTCGGCCACATTACTATTGTGCTTGCCTTCAATTTTCATATATCGCATTCGATGGAAATTACACAAATGTTGTGATTAAAATAAAATTTATCTTCATATTTTGTTTTACATGTATGCAGCACGTATTTCTAATTAGCAGCATCGACATGCAATAATTTATAAGGAGTTGGTGGCTAGTATTTTCATGGGTATGGTTACTATGGCACTCCCAGCTGAATTTTTTTAAATCATCATCTTGAAAAACAACTTAACTGTTAATGTAATCAAATGCCATCAGACAACTATGGGATAGCAAGTTATATGAAAATAGGCTAACAGGGCGCGGTGGTGGCGTCGTTGCCTTGAAGCCGGAAGGTTCGAGGTTCGAATCCACCTCAAGTCGCCGTGTAGGGACCTTGAACAAGTCCTTCACTCACAATTGCTTGGGCGCTACGGCGTGAAACTCCACTGCAGTGTCCGCTCTGCAGTCGGGAGCGCCTCTGAGTAGAGAGAGCTTGAAGGGGCACTATAGAAATGGATAAATAAATAAATAACATGGATGTCATAATTAGACATTTATTTTTGCATACGTTCATTTTGTCATATGCACCCTTAAGCAAATCACCTAAACACGGTGACCTCAGGGTTTAAAGTGGGTTGGAACGGCGTTCCCACTGCTCTCGAAAATATTGGCCTGCGTTCCCACTGCTCATCATGATGGAACTCTAAAACACATGCATTTCAATTAAATTCTTCATCAGCGTTCCCACTGCTCTCATCCAGCGTTCCCACTGCTCACCCAAACCACTTTAACCACTGGGTGACCTTCAATGAGAATTGCAATTTATGAACATCCCTAATCTGTCACAGCCATTGTTAAACACTCTACCACAAAATGAATAAGTTAAAAGTCATTCAGCCAACTAAATGGTTGTGCAGTATTGTGTTACGGCTAAACAACTCGGTTCATTTAAGAATCATGTTTACAAAGGCAGAGGTTCTGTGGCAGACGCGACGGTCGTGAGCAAATGTGGAATTCGTCCTCGTCAAAACTTTCCCGTTCGTCTTCGTCCCGAGTACTTGCTGTCGTTACAGACTTCCCTGGAGCACAATAGAAACGAACGTCAGAATGCATCGACAATAACTTCTGTTGAACAATTCGTGCAATTTTTTTTATAGAGCAACAAAATCTAACAATATATTTGTTAATCAATTGGGCCGAGTCAAAGCCCAACTGTACGATTTCAGTAGGTCAGGTCGCTGGTCTTGAGAGTTAATCAGCAGATCAAAGAAATTAAATGTCAAGCAGATATTAAAAAAATTCCAATGAATTATTGGCAGGTTATAAGAATCCACCTCAAGTCGCCGCGTAGGGACCTTGGGCAAGTCCTTCACTCACAGTTGCTCAGCGCCTCGGCATGAAACTCCGATGCAGTGTCCACACCGCAGTCGGGAGTGCCTCTGGGTAGGGAGCTGGAAGTGGCGCTATAACAAGTGCACATACAAACTCTGATAGGCAGGAAACGATAGGAAGGTGAGAGGTATTTCTCGGAAATGTCAATGGACTCTCATCCGACGACTACTCACTTCCCTTGTCTCTTCCTCCTTTCCTTCTTTTCCTGGATCCAGTCGGCTCGACTCAGCTTCGGAGCCTTGCCTCGAATCCTCTTCGCGTGCTCTCTGCAATTACACAAAAGATTTACTTTACTTAGACTTAGTTCCTCCTGTTCTGATCGGAACATTGGTCGACACGCAAAAGATCTTAAAAATTCAGAAGAATTTCTTAAAAGTCAAACGGCAGATTAAGAGTGAAATAGGCAGGTCACATGACCTGCAGCGACCTGTGGTGGTGCCGCAATTGTGTTCATGGTTAACAGACAAAGTTATTCCTGTCAGGGGTGGATACAGAAATTTTCGAATGGGAGGTGGAGGTGCAAAATTTTCGGTCTCGGGACAGAGGGAACAATATCGTCTTGGTCAACGAAAAATCTGACGACTCGAATTCCAAGAAAAAGTTACCATTTTATCTGCCAAAATAGTTGATGACCGTTTTCTTAAAGATACCATTTCCCAGAAAAAGCGCACCATTTTCCCCGCAAAAATAACTGATGACCTTTTTTGTCGTACAATTTTCCGAGCCAGAACAGCTGGTCAAAAATAAAATAATTTCTAAATGGGGGGCCATGGCCGGATTTGCCCCCCTGATGCATGTCAACTACAGTGGCATTGTATAATCAGCTCATTAAGAACATTTAATGTACTAAATGAGCCGCTGTTCATAGAACTTCAAACAGCCAAATAAATCAATTCCAAAAAAATCCAAATAATAAATTCCAAATAATAAATTCCAAATAAATAAATTCCAAATGAATAAATTCCAAATAAACAAATTCCAAATAAATTAATTCCAAATAAATTCCAAATGAATAAATTCCAAATAAACAAATTCCAAATAAAAAATTCCAAATAAATAAATCTCCACTGATTGGAAAGATCAGCTATCACGTACATCCTACCATCGTTAACATTACAAACAATATTAGCATTCATTCAATCACTACAACAACTTCTATAGCACCTCTTCAACGAAACCACTCGGAGATGTTCCCGATTCCAACACGGCCAAAAAGAATTTACATGGTTATATAGCGTCGGCAGCATTACAATAATTTTTCGCCATAAATTTTAAGCTGTGTACCTTTTCGTTGCGTTGGCACATTGTCTGTCCTCCTCTTCGTCGAGACCCTTAGGCACTTGGAATGTGCCATCGCCCGTAAACAAGCAAAGAAAGATTCTGCAATTTAAGCAAGATATACGTAAATTCAATGATCAACTACATATATTTATATAGCACTGTAGTGAATCTCTCACAAGGGCAAATCTTTAAATTGACTTTACATAAAGCTCATTGGGGAAGGGTGGGTGCCGTGCACGATGGTGCTGAGGTTAGCATGCTGGAATGTTAAAATGAGGGGTGGGTGGTGGAGGGTTAAATCCAAGCCATGGCAGAAATTTGTTTTCTGATAATAATAATAATAGTAATAATCCATTTTTTCTTTCCAAACCGACACAACGCAGTATAATGATTACAATCGGTATTATTATTATTATTTCAGAAATTTGTATAGCACCTCTTCAAGGTAGGCTACTCAGCAGCGCTCCCGGCCCACCCACGCCTAAATAAAAGTTTTTAGGTTCTTAAGTAACAGAGTGGAGTGACCCCTGGGAATTAAGCGCAGTGTAGCAGGGAGACCATTTATTCGGTAATGAATGGAAGATCACAAATTATTACAAGAGTCGAATATTTACTCGTGTTTACCATGCAGCCAACTCTCAATTACTCATATACTTTGAATTAGCAATTGCTGCTCCCTGCACTACTGCACTTGTAATTTGGCAGTGCCAGTCCCAAGCCTGGAGAATGGAGGAGGGCAACACCAATCAACTTTGATATAACACAGCACTGTCTTTAAACAGCAACAAACAGCATTCGTGCTTTAAAATTTTAAAATGAATAGATTCCGTACTTCCTGGCCTTGGCACTCTTCGGATAGTCAACCACGAGACCGCCTCTGAATCCGGCCTTCTCCGCCTGCTGCTTGATGAGATTGGCCTGAAAACAGATGATTTCCATTCATTCATTCATTCATTCTATGAATTTAATATAGCGCCCCTTCAAGAAACCTATTCAGGAGCGCTCCCAGTCCAGCCACAGCAAAAGAAAACAGACTCGAGAGGTTTATGAAGCAAAGTTTGATTGGTCAGATGTAATAAATGCCGCTTCGGAGGAAGGCTGTTCCATCCGAATCGGAACTTGCAAGAGACCGTGGTGCAGAAAGTTTTCATTTATACCAACCTCCATAGCATCAGTGTCAAATGTGTCGTAATTTGACACTTACCTTGAGAAAAGAAATATGTTTTGCGGAGAGACAAAGACGTAGCAACAGATCTAGAATGAATGAAAGCAGATAAGTAAGAGGGGAGGGCATTGAAGAGGGTGGGCCCAATGATGGAAAATGATCTAGTTTGGGCCAAAGTGGTCCTTGATCGCAGGGCCAATGTGGTCCTTGATCACTGGTGCTAAAAACCCACCCATTAGACAGTCGTGAAACACACCGTTTCAAAAACAGCCATAAGAATCCGTACAGTGTACCATTTCAAATCCAACCAAAACCAAAATTTCTAAACGCATTCTGTCTCTTCTCTACCATCATCACTCAGAACTTAACTTTAAAAGTGCGCCCATTTCGACCTGCAAACACGCAGTAGCCACAATTCCACTTTCCCTTAACAGATTTCAACTGAGCAGCATCTAGAACTGATCAAGAGTTTGACTACCTCACTTGAGATGACTATTGACTAGATCACGTAAGATATTGGCACTATAGAAGCTGTTTCATTACCGGTAGCAAGGTCATAGCTAGGGGGGTGTTTTGGGTGTTTGAACACCCCATGAAATGGAAAATGTGAAAAATATTATAATGCATAATTTACGAGCACATGATGTGAAAACCATGAAATAAAACCATGAAAACACCCCCCGAAATATTCCGGATGACTAAAAAAAAGGTCATCAGTTTTTTGGGGAAGAAAAATTGATGAGTGAAACACTCCCCGGAATCAAATCCTGGCTACGGCCTTGACCGGTAGAATAGGTTATCTCACCCAAATATTCGACCCAAATATCTCACCTGTTCGTCATTTTCGGGGTAGAACTGAAGCGCGGCTCTCGCATCTCGACTCTGAAGAAGCAAAACAGAAACTATGTGACAAAAGTGAAAGCCGTTTAAAAACCAGTCTGAAGACAGCTACGGTCAATGAACGTGCTTCTTTTGTCGCTGCGCTTGTTCATCACGTTCGACTTTTTCTATGCACATCTCAAAACTGTCCTTTATGGTCATACTGGCGTCGGGAGAGCGTCTAAACAGTTGCCTTGAGGGACACTATATACGTAATACGCCTACACCCTGGAACTCTACCAGGATCCTTCCTTACTAAACTTAAAACTGCTCTTTTTGGGCGCGCTGGAGTCGGGAGCGCCTCTGAGTAGTTTTTTCTTGAAGGAGTGCTATATAAATGTCCGAATGAATGAATGAAAATCCTCGTAACGAACGAATTAATAAATGTTTTGCCGTATGGTCGGGTGTGCACTTCTGATCTTTAGCCGCATCAAATACTATTATCGAAGATTAGATCAGATTAGATCAGATTAGATTAGATCAGATTAGATCAGATTAGATTAGATCAGATTAGATTAGATCAGATTAGATCAGATTAGATTAGATTACATTAGATCAGATTAGATTAGATTAGATCAGATTACATTAGATCAGATTAGATTAGATCAGATTAGATCAGATTAGATTAGATTACATTAGATCAGATCAGATTAGATTAGATCAGATTAGATTAGATTAGATTAGATTAGATCAGATTACATTAGATCAGATTAGATTAGATCAGATTAGATTAGATTAGATCAGATTAGATTAGATTACATTAGATCAGATTAGATTAGATCAGATTAGATTAGATTAGATCAGATTAGATTAGATTACATTAGATCAGATTAGATTAGATCAGATTAGATCAGATTAGATTAGATCAGATTAGATTAGATTACATTAGATCAGATCAGATTAGATCAGATTAGATTAGATCAGATTAGATCAGATTAGATTAGATTACATTAGATCAGATTAGATTAGATTAGATCAGATTACATTAGATCAGATTAGATCAGATTAGATCAGATTAGATTAGATTACATTAGATCAGATTAGATTAGATCAGATTAGATCAGATTAGATTAGATTACATTAGATCAGATTAGATTAGATTAGATCAGATTAGATTAGATCAGATTAGATCAGATTAGATTAGATTACATTAGATCAGATTAGATCAGATTAGATTAGATTACATTAGATCAGATTAGATCAGATTAGATCAGATTAGATTAGATCAGATTAGATTAGATCAGATTAGATTAGATTAGATCAGATTAGATCAGATTAGATTAGATTAGATCAGATCAGATTAGATTAGATTACATTAGATCAGATTAGATTAGATCAGATTAGATTAGATCAGATTAGATCAGATTAGATTAGATTACATTAGATCAGATTAGATTAGATTAGATTAGATTACATTAGATCAGATTAGATCAGATTAGATCAGATTAGATTAGATTAGATTAGATTACATTAGATCAGATTAGATTAGATCAGATTAGATCAGATTAGATTAGATTAGATTAGATCAGATTAGATCAGATTACATTAGATCAGATTAGATTAGATCAGATTAGATCAGATTAGATTAGATCAGATTAGATTAGATTACATTAGATCAGATTAGATTAGATTACATTAGATCAGATTAGATCAGATTAGATTAAATCAGATCAGATTAGATTAGATCAGATTAGATTAGATTAGATCAGATCAGATTAGATTAGATTACATTAGATCAGATTAGATTAGATCAGATTAGATCAGATTAGATTAGATCAGATTAGATCAGATTACATTAGATCAGATTAGATTAGATCAGATTAGATCAGATTAGATTAGATTACATTAGATCAGATTAGATTAGATCAGATTAGATCAGATTAGATTAGATCAGATTAGATTAGATTACATTAGATCAGATTAGATTAGATTACATTAGATCAGATTAGATCAGATTAGATTAGATTACATTAGATCAGATTCGATTAGATCAGATTAGATCAGATTAGATTAGATCAGATTAGATTAGATCAGATTAGATCAGATTAGATTAGATTACATTAGATCAGATTAGATTAGATCAGATTAGATTAGATCAGATTAGATTACATTAGATCAGATTAGATCAGATTAGATTAGATTACATTAGATCAGATTAGATCAGATTAGATTAAATCAGATCAGATTAGATTAGATTAGATTAGATCAGATTAGATCAGATTAGATCAGATTAGATTAGATTACATTAGATCAGATTAGATTAGATCAGATTAGATTAGATCAGATTAGATCAGATTAGATTAGATTACATTAGATCAGATTAGATCAGATTAGATTAGATTACATTAGATCAGATTAGATCAGATTAGATTAGATCAGATTAGATCAGATTAGATTAGATTAGATTAGATCAGATTAGATCAGATTAGATCAGATTAGATTAGATTACATTAGATCAGATTAGATTAGATCAGATTAGATTAGATCAGATTAGATCAGATTAGATTAGATTACATTAGATCAGATTAGATCAGATTAGATTAGATTACATTAGATCAGATTAGATTAGATTACATTAGATCAGATTAGATCAGATTAGATTAGATTACATTAGATCAGATTAGATTAGATCAGATTAGATCAGATTAGATTAGATCAGATTAGATTAGATCAGATTAGATCAGATTAGATTAGATTACATTAGATCAGATTAGATCAGATTAGATTAGATTACATTAGATCAGATTAGATCAGATTAGATTAAATCAGATCAGATTAGATTAGATTAGATTAGATCAGATTAGATCAGATTAGATCAGATTAGATTAGATTACATTAGATCAGATTAGATTAGATCAGATTAGATTAGATCAGATTAGATCAGATTAGATTAGATTACATTAGATCAGATTAGATCAGATTAGATTAGATTACATTAGATCAGATTAGATCAGATTAGATTAGATCAGATTAGATCAGATTAGATTAGATTACATTAGATCAGATTAGATCAGATTAGATTAAATCAGATCAGATTAGATTAGATTAGATTACATTAGATCAGATTAGATCAGATTAGATTAGATAAGATTAGATTAGATAAGATTAGATTAGATTAGATTAGATCAGATTAGATTAGATCAGATTAGATCAGATTAGATTAGATTACATTAGATCAGATTAGATCAGATTAGATTAAATCAGATCAGATTAGATTAGATTAGATTACATTAGATCAGATTAGATCAGATTACATTAGATCAGATTAGATTAGATCAGATTAGATCAGATTAGATTAGATCAGATTAGATTAGATCAGATTAGATCAGATTAGATTAGATTACATTAGATCAGATTAGATTAGATCAGATTAGATTAGATCAGATTAGATTACATTAGATCAGATTAGATCAGATTAGATTAGATTACATTAGATCAGATTAGATCAGATTAGATTAAATCAGATCAGATTAGATTAGATTAGATTAGATCAGATTAGATCAGATTAGATCAGATTAGATTAGATCAGATTAGATCAGATTAGATCAGATTAGATTAGATCAGATTAGATCAGATTAGATTAGATTACATTAGATCAGATTAGATTAGATCAGATTAGATCAGATTAGATTAGATCAGATTAGATTAGATCAGATTAGATCAGATTAGATTAGATTACATTAGATCAGATTAGATTAGATCAGATTAGATTAGATCAGATTAGATTACATTAGATCAGATTAGATCAGATTAGATTAGATTACATTAGATCAGATTAGATCAGATTAGATTAAATCAGATCAGATTAGATTAGATTAGATTAGATCAGATTAGATCAGATTAGATCAGATTAGATTAGATTACATTAGATCAGATTAGATTAGATCAGATTAGATTAGATCAGATTAGATCAGATTAGATTAGATTACATTAGATCAGATTAGATCAGATTAGATTAGATTACATTAGATCAGATTAGATCAGATTAGATTAGATCAGATTAGATCAGATTAGATTAGATTAGATTAGATCAGATTAGATCAGATTAGATCAGATTAGATTAGATTACATTAGATCAGATTAGATTAGATCAGATTAGATTAGATCAGATTAGATCAGATTAGATTAGATTACATTAGATCAGATTAGATCAGATTAGATTAGATTACATTAGATCAGATTAGATTAGATTACATTAGATCAGATTAGATCAGATTAGATTAGATTACATTAGATCAGATTAGATTAGATCAGATTAGATCAGATTAGATTAGATTACATTAGATCAGATTAGATCAGATTAGATTAGATTACATTAGATCAGATTAGATCAGATTAGATTAAATCAGATCAGATTAGATTAGATTAGATTAGATCAGATTAGATCAGATTAGATCAGATTAGATTAGATTACATTAGATCAGATTAGATTAGATCAGATTAGATTAGATCAGATTAGATCAGATTAGATTAGATTACATTAGATCAGATTAGATCAGATTAGATTAGATTACATTAGATCAGATTAGATCAGATTAGATTAGATCAGATTAGATCAGATTAGATTAGATTACATTAGATCAGATTAGATCAGATTAGATTAAATCAGATCAGATTAGATTAGATTAGATTACATTAGATCAGATTAGATCAGATTAGATTAGATAAGATTAGATTAGATAAGATTAGATTAGATTAGATTAGATCAGATTAGATTAGATCAGATTAGATCAGATTAGATTAGATTACATTAGATCAGATTAGATCAGATTAGATTAAATCAGATCAGATTAGATTAGATTAGATTACATTAGATCAGATTAGATCAGATTACATTAGATCAGATTAGATTAGATCAGATTAGATCAGATTAGATTAGATCAGATTAGATTAGATCAGATTAGATCAGATTAGATTAGATTACATTAGATCAGATTAGATTAGATCAGATTAGATTAGATCAGATTAGATTACATTAGATCAGATTAGATCAGATTAGATTAGATTACATTAGATCAGATTAGATCAGATTAGATTAAATCAGATCAGATTAGATTAGATTAGATTAGATCAGATTAGATCAGATTAGATCAGATTAGATTAGATCAGATTAGATCAGATTAGATCAGATTAGATTAGATCAGATTAGATCAGATTAGATTAGATTACATTAGATCAGATTAGATTAGATCAGATTAGATCAGATTAGATTAGATCAGATTAGATTAGATCAGATTAGATCAGATTAGATTAGATTACATTAGATCAGATTAGATTAGATCAGATTAGATTAGATCAGATTAGATTACATTAGATCAGATTAGATCAGATTAGATTAGATTACATTAGATCAGATTAGATCAGATTAGATTAAATCAGATCAGATTAGATTAGATTAGATTAGATCAGATTAGATCAGATTAGATCAGATTAGATTAGATTACATTAGATCAGATTAGATTAGATCAGATTAGATTAGATCAGATTAGATCAGATTAGATTAGATTACATTAGATCAGATTAGATCAGATTAGATTAGATTACATTAGATCAGATTAGATCAGATTAGATTAGATCAGATTAGATCAGATTAGATTAGATTACATTAGATCAGATTAGATCAGATTAGATTAAATCAGATCAGATTAGATTAGATTAGATTACATTAGATCAGATTAGATCAGATTAGATTAGATAAGATTAGATTAGATAAGATTAGATTAGATTAGATTAGATTAGATTAGATTACATTAGATCAGATTAGATCAGATTAGATCAGATTAGATCAGATTAGATTAGATTAGATTAGATCAGATTAGATTAGATTACATTAGATTACATTAGATCAGATTAGATCAGATTAGATTAGATCAGCTTAGATCAGATTAGATTAGATTACATTAGATCAGATTAGATCAGATTAGATTAAATCAGATCAGATTAGATTAGATTAGATTAGATCAGATTAGATCAGATTAGATCAGATTAGATTAGATTACATTAGATCAGATTAGATTAGATCAGATTAGATTAGATCAGATTAGATCAGATTAGATTAGATTACATTAGATCAGATTAGATCAGATTAGATTAGATCAGCTTAGATCAGATTAGATTAGATTACATTAGATCAGATTAGATCAGATTAGATTAAATCAGATCAGATTAGATTAGATTAGATTAGATCAGATTAGATCAGATTAGATCAGATTAGATTAGATTACATTAGATCAGATTAGATTAGATCAGATTAGATTAGATCAGATTAGATCAGATTAGATTAGATTACATTAGATCAGATTAGATCAGATTAGATTAGATTACATTAGATCAGATTAGATCAGATTAGATTAGATCAGATTAGATCAGATTAGATTAGATTACATTAGATCAGATTAGATCAGATTAGATTAAATCAGATCAGATTAGATTAGATTAGATTACATTAGATCAGATTAGATCAGATTAGATTAGATAAGATTAGATTAGATAAGATTAGATTAGATTAGATTAGATTAGATTACATTAGATCAGATTAGATCAGATTAGATTAGATCAGATTAGATCAGATTAGATTAGATTAGATTAGATCAGATTAGATTAGATTACATTAGATTACATTAGATCAGATTAGATTAGATTAGATTAGATCAGATTAGATCAGATTAGATTAGATTAGATTAGATCAGATTAGATCAGATTAGATTAGATCAGATTAGATCAGATTAGATTAGATTAGATTAGATCAGATTAGATTAGATTAGATCAGATTAGATTAGATCAGATTAGATCAGATTAGATCAGATTAGATTAGATTAGATTAGATCAGATTAGATCAGATTAGATTAGATTACATTAGATCAGATTAGATTAGATCAGATTAGATTAGATCAGATTAGATCAGATTAGATTAGATTAGATCAGATTAGATTAGATTACATTAGATCAGATTAGATCAGATTAGATCAGATTAGATTAGATCAGATTAGATCAGATTAGATTAGATCAGATTAGATTAGATCAGATTAGATCAGATTAGATCAGATTAGATCAGATTAGATTAGATTAGATTAGATCAGATTAGATCAGATTAGATTAGATTACATTAGATCAGATTAGATCAGATTAGATTAAATCAGATCAGATTAGATTAGATTAGATTAGATCAGATTAGATCAGATTAGATCAGATTAGATTAGATTACATTAGATCAGATTAGATTAGATCAGATTAGATTAGATCAGATTAGATCAGATTAGATTAGATTACATTAGATCAGATTAGATTAAATCAGATTAGATTAGATTAGATTGTTTAGTTTGTTTACCATGCAGGCGTAGAGCGACTGGAAGAACTTGAGCATTCGTTTGACGGGATGATGCAATTTCTTGTCGGCATTGCAAAGCCATTGAATGGCAGATATACTACAATTTAACACAATATGTGATAGAAAATCACGACCCAATATCCAAAACAAAAATTGCCATCGATTCATCGATT
This sequence comes from Lumbricus terrestris, assembly GCA_949752735.1. Lineage (NCBI taxonomy): Eukaryota > Metazoa > Annelida > Clitellata > Crassiclitellata > Lumbricidae > Lumbricus > Lumbricus terrestris. The sequence goes on from OX457048.1 coordinate 38,083,779, forward strand.
AACAAGTAACCTGTTCAGCTTTGGCGTCTAATTAACGCACATGGAATGAACCAAAGTCAAGCCACACCATAACCAGGCTATTACAAGGGCGGATACAGAAATTTTTGAAGGGGGGTTAACATTTTCGGTCTTGGGACAGAGAAACATTTTTGCAGAATTTTTTTTCAGTCATTTGTCTCGAATTCCCAAGAAAAAGATACCATTTTATCTGTCAAAATAGTTGATGACCTTTTTTGGAAGGGGCCACGTCAACTTTCCTATCCAGAATAGCTGGTCAAAGATAAAGAAATTTCTAAATGGGCGGGGGCATGGCCGGATTGCTCCCCCCCGGATACGCCCCTTGGCTATTATCCAAAAGATATGTATATGTATGATATTCATTCACTCATTCAAGTATTTTATATAGCACCTCCTCAATGAAACTGCTCCTGAAGAGGTGATATTACATATTATGTACATGCACACATACGCATGCACACACACACAGAGCCTAAAATTTATATGCAAATGAAACGGCATATTGAGCAAGTCTTCAACTCACAATTTTTCAACACCGTCACGTGTGGACTCCTGAGCTTTGAAACGACGCCAAAATATCAAACCGACAAGTCATATATTAAGCTCTGCCTGATCAATACGCAATTAACAACCAGATAAAAAAATTCACTTAAATTACCTGATCACCCCGTCGAACATTCCCGGCCGGAAGGGCAGTCCCTCGCCCATGTCACCCTGGATTAAATCGCCCTCAACTTCCCTCTCGATAGCGACATCTGTTGACGAAAAAACGTCAAATGTGCAGCATGCAAAGCAACAACAGAACAATTGAACCGTGTATGTGGATGGGGTGGATGGGAAGGCAAGGGAGAGGACTGCTGCATACTTGCCCTCATTTGCCGAAGAGCTAAGTAAATGAATTCGCAACTACTTCATAAGGACAATTCATTCATTTCAGGCATTTATATAGCGCTTCTTCAAGAGTATCTACTCAGAAGCGCTCCCGACCCAACCACGGCTGAAGAGAACAGTCTTAAGAGCAGAGTAGAACGTAGTCTCAAAGGCTTTAGGCATTAGACGTAGTTCCACAGGAAGCCCATTCCAGGTTGTAGGGCCAACGACAGAAAAGGCACGGCGCTGCGTAATAGAAGTGCGTGAATTATAGCGTAAGGGACGGCTCTTCACTTAGTCACGTTATATTGTGCTCCAAAAATCAACTTATAATTTAACAATAATGTTCTTGTGAAATGTCTGATCATTGTTGACCTGTCTCTGACCTCGCAGCCGGTCAAGCTCTTTTTTTCGCCAATGGGGGGGGAGTGGGTTGTTTGTTGTCGAACTCGCACGTCTATCGGATGGCACCTAGCGTTTTCGATAAAAGCAGGTCCCGCCATCTCGAATGTTCTTCCATCAGCCTTGTGGTTGGTGATTAGGTTAAACTCGTCTGCTTTTTATAAGTCACTCAAATCCTACTTTTTACTGTGATTGGGCTGAGAGAGTCTCTGAGTAGGTCTCTCTAGAAAAGGTGCTATATAAATTCTCTGAATGGATGGATGAATGCATGAATGATTGAATGAATGGATGCATGAATGATTGAATGAATGGATGCATGAATGAATGGATGAATAAATGAATGGAATGTATGAATGAATGAACAGATGAATGAATGAATGTATGAATTAATTAATGAATGGATGGATGAATGGATGAACGAATGAGTCACTTACCTAGCATCGGTCGACTGATGTCGTAGCCAATCCAAGCGTGACCTTCGTCCGTTAGACATTCTCCGCTTAGGCCGGATCCACACCTTCAGAAAACGATAACAACATATCTTGATATCAAAAGAGAAGCGTCACATTTGCACATGACATTCTGCAACCAATGACAATAAAAGTCACTATTACGATAAAAGAAAATATCTAGTGATTTAATCCAATTAAATACCTGGAAAGTTGCGACATAAAACGACATATATATAATACCAGGAAATTTACATCTTTAATATTCTGCAATATTTTAGAGGAAAAACTGAAAATGATAGAAATAGGTGGAAACACTGACCCAACATCAAGGACACAGCTGGGAACATCTTCAGGAAGACAGAGCAGCTGAATCGCTCTTTCCGTTAGCTGCGTCTGAACTTCTATGATACGTGAGCTGTAACAAATATACACGTGTATGAACAGGGAGCCAGTACAACGTACATACATTAACACTCAATAAGTTTTTCTTTATTCAAAACATCAGGCTGGCCGAACGCAACTTGTTACATCAACTAGTCATTTGAAGGTCTTGTAGATGTGTTCAGTCACTCAAATAAACTTGATAGAGCGCCCCTTCACGATATTTATTGAGAGGTGAGCCCTGCCCAACCATGACTGAAAACAACAGATTTCAAAAAGAAAAAATGCAGATGACAAACAAACGCCATATAATCGTTCAACTTACTTTCGCGTGTATTTTTCCGCCTCTTGCTCGTTGTAAAACTAAAATTAAAAACCACATAAGCATTGTTTAACCATCTGGTACAAGCTCAATAAATACCAAAGCTCGCTTATTACACAAAATGTAGAAAATACGGTAAGTCTTATACGCACTAATTCAGGTGGACCTGTATGTTCTGGTCGTCTTCCAGACATTTTTGGTAATAAGTTCGCACGGAAATAGTAATGAAACAGGCAGCTTTTGCTCAATAATATGTCCACAGACTCTGCAAATAATCGGTCTTTAGAATAACTGATTATAAACTGATTAAACTCGCAGACTGTATATTTTAGTTGTTTGCATGTGCAAATCGAGCAAATACTTGTATTTCCGCTCACTACTGTGGAAAACAACGACCCATAATATAAGGGAGTAGTACAGCAGTACAGCTTGCATTTATAACGCGCCTTAAGCAAAAAGTCTTATCACAGTATCTTATTCAAAAGGCGCGTTCTAATTTAGTATAAAAAAATAATGATGCTTAGGATAAAGATGACATTTAGGTTGAGTTTGCAAATATCGATTGAAGAGGATCTTCGGATTAATTCTGATAAAGAATTTTGCTAGGCCAAAGCTTAAAACATCCTGTTTTCAAATTGTGGATTTGCTCGTTTGGCTGCAAGTCTACATTTTACTCAAGAGCAGTACGCATGAATAAACACGACAAGATGTTTAAAGTTGAAGCAGAATCTGACATTGAGCAACAAAATCCAAATTTAATGGTTATGCATACAAACCAAAACAGTGTATGGCCTCGAAATTCGATCAAAATCATCAAACTTCACCAAAACAAGAAGTATAATTATTTGAAATATTTTTTTCATAATTTATGAGTTTAACATTCCTGTGAAGATTTTCAAATTCCAAGCAAAACTAATTAAATTAGCATCTGCGCTGATCTGACGCAAAAAGTGACGTCGCGGGCGGGAACAAATTTCACGGCGACCGCCATTGTTTGACACCCAACGCCGCAGACTGCAGCGCGTGTATCGAGTCTATCGACCCACTGCGCTGGCCACTGCTCTAATAACATCTTGCGACTTAGGACGACCATCACGGTTTCAATCCTTTTGACAAAAGCATCTTCCGCCTCGGACGCTAAATCTCTCCTGCCAGAGACGAGAATGAAGACCCTGGTCGCCATCGTCGTGCTCCTCGTGACCATTTTCCAGGTCCAAGGACAGGAAAGTAAGTATGATCAGTATTTATTATGCGATTTTCCAAGCTCGGTTTCACGAGAACGTCATGGTTTAGCTTGACCGCAGGATTTTCTTTTACACAGAGCGACGAAAATGACTTAGACCAACGATGGTGAAAAATTGTAATAATAGCCTTCCCTCTCCAGTTCCCATGTATTGGGGCGGCTGGCGCACTAGGTACCCCACATGTGGGGGGTAGTGACGGAACCATGTGTATACTTTTCGGACAATGGGCCTCCTGTACTCGCTTCGTTTACTTATAATGGGGCCTGAGGCGGGTGTGTGTATTCGTTCCTCTAGTGACCTCGTTACAAACAACGCACCAAAGCGGGGTCAGCCATTACTCATCGCCACAGGGGTACAATTCCATTATTACCCTTAGCCTGAGGGCTCTGCATCACTTTGTTAGTTTGTTTCTAAACCCTATCGTGGAAAACTCTGGATATAATATGTGTTCAACAATTCTAGCTCATCAGCTACTCTCTGCACGCTACAAACTCCGGAAATAAACATTTGTATAGCTTCTGAAGGTCTATTTTATTATTTCATCTGATCCTACAACATGATTATTGGCTTTTCATTAAATATTCAAATGTGCGGAAGGCCAGCGCTGTGCTGGCTTGGCTCTATTCTTATTGATTTTCTGAGACGGCTGCCAAGCACGCCCATCGCCTTGCCCCGCGTCGACGCTATAATCAATTTTCTCTTGTTGGCTACAGCAAAACCTTGCCATCATCAATTTATCACTACCTCGAATTGTACAGTAAAACCTTGCTAAGTTATGTCATTTTCTCTGAGTTTTTCATGTAGTGTTAACTACATTAGTTTTGTTTTTTATAATAATTTTTTTCTTTCCCTAGTTAAGTAATATCTCTGCATTCCAATACTCCCTTCAGCTTTCACTTTCTCACTTCACTTTGTTAATTAGGCCCCTGCTTAGCGGGACTTGTCCCTTTTGGTGTGCCTATTTGCTCCCTCACTCTTATAATACCTATTCACTTTGAGTATTTTCTTATTGCGAATTATGTCTATACTTTGTTAAACATACATGTACAATTGAATTGATGGGATCAATAAAAATATGTCTATGTCTATGTCTACGTATCGGTTATAAATGCTATTTCACTGAAATCGTGAGATGATAGATTTATAGCGTTTTAGTGCTTTAGTTGATAGCAGGGCGTTTTAGCGTGCAGTTCTCAACAAAATATGCAGTTATAAATGGATTTGTGCAGTTGTAGTTAGCACTTCTGTGCAGTTAAAAATAATGACAAAAGGTCATTGTCATCTGTTTGGGGGTAATTTACCATGGATGATGCAATTGGAAACAAGTGGTTGTGCAGTTGAAAAAATTCCTTTAAAAAGCCCTGGTTGATAGGTTGGCTAGTCAAACTTTTCTATCGTAAATTTAAAATCAGTTGATGGGCTACGCCGTTTACAGTCAAACCTGGATATAATCAGTTTAGTTTGTGGAATTCTTAAAAATGGACATTAATTGCCAATGTCTATTTTTAAAAGTTTGCTCCATGCTCTGTAACAGTTGCCAAGGCATATGCTAATAATGCTGTATGCCATTCACACCCTTTAATATCACATGACTGACTATCTCTATGACATTTATCTAAATGACATAAATCAATCTGTTCTTCATCTATTTCTTTTAGGTATTAACGCTCATGAGGGCTTTGATGTCGGCAAACAGGCTGGATTGGCGCTGACCATCTGCTTCGCCATTTTGGCCACGTTCACCCTCACCATCAACGTCATCAAGCGGAAGTGCGTCAAGATGATTCCGTAGACCATGTGACCGCGACAAGCTCTGCCCATCAGTAGCCACCTTAGCGAGTGTTGTGATTTTCTTGAGAACAGATATCAGAAGACTAATAGATCTATGTCTAATATCATCTTTTAGAATGCTTCCTGTTTTCAGTATTGACTGGCAGTCAGTATAAGCCGAATGTTTGTGTACCGTGGTAAATTTAATCATTTAGTTAAACCAACCTAACTCAGTGTTCCCAATGTTTCACTTGTCGGCAAGAGCTCTTTTGATGGGTTGAAAGTGTACCATGTCATTTTTGTGCGAGTCTTGATGGCCAGAGAGAATCCTGATTCCATGACATCCGACTCTCCTCTTCAACATTGAGCAGACTACTTCTGTACAACCCAAGGCCATGTTGCCATCACCCTGGACAGTTGTTTTTGAGTTTCCCAATGTGTTTCTTCCTACACTTCAGTTAACACTCTCACCAATGGCAGCATAGTTTCAGAAGGAGGTGTAGGCTAAATCAGAGTATCAGACTGAGAATTGGGTGGGTATAGGGTTCAATGTACCTAGTCTTTCTTAGAGCCCCACAGGAAAGTCTTCTTTCACATCACCACTCCACGTGTGTCTCCTGACCTCAGTTATTTTTATAAAATTTTCGTACGGGTACAAATCAATCTTTTATATTTAATATCTCGTTATTTGGCTATAAACTAATCTCGGAATTGAGAAATGTATTAAATTTTACTTTGACTATTAGCCTTAAGGCTTATAATAGACCTTGTCGCTATCGAGTCACAAGATTTTACCCTAGAAAACAGTTGACAAATTAAGAGTTTTATGTACTCTAAGTTTCAAGGATTCCTATTTGGTTTTAAAACAGATTTAATTCAGACTGAGGTGAAGTTCTTTGCATAATAATTGTGTTGTGTTTTAACTGTAAGGTTTTCGGTCCACACTCAGTTATCGTTAGCCGAAATGTACTGTAGAAACAACTGGTTGTGTATAAACTATAAATGTGTGCATACATGTTCCATTTAACAATCAGCTGAACTGCTCGTATATTCACTAAATAATATCGATAGAAAAAATTAAGTGTTGTGATTATTATAAAGTCTACATAATTTATTTAATTTATGCACTAAAACATGTACGCATAATTATTGTAATTTTTTATTGTTATCTGACATTTATGTATCGCCACTTTAAGAAAAAAACACGTCAGTGGTGCTCCAGAACGAGGGAATCACTGCACTGTCAAGTAACAACTGACAGGTTTCAGTAATGGACAAACTGAGTTAGCTGGGTTCAACATATGCATTAAAGATTAGGGACTCTTGCTCACACACACTCACACACACACACACACACACACAGATTAGCTGATGAATGGGTGGATGGATGCTGTCAGTGCATAAAGTGTGACCGGACGGTCATGAACGGCGTCCAGGCACTAGTCTTGAAATCATCCTGTCACTTGTTAGACCAGCACAGCCTGAAAAGGTTTCGTGCTTCCAGGCACTTCTTTTCTTACATTATATATAGGGCCTACACTGGCCGCTGTCAAGTATAGGCAGGGCTTAAAGTGTGCCAGGACGGTCATGGACGGCGTCCATGCACTTATTTTAAAATCTGAACGCCGTCCTGCCACTTATTGGCCAGGACTGACTGGAAAGGTAAGGGGCGTCCAGGCACTTCTTTTTGAAAGGTAAAGGGACGTCCAGGCACTTATTTCCCGCCACTTTTAGCACTGAGTATAGGCATACCTGCCGGTACTGATAGGTGTTTAATCAAGTCACTTTTATAGGCATAGACTTATTTTTAAATGAACCAGCGGCTCATCTTTAGTTGATATATATGAGTGAGTGACTGAAATTATCATATTCGATTCGCGGCATTCGCCTGGATTTGTTGCCGTTCAGTCAGTGGTGTAGTGGGGCGGGGACGCGGGGGGACGCCGTCCCCCCACTTTTTTTGCAAAATTCTTGCAAGATTGCACTTTTTGCTACAGTTTCTACTTCAATTTCCATGCCGTCCCCCCACTTCAATTTCCAGGCGTCCCCCCACTTCATTTTTTAGGACTACACCACTGCGTTCAGTCATTGCGATTTGCGGAACTCTAGCCTAAGCAGCAGTAGGCCTAGGCCTAGACTCCCCATAGAGTCCTGCAATGACAAAATCGAGGAGCACAATTTCCAAACTCATTCTATTCCATTAGCTTCTTGGAAAGCGTTAGACTGAGTTTGCAATAGGTTTTATGCTCCATATTATTATTATAAGTTCTGGTTGCGACAGTTTTTGCTCAGTACAGGCCGTGCCGGCGGTGCCGCTCGAATCATCGTAGGCCTAGTCAACAATGGGTGGACGTCTACCTTACTACCTTAGTCTGCAGTTTTACCTTTTATTTCGGAATAAATTCGAGAAACAGCATATCACTGACATTATTTTAGTCCAATCATGCAGGAGTATGCTCGGTCAACCTCAGGGTGAGAATTGTCAGGCGGTGGAGGGAGTCAACCCCAGTCTTTCTTAGATCCCTTTTCAGGCTGTGCTGGTCTAACAAGACTTAGTGGCAGCTGATTTCAAGACAAGTCTGACAGACCCAATAGGCCTAACTTTAACATTCCTGTTAAGCATCATATTATATATATATATATATATATATATATATATTCGTTTTAATGAGAAAAGACAATCTGCCAATAACGCAGAAATGTTAACATAAGAGATAATGAATAATTAAAGTCAAAAGTTCAATTAGCTAGTCTTTAAATAAGCTAGTAAATATTTTTATATAATGATCGTGGTATAAATTGAGAATTGTCCTTTAGTGGGAGAGTATAGTTGTGTGCTCTAGGTCTTAGTTGGTGAGAGGAGGGGGGTCGGAGAGGAGGTAGGAGTTGGTGGAGTAGGCCTACATGTTTGGGGTTGTGTATAATAGACAAAAGCAGTTTTGCATCAGCTATGTTGGCAAATTCGGAGACAGTTGGGAAGGTTTGCTCTAAGTAACCTATCTGCAAAATTGCATCACTTATGTTAGTTCCAACTTTTATTAGGCTATTATATCACGCGATCTAGTTTTTCATGTTCAACCACGGCGTTGTTCCCGTTGTTAACTAAAAAGAAATATTATTTTGACGTTACGCGACAGATTATTTACGAGAGTTCTTACTTTCTTTTTCGCTGATGTTTGAAACGCGCCGCAAACGGTAGCGTTTGTTGTTGTTTGGGCGTTGTATTTGCTAGAGATTTTTTTTATACAATTCGCAAAATGTCGACGATTATATTGTATTTGTTGGCTTTTGCCGTCTTCTCTGGAATTTCCTCTGCAGGTTGGAACCATTCACAGAGTTCTCGTATTGATGAAATCTGTTTGAACTTGGAAACTGGACCCTAGTCCTGCCCTACCTGTTCTGGTTTTACCTGTTGATTACCGCCATGCGTAATGTGTGCGGCTGATAGTAATGTCGGGTAGCGTTCTATAATGACTCGGTAATAGTTCTATAATGACTCGGTAGATAACGTTGCAGCGTTGTTATCTTTAATAAATCCAACTTCTAGTTTGCCGAGAATCCTTTTAATCGATCCAGCTTCTCTTTAGGCAAGAGTTTGTTCGATAAATCCCGCTTCTATTTCGTCAGCAAATACTTTTCATCCATTTTGCATTGAAAATTAGTGTTCATCAATCCAGCTTCAATTTCAGCAGAATGACTGCACTAACCCTAAAACTAACCATAACCGACCCTCACGACGCCTAACCTGAGCCCTAACCGACCCTCACGCGCAAAATCCCGGTTCTATTTCGTGAGGAAATATTTTTCATCGAATTTATAAAAAAACGGTACTTGCTACCGAGTCATTGTAGAACGATACCGTAATGTCGTGTAAACATGGTAAACATGTAATGTACAGTTGCAAAATGCGTATTAATTGCTCCTGAAAAAGCATCTTCGTTCTGCCTCTAGCCGCACACTCTGCCATCACCATCATTAGGGGTGCAGCATGGTGACAATTGCCGTAGCGGAAAGCTTTTGGTCCCACGTGTTGAAACCTCAACCTGTAAGCGTTGTGCTTTCTCAGTTGTAGGTTCATCTGTCTGGAACAGCCATGGTCCACGCTGCATGGTCCACGCTGCATGGTCCTCACTGCATGGTCTACGCTGCATGGTCTACGCTGCATGGTCCACGTTGCATGGACCACGCTGCATGGTCCACGCTGCATGGTCCGCGCTGCAAGGTCCACGCTGCATGGTCCACGTTGCATGGTCCACGCTGCATGGTCCACGCTGCATGGTCCACACTGCATGGTCCACGCTGCATGGTCCGCGCTGCAAGGTCCACGCTGCATGGTCCACGTTGCATGGTCCACGCTGCATGGTCCTCACTGCATGGTCTACGCTGCATGGTCCACGCTGCATGGACCATGCTGCATGGTCCACGCTGCATGGTCCACGCTGCATGGTCCACGCTGCATGGTCCACACTGCATGGTCCGCGCTGCAAGGTCCACGCTGCATGGTCCACGTTGCATGGTCCACGCTGCATGGTCCACGCTGCATGGTCCACGCTGCATGGTCCACGCTGCATGGTCCTCACTGCATGGTCTACGCTGCATGGTCCACGGTGCATGGTCCACGCTGCATGGTCCTCACTGCATGGTCTACGCTGCATGGTCCACGCTGCATGGACCACGCTGCATGGTCCACGCTGCATGGTCCGCGCTGCAAGGTCCACGCTGCATGGTCCACGTTGCATGGTCCACGCTGCATGGTCCACATTGCATGGACCACGCTGCATGGTCCACGCTGCATGGTCCACGCTGTATGGTCCACGCTGCATGGTCCACGTTGCATGGTACAAGTAAGTAAGTAAGTAAGTAAGTAGGAAAAGTATGTAATAAGTAAGTAAGTAGGAAAGTATGTAAGTAAGTAAGTAAGTAAGAAAGTAGGTAAATTGATAAAGTAAGTAAGTGAGGAAAGTAAGTAAGTAAGTTTGTAAGAAAGTAAGTAAGTAAGTATGTAAGTAAGAAATTATGCAAGTAAGTAAGTAAGCAAACAAGTAAGTAAGTAAGTAGTTATGTAAGTAGGTATGTAAGTAAGCAAGCAAGTAAGTAAGTAAGCAAGTAAGTAAGTAGGTAAGTGAATTGGTAAGTAAGTAAGTAAGTAAGGAAGTAAATAGGTGAGTAAGTAAGTTACTAAGAAAGTAAGTAAGTAAGTAGGTAAAGTAATTGCTAAATTAAAGAAAACAGAGTGACGATGCACTTACTTATCAACTTGCACGTAGCACTCTGTGATCATGAATAATTATATATAATTATGAATATGATTTAAAAATGTATGTTTGGCAATAATCATTTTATTCAGCGTATTTAACGCACAGCTGAGCTATTGATAATTGAGTAGAATCACAGTATAGATAACAAATGCATTGAATGAACTTTAACATGGGATTTCCTATAGATTAAAAAAATTAATATAAAATCAACGGAACGTCTCCGGATAACGCGAATAGGTGCGTTTGAATACTTACGGTCTTAGTTACCGGAATGTATGAAGAATTTAGTGGTCGGGTCTAGTCTACAACCAAATACCTTTACCGCATCTTCTGTAAATACGTATACAGTACAACGCTCTGGCATGGACTTCAACGTACCGGTATTTTATATTGCTCCGTAAGGATGGAGATGATCCATTGTGAGAATTTTAGAGAAATAACGGGGGTTGGGAGGTTTAGGATATGATCCACGTATAGGTGGAGGTCATAGGAGATTTAAATATTAAGTCCTAAGAAAGACTATGGCGGGGTTTCAACCCCCTTCACCAAGGCTATTCTCGCCCTGAGACGACCCCCCCCAATTGAAGATGATCCGAGTTCATCACTTTGACCCATAAAGACAAATTCTTGGAAAAAATTTTGCCTTTGGGATTTTAACCCTGATCTCTTGGTTGATGACGGTCCTGTATATTGGTCACTATACCACTGTGCACCCCATGGGTAATAATGAATCAATATAGATTATTTTAGGAAGCTTTGTGTGCCATTGCTATCCACTTCAGGTCGTTGATTCCTTCGCTCTGCCACGCATGGTGACCAGGTTGTCCCTTTGACTTGAATTTCCACAGTGATGCATAAAAGCTTTGCTGTGGTCGGTACATCTTTCTGAAATAAGTTAGACCTATGCCTAGCAGTCTCCGTAATGAACTTTTTGGTTTTTCTTTCCCCCTTTCCGCAAGCGTTTTAAGATCATTCTCTTTGATCGTGGTTTGGTGCTGTCAGGTCGGGAGCGCCTCTGAGGAGTTTCTCTTGAAGTGGAGCTATATAAATTCATGATTATGATTACTATATTATACGGAATATTTATTTCTAGACGTGGCGCGGCCAACAGAGTGCGATATGTGGGAAGACGCTTCGGCGAGCACCATGGAACAGGAGTACCTCAACGTTACCTGTGCGACTAATTCCTTCTGCACTGGCTTCCACTGCTCAGGACTGTTCCTCTTTCAGGTAGCAACTCATATTGCTTCTTTTTGATCTAATCCCTGATTGATGATTGAAATAATGTGGAGGAACGAGGTACCTTGGGGCGAAAAAAATAATAGCAATAAAAATAATAACAATAACAATTTCAGCTTATTATAATTCAAAAACAGCTCCTTGCATAATATTTTAGACTGATTATATGTGCCTAAAAATTACAATAATAATAAATTATAATAATAATAAGTAGTTTTTCTATCTGCATTCAGCGTTACAACGCCATTGCATTTCGTGACACTTTCACTAAGTTCGTAAGGACCAGGGGCGGATCGTGGGAGCCAATCCGGCCATGGCCCCCATTTAAAAAGAGCATGGGACGTGGCCCCCCATTTGATTTCAATAAGCCATTAAATCAATGCAGCGGGAGAGAAAAGTAGGATACTAGGAGGCCATAATATATTATTTATTATTACTTGCAGAGATTACTTTTGACATTTCGAATAAACAAAAAAGGTCATCAGATTTTTTCTGGCAAAGGTCACCGAAAATGTTGGCCTCTCCTTCGAAAATTTCTTTATCCGCCCCTGGTAAGGATGATACCTGAATTTCCAGACATTCAGCAACAGCGCTTAGCGTAATCTTTTTAGACTCCTGATAATAATAAAATTTGCAAGTGAATCAAAGGTTGTTGATTTACAATTTGTCTTTCTTTGTTGTGTGTTTTTTGTGCTTGTGTCGGTGGCACATGTAGAGAGGGGTCTACCGGGGTTCGGAACCGCTTGGTTTTGCGGTGGAGTTCATTCCATGCAGCTATCCACTGGTCATGCGCATTCGGGTCAACGCAACTGACCTACATTTCATGAAGATGATTGGTGTTCACGGAAGAAACGAGGACGCCATTCTGCTCGTGGTATCAGGCAAGCATCACGCCATCGGAGTTATTATATGACTTACTGTTTGGATGGTTGGCTGAGTTTCTGGATGACTGACTGGCTGAATGACTGGTTGATTTTATGACTGATCGACTGAATGATTACCTGATTGACGGGCCAACTGACTGGTGATGACTGAGTGATGACTGCTTTGTTTTATGATTGACTGAATGATTAGCTGAAAGACTGACTGATCAACTGGTTAGTTTTATGACTGAATGACTGGCTGACTAATTGGTTAGTTTTTAGTATGTGCACTTGTTATGTGCACTTGTTATAGCGCCCCTTAAAGCTCGCTACTAAGAGGCGCTCCCGACTGCAGAGCGGACACTGCATCAGAGTTTCACGCCGAATCGCTGAGCAATTGCGAGTGAAGGACTTGCCCAAGGTCCCTACGCGGCGACTTGAGGTGGATTCGGACCTCGAACCTTCCGGCTTCAAGGCAGTGACGCCACCACTACACCACCGCGCCCCACAAAGTTGACTGGCTAATTGGCTGAATGACAGACAGGGCTTAACGACTTATTGGCTGTTTTCGCAAAGCCATCCTGTTTCCTCAAAGCCATCCTGTTTCCTTGTAACACTTTTTACTGGTACTCAATGTTAATAATATGAATGAACTGTTCTTTTGGTTCATCTTGCAGGAGCATCGGGCTTTGAAGAACCGTTCGGACGAGTGAACTTGGCGTGGGACGCAATCCTAAAGCCAGTAAAATACTTCGTCACTCTTCAGGTAAGCCCGTCTTTGTGCGTGTATTGTTCATTCTCAGCTTGTCACAAGGTCTTTATTTATCTAGCTGACAAACAAATACTTTTTTATGCACGGAAGCATTGCATTGGCATGGTGGATGTGTGGTTAGAGAGGTTGCCTTGCAACGTGGAAAGTAGGGGTTTTGATATCCCCTCCACCCCCCCCATGAGAGGGTTGCTGTGTAACCTCTGATTGCGCCTCTGATTAGGTTATACTGTGAGACGTGCTTTATAAATCCTAAATTAGATTATTATAGTATTGTGTAGTGACCTTGTGCCTGTCCTCTGCTGACAATTATTGACGATGATAGTTAGACACCCAAAAAACCGCTTTTAACCAACACTATATAAGGATTAAAAATCGACACATTTTGATTCGCATTTGTCGATGAAAGTTAAGACACCCTTAAAACGGTTTCAACCACAACTATATAAGGGTTGGATACGACATAATGATCAATAGAACCTCTTTACGAAGACGGTTTGCAATACTGTGTTACTTCAGCAAGTTCTTCACTCATAATTGCCGATGACAGTTAAGACACCTTTAAAACGATTTCAACCACAGCTATATAACGGTTGGACGCGACATACGATCAATAATAATGTTCTATGCTGAGACGGCTACTGTGTAAGGCAGCGGTTCCCAACCCGTGGCCCGCGGGCCAAAAGTGGCCCGCCTGGCCTACAAAAATGGCCCGCTGCATCTCAATGAATTGATAAAAATATATGCAAAAATTGACAATTTGGACATGATAGAATATTTAATTCTATTCTATTACAAATTATTTTATTTGGACGTTAATAAATCGCATCAAAATTCTATTTTGATTCAATTATACCAATATTATACGTCTTTAATTAATTAAATTCAATTCTAGCCTTGTTGCCCCCTAAAGTCCTTCAACTAAGAAAAAGTGGCCCTCGTGTCCTCCAACTTAGAAAAAGTGGCCCGACAGTCAAAAAAGGTTGGGAACCACTGGTGTAAGGAGCTTCAGCAAGTTCTTCACTCATAATTATTTACTCATGCTATCAATTGAATCGTGGTTACGAGATAGCCGTTCTTAAAACAATGATAATTACAATAGTATTATGACTGTAATAATAACAACAACGCCGTTGCCTATACCAGGGCACCTAGTCGGGGCTGCACGAGTCTAAGGGCCGGCCTATGCATACTAAGCTTCTCATCATTTGAACATTTTATCAACTGTCGAGATAATTATATTTATAACTATTTATTTAGTAGGAGAACTTATTTAGCACGCCTTCAAAACTATCTACTCAGAAGCACTCCTGACCCAACCTATAATAATAATGATAATAATAATAACAATAATAATAACAATAATAATAATGATAATAATTATTATAATGATGATAATTCTAATGATGATAATTATAATGATGATAGTAATGATAATTATAATGATGGGAAATATAATGATGATAATTATAATAATGTTAATAATAGCAATAATAATAAAATGATGATAATAATATCTGACTTTTCAGATTAACTTTACGCGCATCTACGAGTCTGGAGAATTTCTTCCGGTTGTAATTGTTCCGCTGCGGAGTTTTCCAATTCCCAACTGCCAGTACGAACCGAAGGTGGAAGATGCTGTAACATACACTCCTAAAGGCAAGTCTCATCAGTCATCATCGTCTTGTCACATGATCTCATCATCATTATCATCATCATCACCATTGTCAACGTCACTACAGTCATCATCATCATCATCATCATCATCATCATCATCACCATTGTCAATGTCACTACAGTCATCATCATCATCATCGTTATCATCATCGTTGTCATCATTGTTATCATCATCGTTATCATCATCATCATCATCATCATCATCTTCATTATCATCATCATCATCATCTTCGGTAGTCATCATCATCACTATAGTGATCGTAGCAATAATCATCACCATTGTCATCGTCATCATCGTAATCATCATCATAAACATTGTAATTATCATCATCTAAATCATTATCACATCATCATTGTCATCATCATCATCATCACTATAATCATCAGCAGCAGCATCAGGGGCGGATACATAAATTTTTGAAGGGTGGCCTGAAAAACTGATGACTTATTTATTTATTTATTTATTTATTTAGTCATGTGGTCCAACTTGCCTTGAAATATATAGCATTTTCCCTGTCAAAAAACTGATGACTTGTTATAGTCATTTGGCTGAATTGTCTGGAAAATATACCATTGAAACCTACTGTTGAAAGCTTGTTGAAACCAAATGGGTGGGGGGCACGTTCTATGGACATTTCTTAATGGAGGGGCCATGACCGGATTTGTCTCCCCACCCGGATCCGCCCCTGATCAGCATTACCATGGGTTTGCTCTTTTGCATTATTCTCATTGACGTTCTTGGTCACCATTCTTTCTTGTAGGTAAACATAGTTTTCGTCGTTGATGTCTTCAATGTTGTCATTTTCTGTTAATATCAGTTTTTGCTAGATCATGATCACTGCTATCTATCATCATCCACTCTTGACCATTGGGTGTGGTCCTTTGGGGACCTAATGTGGACAAAACAAAGATATGATTATGATCTGATGCTGTGTTTCGTAGGGAAAGGCTGTGTAGGCGCCGGATGTGAAGAAAATGACGAGACGGAAGAACCAGTAGCGACCGTGGACAGGGGTAATTAATTAATTAATTAGTTAATTAGTTGCTTCAATTCATAATAAATAGTGAAAACATTCTATTATGATGACAACAAGGACGTTTTTGATGATGACGTCAAATAATAAGTTGTCCGATGAATTCATGACTTAGAGCAAAAGATGGTATTGGTGATGAATATCAGGCAGTAGAATGTGATGAGCGTCTTGTATGGCTGCCAAAACAGTTGAATTTGGATAAGTTGTGGTCATCCGTTCATACTACGAATTGTAATCGTTCTGCGTTGTGTCAGTTTGAAATTAAATAAAGATTATTGTTTATTGGAGCATGTCTAATTCAGGAGGCATCCACTGATGGCAACACAAGACCAAGGTCAACATCGACAGAGACAGACAGAGTCTGGGAGGACGAGGGAGAGAGAGAGAAATGGAGAGAGAGAGAAATGGAGAGAGAGAAACACCAGGTCAACATCCAGTTGATCATTTGCTGAAAGACCGAGAAATAGTCAGACAGACAGACTGACAGACACAGACATGCAGAGGGAGTGGGTGAAAGACAGACAGACAGACAGACAGACAGGTAGAGAGGATGAGAGAGAGAGAAAGGGAGACAGAGAGACACCTGTCTACGATTAGATAAGCAATCAGAGCAGTGGCGTAGCCAGGAATTTATTATGGGGGGTTTGTGACCGGATACCCTGTTTTTTGTTTTTGTTTTTATTTAAATGGATAAATAACCTTAAAAAACCTTTTTCCGGAGCCAATGGGGGTTTTAACCCCCAAAACCCCCTTGCCTACGCCACTGAATCAGAGTCTGTTCCTTTAATGCATCTTGTAGACTTCATCACGAAGGTGTGCGCTGGCGTGGGTACGTTTCTCGTTGTCCTCTGCCTTCTGCTGGCCATTGCCTTCGTCCGACGTCACCGCGGATCAAAACGCGTCCAGAAGCTGGCAGTCGAAGAAGACGACTCTTCGAGCGGCGAGGAAGACGTTACGTCTTCATCTTCCCAGAGTTCCTTGGTTGGAACGAAGAACCTGCTTCGCGTCTGAGTTCGGAGACGGCGTCAGGAGGATCCAATGGTCTGAGTCGGAAGAATGATTTTTCCAGTTTTCCTGTGGGACGTAGTGTGTGTGCTTGCTAGAATAGATCTCCTGGAAAAGTCATCCACTTTCTGCGGGCAGACATTTCTATTCGAAAATTGCTTCATATTTTCTCGTTCCTGTGAAAAGTCCACGTTTTGAAGCATAGGTTTTTTGCGTTGAAATTCTCTGGACTGCAAGAATATCGCTTTGAGATTTCAGAGATTTTAAATAAGCAAAATAATTTCAAGGCTGTTGGGTGCGGTTTTTTAGGTTTCTAATCGCATATGCATGCTGAACCATCCAACTTGAGACTTTGTTAAAAAATCTACCGTAAGTTTCATGCTGAAATTTCATAAATTTGAGGAGACAAAGATTTCTGCGCAATTTAACAAACTTCCCTGAAGGGTCTACGGTTTCCGTAGAAACTTTAAAAAATTTGTCGTAGTGTTGTAGAACTGTGTATCAGTTTAGTTTGCTTTCACTGTCTCGAACTATTAAGTTGTTTCACGATCTGAAGAGTGACTGTTTTTGCTAGACCCCAAGATGGTGGTCCAATTTTGATGATTTTCGTAGCATTCCATTTATTTTTGTACCGAACAGAATGCTTGCTATGCAATGTTTCTATCATTGCATGTTTTCATGTTAGTTTTTGAGCTATTGATTTTTGAAAGAATATCTATTTCTAATCAACGGTTGTTTTAAGTTTGGTGTTCTGCTTTTGAACTGAAAGGTGGTCGATTGTGAAGTGGTTTAAAGCACCTATCCACATAATATTATTATGTACGCAAAGTCGTAGTTTTGCACTGATCACACATTTTCTGGAAGTTCCCATGATTATTCACAACTAGGTATTTCGGCCCCAGTGCCAGATTAAGAAATGTGGGGGCCCTGTTCGGGAAGTTTTTTGCACATCTTCGGTCGAAAATTCTGATGACCTTAGTTTTTTTTGTCATTTGGTTGAAAATTTCCCAGAATATATTGATTATTTTCTGCCAAAAAAGTTGACGACCTTTTTTAAAGTCGTTTGGTTGAAAATTTCCTAAAATATACCGATTATTTTCAACCAATTTTTTTCTCATTTCATGAATGTGTGGGGGCCTACTAAAGTGTGGGGGCCCCTTTTCGGCCGAACATGTTGAACATGCCTTTATCTGGCCCTGCTCGGCCCCCTTATAGAAATTAGTTAGCTAAAGTCAATCTCTAAAACATTTATTTGACTGTACGGTGGCCTAAGCTTCTACTTGTTTTCATTAAACATTATTTGCTAGCTTAATTTTTGTAACTCCTACGCATGGTTTAATTGTTTAGATCTGAACAGAATTTAATCATAATGTAAAAAATGCCATCAGACGTCTGTTTAATGTTGATACAGAGTTGCAAATGGGCTAATACGGATGTCGTGAATAGAAATGTATTTTGTGTAGGCCTACCTACATTTTGTCAAGATCCCCCAGGTAAGAATTTAAGGAAGTCAGTTATTGACTTGAATTCATATAGTTATGCTATAGTGATATGAAGTGGTAGCGTGATCATACCCCTTAACTTGCATTCGAGAAATCGGGGCGTGGGTTCATATTCCCACCAGGGCAGAAATTTGACTACGACAACTAAAACACTGTCTGTTCTCGACCTTGATCATAGGCTACCTGCAGTGTGCGTCTGTGTGTATTATCGCCATCTTAGTTTCACCAACAACTAATCCAATAATGTCTCTCATTGTGCGAAATAATAATAATAATAGGGCCTATTCTTTTAATGAACAATCCGATTGACAGACATCAATCAATTACAACCCCGCCCCCAAATACAATGTATTCAAACAATGCTTGATTATAATATATATATATATACTCTAAGGTCTAAACCATGGGCGGAGACCTAGGGGGGACAGGGGGGACGGTCCCCCCCAAAGAAAGTGTTGGGGGGGACGGCCCATGCATTTGTCCCCCCCAATGTTTGAGCGCCAAGCTTTTTTTCGGTGGCGAAAAAAAAATTTCGTCAAATTTTTGACCCAGATGACTAAAAAAAAAAAAAAAAAGGTCATCAACTTTTTTGGCGGCGAAAATAGAAATATTTCGTCCAGATTTTGGCCGGATGACTTAAAAAAAAAAGGTCATCAAATTTTTTGACTAAAAAAAAAAAAAAAAAATTTTTCAGAGATTTCGCCGGTCGTCAGAAATTTTTCTGAAAATCTCGCGTCTTTCCGCCCCCCCCCCCCCAATTCTCGGCCCAGGTCTCCGCCTATGGTCTAAACAATGTAGCTAATTGCGCAATTAGTGACTAACGTGTTCTCAGCCAAATTAGCGTGGTTTTTCGGGGTCACTGGTATACTAATAATAATTATTAGGCTAAGCTAGTTTCCGTGACTTCAGAATCTAATAAGTAGGCTACTAAAACAAAATGTTGTCCCTGAAACGTCTCTAACGGCGTTAACTAGGAGACCAGCTTAAATGCCGGTTCTCTATAAAATCACAAAATCAGGTCCTATAACATTCAAATTTCCCTGTCCGTTCTGATTTGATTTGTTTACGAAAGGTGTTAGTAATGCGCTATATAAACGCTTCGGTTTATTATCCGGGTTCTTCACGAAAGCTTGCTTCGGTGTTCTTGAAATAAAAGCCAGTAAATTTCATAAATTTAATCAGAGTTGGCATAATTGGGGAATAATGCCGGCCAACGACGACAGCGAAGTGTTGTCCGATGTTGAGATTATTTTACCGATTGAAATAATCGAGACGTGCATGACGCTGAAACCGGACTCCCTGTCTTGTTTTATGTCGGTCAACGAAACATCGAAGACGACCAATCAAGTCACCCTACACAAACTCAACGACAACTCCGTTAGAATACGAGTTACTGGTAATGCAATTCAAATAATTATTTACAGGCTCTCGATTTATTCTGATGCGATGTGATTTTTGACTAATAAGCTGCCCGTAAAATCTTTAAACATGAATCTGGGTGCGGCCTGAAACCCGAATCCCCGAAACAAATTTCGACCGGTTTCCGAAATCGGTTTTAAAAAACCTAATGATTTATTTACGTTAGACTGTGTAATCAACAACACGTAATATACTCAATTTAAATCTTAATAATTTTCGGAGGTTCGCTCGCTTTCTATTAGAAAACTGTTTTCGGGAAATCGTGAGTTTGCGTATTTTCAGCGTTTTCGGGGATTCAGGTTGACCCCCCCAAAAATCTAACCCCACGGAAGTCATCGTTATGTGTGAAGTCACCGCTGTCATTCATTGTTTTGATTTAGTTGAATTCATTATGGTACAGTAAGATAATAATTCTTCAGTTTGATGACTGGCTTTACTAGACTTTTCTAATTGGAAAAGGGAGGTAAGGAGCGGCTTGTGACCCACAGCAATATGCTGTTGGTGACATATTTTTGCCTGTGATAGAACCAACAGTTTGCACTGTAGTTGAAAAAACGATGAATTGAAGCTGAAAATTTATGTGAACTTGGCTGCTGAAATTGTGCACTGACTACATTGTTGGTGGGAAGAACAGGTCGCAATGGAGAGGCGACCACCCGTTTTGAATGTGCTCTTGGGAAAGTCTCTTACGCTTCGCATCTATGCTGTCTTTCAAGCTTGAATTGCAAGACTTTTTTCTGATTGACAGTTATTTCAAATAACTTGGTAACTTGGTAGACATAGCATTGAATAAGTTTTTGTCTGTGTGTAGTTATGGTCTTGGGAACTCGTGATGGCAAACTAAAGGAAGGCAGCCCCAGGAGCTGCGAGACAACCACCAACACAAGACTTGATGAGCATGGGGACCGGTGCGATGTACAAGAGGACGCGAAGCAGAGAACCAGTGCAGCAGTGGGTGCCGCGGGAAAAAGCGAACAGGCATCGGAGAATGGAGGAGAGAGAACAACGTTGAAGAGACGACTGAAGCCGTGCATCGCTAATCCAATCGACTCGAATCGACTGAACAAACGTTTGACGTCGATCTGGGGAGCGAAACGGAGGAAGGTCTTCAAGAAAGTGCTCGTGCCGAGCTACACAGCACTGAAAACACCACCCCAGAACGCTGGCACCACGTCTGTTAATGCCGCCGCCAAGATCGCCGGTGCCCAAGCTGCGTCGGGTGGTGCGGGAACCACTTCTGTCGAATCTCGCACCATTTCCGTCGGCGCCGACGCCATGTCTGCTCTCGCCGACGCGATCTCCGACATCCAGTCGCTGAGCGATCCGATGAGGAGTCCCGACGAAAAGGAATTCAACGTCTTTGACCCGCAGCCGGGCAGTTCCATGGTGATCATTCTCAAGACCGTTGCGAGACAGCGCTCGACCGAGACAACCGGGGTGAGCGACGAGTCGCGGGCGAGCACGAGCATCACTCTGAGCAGCCGTGCGTCGGCCGAGGACTCGCGAGCGTACACTCCGAAAAGCTACGTCAACGAAGGAAGCGGTATTGGCAGCGCGGAGAAAGCGCAGCCGATGAGCCGCGACATCGCCGAACGTCTCAAAGCGCGTGCACGCAAAGGCGTGCAGCAGCTTTCGTGCGAACTATGCGGCGAAACGGCAGACGGATACGCGAGCCTGTACCGCCATATCAAGAAGCAGCATAACGACTGTACCTTCGTGCGAAACTACCTGGAGGAAATCGAACCGCTCGCTTGTACCCCGTGCCCGTTCTGCAAGAAACCGTTTACGACGCCAGCGAGCCTGAACGCCCACGTTGCGGGCGCCCATCCGGAAAAGCAGAAAGCGCCGGCGCCACAGTCGAAGCTGAGCGTCCAACGACATCAGATCGCCGCAGAGAAGAGACGCGGTCCGGTGCCACCGGAGGACACCAGCGATGCGGAAGCGGCCGAGAAAGCTGGTCCGTTCGTGTGTAAGGTGTGCGGGAAGCGCTGCGAAGACCAGGCGAAGTTTCGTCGTCACAGCCTGACGCACGGCGACCTGCGATTCCCGTGTGAGCACTGCGACAAGAGGTTCCGCCTGAAGGACAACCTCGCCAAGCACATCCGCAGCGTTCACGGAAAGACGGGAAAGTCGGCGGACCGAGGGGTCGTCTCAAAGTCTTCGGCTGCGGCGTCCGCGCTGGGAAGAACTCCGGCGTCGACGACGGCTAAGGGTGCGGCTTTCAAATGCGATCATTGCAACGCGAGCTTCAATCGTATGACACTGCTTGTTACCCACATGAGGTACTGTCTGAAGTTGACGCCGAGAAAGTAGGTCCGAGAAACACGTGGTAGCGGCGGATCGGTGCGTTACCTTGCGGGATTTGCGTCGAGAAATCAAAACGAAGGGCAACATTTAAAAATGGGTTTTCGGTGAAATCCATAAAAACGGTTTAACTATTTTGTGGATTTAATGCTATTGTCGCTGCGTTTGAAAGATTTTCAGCTCTTGGACAATGCATGAGGTTACAGACTTGCGTGTTAGGCTTGCGATAGGGTACGGTCCATATCAGGGTGATGTGTTGCAATGGGCTTAGCGATAAACCTTAATTGCGAAGCTCGGGGAGATTGTCACAGCTGCGTGTCCCTGGGAGTTTCTTGTTTGCCAGGGTTATCATCAAACGAGATCATCAGTAGAGAAATATGACTGATATGATGACTGTTATTGAAATGATCAAGTTAAAAATATCGTTGTGTTGCAATTTGATACAGTGCTTCATTTGTTTGGCAACACTAATTTACACAGGTCTGTAATTGCCTGTGCTTGTGTAAGCATTGATTGAGTTGGTGGTTAGTTTTGGGTTCTGCGCCACTTTTACGAAGCATAGAAGTGGCCTACCTTCAATTTATATTAGTTTGCGGTTGTTATTCATAATATAGACATTTTCATCCAGTCCAACAGATTTCTAATTGCATGTTTATTTTCCAACTGTGACAGGCTTTTGAATACAGTCTGAATTGATTGAATAGTTCTTTTGCAAATAACTCGATAGGTTGCTTTTAATATCAGCCTGTTGTATTTGTTTTTTGTGAATTTATAGCAGTGAGCTCTTGTTGCATTTGAGAAAATTTTTTAGAAGGATTTTACTCGATCATTTGACTTGTACAATGTTCATGTCATGGATAGAGTTGTTTAAAAGGTTGCCTCTAAGTATTGTTTGCAGAGTCTACATGTTGTGAACCTGGTTTTTTTAAACTGTACAATCAATTGCTGCATGAAGCTGATGATGCGTTGTGTAGAGTTATGTTAAAAATTGTAAAAAATGTGATTACATAAATATATGGTTCGAATGAACAGACTTAAACTTTTGGTTTTATAGACCTGTCCATCTGTTATAGGTCATCTGTTATAGCTTGTTACTAATTGTTAGAAGTGTATACGTAATGTACAATTGTTACGTGTGCTTAGTAGGACTACATGTGACCTGTGGCAGGTTTTTAAATGTAATGCATCATATCTTGGCATAATTATATGTAAGTAAATATATACCTTACCTATGGTGATGGTAGTATTTGCATAGCACATAGTATTCTTCAAACTTGATCCATTGGGACCTCATTATGGAATTCCATTCCCTCCACTCTATGTGGGATTTTTCTTTTTCTTGATCACTCTCTTCTTGAGGCCTATTTTTTTTCTTGAGGTTCTCGCACTGGGAGCGCTACTGAATGGCTGTGAGGGGCATTATAGAAATTACTCGTTACATTACATTGCACGAGAAGGCCCTGACCCATTGAAGCTTAGGAATCTTAGGGAATATTTGACAGAGCTCTGTCACTAAATGTGTGCACAGTTTAAATGTAACATTTTATTGATGTGTAAAATATTCTTTAGCTGTGCAGTAGCGAGTGCTTGTAGGAGCCTTTCAAGGGCATCCATGGTCGTTTCACTATTTGCCAATTGTTCGAAGCGTAAAAGACTTAATGAGCGGTTGATTGCGTGTAACATTAACCTCATTAACCCAACCTCGGGCTTTTGCTATTGTTGGTCCTTTAATTTGGAATCACCTTCCTTCTGAAATTCGTGGAAGGATTCTTGTAGGAAATTCACCTGCATCTTTTCGCTGCTTGAAGACATAAATTTCTCTTTTCGTGGGCTTGTCACGCTGAGAGCGCTTCTAAATAGCTCTGCTGTGAGAAGCGCTTTACAAATGCTTTATTAGATTAGAACGCTGTAATATGACAGCCATGGCTTTTGTAAATGTAATTTTGGAGGTCGTGTAGAGGTGTGCCACAGATCACGATGTGATAATGTCTGAACGAGAGACCAGTACCTTAAAATAATGCGATCTGTTAAATGGGAAAGCACATAGATGCGTAACGTTATGCTTTGATTTGATGCACCCTGTAATGGCACGTGCAGTGTTATGGCGCTGTAGAAAACTGTCGGTTTCATCACTATTACGATCGACATCCCTGATTATCATCGGTGCAGAGTTTGAATCCCTGTGTTGTACCTCAAATGAATGCTTTATCTTTTATTTCATCCACGTCTTGTTTGGTCCATCTGCTCTTCAACTGTCACAATATCTGTTGTAAATTGTATTGTAAATATAAATTTACAAAGCCCCGCTCTCACTGAGTACACCAATCAGAGGCGCTCCCAGTGCAAACGACCCTGAGAAAAGAAAGTAGTTTTGAGATGTGTGAAGAGATGTGCTGCTGTTGTTCATATGTTTAATATGCATGTACAAATTGTGCATAATTATTAATTATATGACGTATGTTTTTGTGTGCATTGAATTTGGCTTTGTACTGTTGAGAAGGTTAAAATAAATTCCAGAGTTCAGATGATGTCACTTATTCATTCATTTCGAGAATTTATATAGCGCCCCTTCAAGAAATCCACTCAGAGGCGCTCCCAGTCCAACCACGGTGAAACAAACAAGTTTTAAGGAGCCTGTAAAACACTGACGAGTCAACCCTAGGTAACAGGTGCATTTCCAACGGGATACTATTCCAGACAGATGGACCTACAATTTATGTTCAGACAGAACCTCCAATTATAATAGTCTGGTAAAAGAGTGCATGTATTCAAGTGTGGCAGGCAGCCCGGGCTATCGGTACCCCAAATAGGTGTGCGTAATTGTCAAAAAATGTGTGAACATTATATACAGTGATCTTGTGCTCCGTCTGACCCAGTCTTTTTAAAATATGCTTTAGGAATAATACGCAAAGTTGTCGTTTTAATAGTTTTGACTTATGTGACATTATAATAATAACAGTGACAATTTCTATGGTGCCGTAACACAGCTCTTCCCATGTGTGACTAATATTAAAATAGTTATTTTACTTCTACAGTTTAAAATTTTATATGAGCATTTCTTCAGACTTTGAGAAGCGCAAGTGTTTAGGTTGCATTTTCCATTTTTTCTGTATTTGAAGTAATGTAAAAAATATAAGCATAATTTCTCATATTCAATACATTTCATATCACAATAGCACTATTCTGACTCACTAACTTACAACATGCTTTAGATGTAATCTGAAGGTGTGAAAAAGTTGAACACCTGCCCAACGTTTCACATACCATATTGTATATTTCAATGGATGAAAAAAAGAATTAAATAAGGTTTTGAAGTTATTTTTAGTCATTTAGAAAATGTGAGAACTGTATGGGCTTGTAAAGGTACCAGAAACTAACAAACTTATATAAATAATACCAATTTCTTATCTTAATCGATACAGATTAAAAGATCTTTGTTGAATTTGGGCAGCTACTGTAACTTAAACGATGTGTGAAAACATTGTTACCATCAGACACGGTCAATTTTATTGGTCGCTTACTGGTTTAAAGCATCTATGGTTTTGTAGAAATTCCTTAAATTAACTATATGTTAAAAGTTGAAAAAACATTTAACTGGGTTGTGTTTCAACCTATAAGGCTATAATAGCAAAATCGTACACAACACTTCCCAAAAATTGTTATTTTTCCAATAAGAACAATAATAATCATTATCGTCAACATTAAATGAGCACATAGACTTTTTCCAATTTATACATGTCAAGGCAATATATAATGCAACACTAGAGAATAACAGTAAACGTGTAACAGTAGAACAATAATTACTTCAAACAATTACTTCAACTGCAGTAAACGTCACAGAGAGCACTTTTCATTCAGTCTGGACAATATTACCAATTGTTTAGCAAAACAATGCTTCGAAATGAAGACTACAGCTACGACCCCTAGACAATAGGAACAATACGGTATTAAAAACTGACAAACAATGCATATTCCAAATTAATGCAAATTAATAACAACAACAGTTTTTGTCGTGGCATATGGGATGTCACGGCACTTTGAAAAATTTCAATAACTACCTGAACAGGAAAGTTTATTTCGCAATACACAGCACGAGAATTTCCGGGAGGGTTGGAGGTCAAGTTCAGCCCTCCCCCTAGTCTTTCTTAGGACCCTACAGTAAAGTCATAATTGCACACCCCCAAACGCCACACATCAATCAACGTGTGACCCCCTTAGTTATTTTTCTACAATTCTCACACCGACGATACATACGAACTTAAATTTTGAAAGTAATCCATCTTAAAATTATTTTAATTGCTTTGTTGCAAATTTTAAAGAACAGGCAAAGATTTCAATAACAACCTGAACAGACAACCATTACAATATTTTGATCAGAGCATATCAATCATGTAACGTAGGTGTTCAACCAGGGATGACACTAGTAGCTTTTTCACCTAGATCTAGGTTTTACGGTCTGGTCTAGTTTTTTTGTCAAGACTAGCTTTTTCCTTACAGCAGTTTTTCAGATCTTTTTAGGTAAAAAATAAACTTTTAAAGTAAAAATACATGAGAGACGATAGAAAAGTCGCAAGATTTAATCAGATTTTGGAGCAAAATACTAAAAAAAAGGTCATCAGAAATGTTCAGGCCAGGAAAAAAAGAGTACAAATTTTGGTCAAAAGACTAAAAAAAAGGGTAGTGAGAAATTTCAAGTCCCAAAACGCCATGTAATTTCTCAGACAAATTCTCAATCTAGCCTTTTCTAGCTTTTTTTCAACCGAATCCGACCGTTTCAAAATTCAGAGTGGCATCCCTGTGTACAACTGGTCTAAATTCTGAGATGTAAAGTGAACAGCAGAGTCGACGAAACGCAGACGAATTTCGTAGATCTGTCATGATCTGTGGAAGGGATACACAACGATGACGTCGAAACAGTGATCCTCTGCGACAACGTGGAGAGCAAGGAAAGACGACAATGGAAGATTGGGTTTACCCCGACATACCCTGGCAGATCAGTCTTCACATATTTCCAATTATTAAAACAAGTCTTTGTATTCAAATCTCATCGAGTTTCCTACAAACAAAATAACAATTCATTTCGATGGATTGCAACTTAAATAAACTATTATTATCATCAATAAATTTCTTATCCATGCAAAGTCGCAACCGAAATGTAAATTTGAGGCGCGGTTAGTCGGCCGCCAGAGGAAGTTAGATATCCAAGCAGTAGTGGCGCTAAGGGGGGGCTAGAGGGGGCTAAGCCCCCTAAAAAAAGGCGATCCATTTATTTTCCTATGTGAAAAAAATATTTGCACGAATAACCCCCTTTATCCCCCCCCAAAAAAACTGCAAAAGTACGCATGAGGGTTAGCTAGACAGATCGGCACCCCGTCAAAAGGGCGCCCGACAAAAGGGCGCCGACAAAAGGGCGCCGACAAAAGAGCGCCGACATAAGGGCGCCCGACATAAGGGCGGCGCTCTTAAAAGAAATAGCATCGATGAAGAGTCGGTCTATAAGTGATAATATTATGAGCAAATATAAGGTCAACGATGACGCGACAAAGAGCAATTACTACTAAACTATTTCACACAGTTTGTTGAAACCCAATATGCTCCGAGGACCTGGAAGAGGTGCTAAAATAAACAAATCAGGTGCAGAAATGGGTAACATGAGAGGTTGGAAAGTTCGTTACCACGTGATATGGGCTTCATATAAAAGCAAAGGAAGCAGAGCAGGTCTACCGTTTGTAAATTGTTAACATTTCTATTCGACATTGAAACATTATTATTTAAGCCGAGTGTCAAGAACTTTTCGACTTTAACGACATTGAACCATTAGGCTAACAAATTATTGCCGTAGACTACAGTAGTTTTAACTTTTTATCAGATTCCTAGTTTTAACAACTTTTCAGCTTCTCAATAAATTGCTTGTTTGTATTTCTCAAATAATGTTTTGCCTTCTAAATCTCGTTAAAACTTAAAGTCATATAGGCTGGCCTATGTAGTCTATGTGGCCTATGGCTCACTTGTCGTTTTCAAATCATTTATTTCATCCGCGATATCTTTCACGATGATATTTCTTTTAAGAGCGCCGCCCTTATGTCGGCGCCCTTTTGTCGGGCGCCCTTTTGTCGGCGCCCTTTTGTCGGCGCCCTTTTGTCGGGCGCCCTTTTGACGGGTCACCAGACAGATCGGCGGATATGAAAAAGGACCCATTTTCTATAAAATTACGACCAATTGACCCAAAAAAGTCATAAATTTTGGTGGCTGGAAACAAATAAACAAAAAAGGTCGTCAGAAAAATTTTGGCGGCTGAAATGGAAAATCTTCGTGAAATTTTGGCCGATGACTACAAAAAAGTCGTCAGAAATTTTGGTGACTGAAAACGACAAATTTTCCCCCGCAAATTCAGCCCCACGAAAACAGAAATCCTGGCACCGCCGCTGTACCCAAGTACTTAAAAGCGAAGAAGAAGTCGATTTAGAGTCGTTTCTTGAAGGTAGGGAGTGAATTTGAGCTACGAAGCAAGAGTGAACATAAGCATATTACCCAAAACAACTCCCCAAAATGGGAATCAAGATAACTGACAGGCTAGCCGATTACACAAACACCTAATTCTAAATTTCTAACCACTTAGAACTGTACAAGATTTTCCTAATTCTAATTCCACTCGATTAGCAAACTTCATCAGCTAATCTTAATACAAA
The DNA here is from genome assembly GCA_949752735.1 of Lumbricus terrestris. Classification (NCBI taxonomy): domain Eukaryota; kingdom Metazoa; phylum Annelida; class Clitellata; order Crassiclitellata; family Lumbricidae; genus Lumbricus; species Lumbricus terrestris. The sequence goes on from OX457048.1 coordinate 38,112,997, forward strand.
TGGATTAGCAATTCCACTAATCATGCCATCTCTGGCGTGGAATCTGACCCATTAACAATTTAACACTGCCCTCATACTAATCTTAACAATAACAACTTATCTAGAACAGCTACAATAGCCCACACAGCCATCTTCCCAGCGCTTTAAGGGCTCGTAAAAAAACTGCACTTTATAAAAAAAAGTCCAGATACATACGAACGTACGCACCGGTCCGCCACGTCTCGTTAGACGCTGCTCTTGGTTACGGTGAGGCCCAGCTGCCTGGCATCGGTACCAACCGGGTTGCGGAGGCGAGTCTCGAGCAGCTGGATCTTCGTATCTCGATCGGCCAGCTGCTGCCTGAGGCGGATGATCTCATCTGCCTGACGCTTGCACAGGTCCTGCAGCTGCAACAGAAGAAAAGCATGTACACTTATAAGATTACAGGGCTTAAAGTGTGGCTGGACGGTCATGGACGGCGTCCAGGCATTTATTTTCAAAGCTGAACGCCGTCCTGCCACTTATTAGGCCAGCACAACAGGGAACTTTAGGTAGGGGGCGTACAGGCACTTCTTTTGGAAAGGTAAGGGCGTCCAGGCACTTCTTCTGAAAAGGTAAGGGGCGTCCAGGCACTTCTTTTTCTACGCATTAACACTGCTTACAAGTCTTGGTTGTTAGCTGTTTAAGGATGCTTTGCCAATTGTCATAACAAACATGACTAGCGTTGCCCTTCTCTTTTACCTAGGCTTGGGACTGGCACAGAGTGCATGGAGTGGTGGAGTTAATGTATGTTGGTATGCATGTAAAAAGTAAGTAGGTAAGCATGTCATTTATTGAACTGCCAGAACACGCATTGTGAGAACGTCGAATAAGTAAGTGAGTAGTATATCCTTAATTAACCAGTAACGTATTTATTGCACCCTGGTTTTCATACGTCTTAACAACAATCAACAGTATGTAGTGTAATGTATGTAAATGCACATTTGTATATCGCCTTACAATGACCTTAGTTGTGGGGTGCGGTGGTGTAGTGGTGGCATCGTTGCCTTGAAGCCGGAAGGTTCGAATCCACCTCAAGTCGCTGCGTATGGACCTTGGGCAAGTCCTTCACTCAAAATTGCTCAGTGCTTAGGCGTGAAACTCCGATTCAGTGTCCGCTCTGCAGTCGGGAGCGCCTCTGAGTAGTGTGCTTGAAGGGGCGCTATAACAAGTGCACATACAAACAAACCTCATGAAGGCGCATAATATAAGTACTGTCAATACGAGTATAGCATTCAAACAATCGGAACAATCTCAGATTGTCCAATCACAAAACTTTAATATAACTTTCAATATAAGCACCTCTTCTCACATAATGACTATTGAGAGTGCTCAACACGGAAACTCCGGGGGGATGGGGAAGGGGGAATGCCTTTAAAAATGAGTGATTGCTGAGGAAAAAGACACAAATTATTAGCTTAGCCTTTACTTAGCAAGGCCAAAACGTTATTTCGAATGTACTAATCGGGTAATCCAGTGCATTGGCCGCCTCAGTGGACTCTTTTAAAACAAAGCTTAAAACTTATCTGTTTGCTAAGGCGTATCCCGCAGTTGGCCGTTTGTGCGGCGCCCTTGTAGCGGTATGGCCGCGTTACGGCGCCATATAAATTGTCGTTATTATTATGACTATTTTTAGCAAGCCGTTCAACACAAAACATGTGTAATGGTTCAAGATGGATTTGTGTAGTTTAATAAAAGGGTCATTGTCATCCGAATCGGAGTAGGGAAAGAATGGTTTGTGGTGCAGTTCTTTTAAAATTCCATAAAAGAAGACCTGCGAATATCCAGTGACCATATTAAAGCTGAGCTTGCTCTCAGGTTGCGTTTGCGAATCAGAAAGATTTATCCAAGTATCTGCCATGGGATTTGAAACCCTGATCTCCCGATCAAGAATCCATGTTTGTATGTGCACTTGTTATAGCGCCCCTTCAAGCTCTCACTACTCAGAGGCGCTCCCGAATGCAGAGCGGACACTGCATCGGAGTTTCACGCCGTAGCGCTGAGCAATTGTGAGTGAAGGACTTGCCCAAGGTCCTTACACGGCGAGGTGGATTCGAACCTTCCGGCTTCAAGGCAACGATGCCACCACTACACCACCGCGCCCTATGAACCTATAACCGTTACACAATCAAGTATTATCACGCTCTCAGAAATATCCAATTCCAGGAAATGAAGCAGAACTTACTCTCTGTTGTTCGACGTCCGCACCGTCTTTCGGAATGCCATTCACTTGACCTCCAGCGTCCGACTTTCCAGGAGCGCCGGCCTTCTTTGCATTCTCCGCTGGCACCGTGAAGACAAAAGGGTTCGGCAGGATGGGGGCCTTTCCAGTTCCCGGAAGGACGAACCTCGCCGGAGGCGGACCGCTGCTCGGCGGAACGACCTTGCGGGCGGACATCACCACTTCCGCATTCTTCTTTTCCACGACACCGAGCGGACGGAAGGCGGACAACGATTCTGGAACGAGAGGCGGAGAAAGAGCGGGTGGAGTGGCATCCGGGAAAGGACTTCCGACGTCCGAATTCCCCGCGAACGACGATTTGGATTCTCGGAGCGATCCGGTTCGTCGGAGCGGAACTCCGGCGGCGATGGAGGAGGAAGCCGTGGACGAGGAGGTTTCGGAGGATGGCGTTCCGCGTCGCTGCCTCGAGTTCATCGAAGCGCGAAGCCGTGACGGTTTGATGACCGTGTCGTCTGGAGCCTCCATTGAGATGCAGTCGATCATCGCTCGAGACGCTTCCGGGGAAAGATCGTCCTCGAAGATCGTGTCGTCCTCCGCTCGAGCGAGCGGGGCTTTCCGGATGTCCGGTTCCGAAGTCTTGTACCGGTTGCCGACGGCCAGGCTGCTGCTGCTGCTGTTGTCAAGGCGACCCCAGTGATGCGCGGCGATGTCGGGCTCCGACCGGAACTGCGACTTCGGCATGACGACGACTCCAGTGTTTGTTGTCGACGCCGACTGTTTATCGGGGAGTCGGCGACTCTCGTTGTCTCGCGACGACGAGTCGTTGTCGAACATCATCAGGTCACTGCCCGACTTGGAGACGACGAAGTCGCCGCCCGACTGCGACGTCGTGAGATTCCTGCTCGACTTCGACTTGCACGCTCCGACCTTCGACATGAGGTCGCCGCTCGACTTCGACGCCAAGTCGAAGTCCATCTTGGACAGGACGGCGTCGCTGCCAAGCTTCGACGCCAAGTCGCCGCTCGACTTTGACAGCGGACGACTCGGCGACCGGAACTCCGCGCTGTTCAGGACCTCGTTGAGCGGGGCAAGGTCGACGGTGGACTGAGCGGGTGGTGGGGCGCGCCGGTGGGGCATCCGGCCATTTTTCCGTCGCCCCGGCGGGCTCTTGTTCTGCGAGTAAAGGGGGTTTTCCGTCCATGCGGCCACATTAGTTTCGAGGTCCTCCATCGAGCTGCATGATGAACTGTCGTCGTTGCGCCGACGTCGGCGGTACTTGCGAACGGTCTTCGGCGCGTTCAACGTGTCGGGTGTCACCGGAATGTCGGAGATGTCGGCCGCGTTTTCGCTGAGCAGGCTTGCGTTGCGTATCACGTGGATGCGGTTGGTGGAGAGCGCGGCGCTGCGCAGAGAGAAACCGGGGTGGTCGTCGACGTAGCGGGTCGCTCCGGCCGAACCGCTGCCGTGGAAGGTGGCGGCGCGCTGGACGTTGGCGCGTAGCGGAGGTGAGAAGGGACTCTCGCTCTGGAAAGAGAAATGTATATTATTAATGGCAAATCATGAGATGATCGAAGGAATCAGTCAGTTAAGTGATAGCAAGGATGTCTTGAAAAAGTTGAAAATTGTTATGAGAATAAATGAATATAGATTGATTGACAGATCACAAATTTTTTTAATAATGATAACAATAATAATAGTAATCACCCCCTCGGTCTTTCCCAGCAGCGCAGCACCACGAAGCAAATTAAAAATATAATAATAATAATAATAATAGTAATCGGAGTAAAAAATAATAACAACAATAATAATAGTAATCGGAGCAACAAAAAAATAATAATAATAATAGTAATACTGAACGCATGCCAAGGTCCTGGATATGGGACCAGTCTTCTACTCCGATGCAAGTACTAAATAATACAATTAACCAACAAAGCCTGTTTAAACCTTTCCAGTGTCATGTCATTAACACACAGAGCTCGCTCAGACAGCTCAGACACGCAATCATCAGACTTAAAGATCAACATGTTAACAATCAACATAATCCACATATTTTGCAATTCTACGCGTTCCATCAGGTGCAAGAATTGAACATTTGATTTCGGTACTCACAGCTTTTGACGAAGAGCGCGACAATTCCGGCACACTGTCGACATCGAAATACGAAGTCGCAGACGAAAAGTCGTACGACTTGTAGTTGTTGTTCGTGAAGTTGAGCTCATCTGCGTTGGACTTCGAAGGTTGCGTCGACCTTGACGACTTCCCATAAGGCATCTGTTCGGTCATGTGACCGTTGTTGACGACTGGTTCCCTGTGATAAGACGATTCTCGTGGCTCCCTGTTTGGCTGGAACGCTGATGTTCGGTTGGCATTGGAAGAAGACATTTGTTTGTCTCGGAACGAAGAAGTCGGAGTAAAGGCGGACTGAAATGAATAGCATAAACAATTAAACATAGGTCAGCACACGGAGTTGAATATCACTGTATTCTATTGTGTTGTATTGTATTCATTGTATTGTATTGTGCTGTATTGTATTCAATTGTATTGTGTTGTATGTGTATTGTGTTTCGTTGTATTGTATTGTGTTGTATTGTATTCAATTGTATTGTATTGTGTTGTATGTGTATTGTACTGTGTTGTATTGTATTCGATTGTGTTGTATTGTATTTGCATTGCATTGTATTGTATTGTGTTTTATTCTATTCGATTTTACTGTATTGTGTTGTTTTTGTATTGTCTTGTCTTACATTGTATTCGATTATATCTGACCATTTATAAAGCGCTTCTCTCAACAAAAGCCTTTCAAAAGCGCAAGTGCGATCGGCCCGAGAGAAAAGGCAGGATTTGGGCCAAGAGAAAGACACGTAGGAAAGACTACCAGAGAGGATGGCAGAGCAAACTGATGGTGGAAGTCCATTCCATAGAGAGAGGAACCTTTGCAGACAGAGCACCAGACAAAAAGACCCAGCAGTCAGCACTTTCATTCATTCTGACAATTTTTTTAGCAACTCTTCACGATATATAATCAGACGTACTTTCTGCGCTGACCTATGCAATTATGATCTGCTAAATGTAGTTTATACAACGAATAATTACATATAAGTTGAACAGCAAAACTGTCGGTGCGCGTTTATCGGGAAAATATATAGGCAGCGCCTTTAAGTACCTCTCAAAAGTGCTGTATACACAAAGATGCATACAAACCAAGAACCATACATACACATACACCTACATGCACACATACACACACACACCTATGCACATACCCACGCACAGTCGCACACAAATCTACACACCCACCTCACTGACACGCACACACTCTCACGGACACACCCATGTCCACCCACTCCACACACACCTACCTGATAAAGGCACACATGCACACACCTATGGACACATTCATGCACACTCACCTAAACACACACACAGGCACGCATGCACACTCACCTACATGCAAATCTATACACACACACACACACGACTGTAAACTGAACTCTGAACTAACCTGCTTTAAGGCAGCACCTAGTGTGAAACGAGGGCAATAGAAGAAGAGCTCTGCTAGATAAGATAAGTAGTTTTTTTAAGAGCTTTGCTATAAGGAAGGATGTGTTGTTACCCTGTTGCCTGATGTTGTTGAGCGTTGGCTGGAGATCGACCGCTGCACAATACCATCCTGGAAAAGAAGCAAAGTTTTTATAATGACTTCCACATCTGGATTGAATCCTTTTACGTACGGCGGTAGTTAGTACGAGACAGACACAAACAGGTAGGCAAAATGACAGACAGAAAGACAGAGGAACGAAAAGTAAAGATGAACAGATCAGACAGGCAAATACAAAGCAAGACAGACAGCCAGACAAAAAGCAATACGAACACAGACAGACAGAATCAAGAAGAAAGGCTAATGTACAATTTGCACATAGACAAACAGACAGACCGACAAACACATATACATAAACAGACACACAAACAGACATACACACATAGACAGAGACAGACAGACAGACACACAGAATGACGGACAGAATAATGTTCAGACAGACAGACCGATACACATAAAGACAAAAACACAGACGAATGAATAAAATAACAGACATACACTACACACATAGCCAAACAGACACACACAGACACACATACAGATAGACACAGACAGACACACAGAATGATGGACAGAACAAAAGACACACAGACAGAAAGACATGTTATACGACCTGCGTAGGCCTACATGGCACCAGTCTGCACAGACCTTTAGCGAGACGAGCGCTGGTTCTCTGTTCAGTCCATTCATCCATTCGTCGGCTGTTAGTGAGGCCTGGCCACTTGCAGTCGGTGGATAGATATCCGCCTGGAAGACCTCCGACTGGAACAAATCACACAGGTTCATCTCAGCTAAACTGCTTCCAGTTTTTTTATACGTACAACACGGCTCTCTCAATAAGTACTTAGTATTACATGGAGTGGGGCATGGTGGTGCGGTGGGTATGTTCGTTGCCTTGCAGCCAGAGGGTTGCAGGTTCGAATCCACCCTAAGCCGCTTCGCAAGGACCTTGAGCAAGTCCTTCACTCACAATTGCTCAAGCACTTCGGCGTGAAACTCGATGCAGTGTCCGCGCTGTAGTCGGGAGCGCCTCAGAGTAGAACCTTGAGGTGGCGCTTTAACAAGTGCACATACAAACAGTGTCATACAATAACGTCAAGTCGCTGGATGGCAGAAGTGCTTGATAGTACAATGGTTCGTGTCTAAAGGTGGGGGAGGTTCAAACCCACACCAGGGCAGAATTCTTTCCGAGTTTTCTGTTTCGCTTGCAGCTGTAACGCGTACATCAACCGTACACTGTCGTCGGTGAGAAACGAGACGGTGAGGGGAGGACTGGTCAACAGCCCATACATATATTATCATGCCTATAGGCTCAGATAATGAAGTCCATTGTAATCTGAATATTGCAGTTTGTCTATTGTAATCTGTCTAACAATGATAAAAACAATCAGAGAAAGACAAAAGAAATGACGCTAAGAGGAGACAACCTGGTAAAAACTGTGATAGAAGGCAAAATGGAGGGGAAAAGAACAAGAGGAAGACCACCACAGATGATGTTGGACACGATGATGACGAGGATTGGTTATCAAAGACTAAAAGAGAAGGCCCAGCGGAGGGAAGAGTGGCGACATTGGACAGCCGAACCTGCCTAGGGGCAGAGAACCAGAAGAAGAAGTCTGTCTAAAATATTGAAGCATGTCTATTGTAGCCTTCACAATGCCCATTGTAGCCTGTCTATTGTTGTCTGTCTAATGCTCATTAGTCTTCTTCAGATGATAATGCCTTTGTCTAATAATTAATTACCTGCCATTTGTCCTGCCTGCCAATTAATCTGATTTTACCTGGACATCAGCACTTTCCTCCGTCTATTTGACCACCTGTTTGTCCGCCTGCTTGCATGCACGCCTGCCTGTGCATGCCTACCTAGCTGTAATCTTATTCAAAACATGCTACCAAGATGCTTCATATGATGCCTTTAGCGTTTTTCGCAAAACCACCACATGCATTGATGACTAACTCCTGATGCTCATCTATGCAAAGTGCGCTGTGCACACACTTCGAAAGAGAAATCTCCAAACCGTCTAAGTGTACCAAATATAATTGGAAGAGGCAAGCACAATAATAGAGTCTAAGGCACAATGGGCTGAAGGCGGTGGGCGGAGGCACAGTCCTAGCAGCAGCAGCAGCTGAACAGCAGCAGCAGCAGTAGCTGTAGATAGGGCGAGTCTCTTAGCAGTCAAATTCATAATGTATCATTCTTTTCCAATCTCTGTACGTCTATTAGGTCCTAAGAATTCGCCCATCTATCAAGCCGTCTATTTTATCTATTTATCCAACTAGTCTTACATGCTTACCCAATACGCAATCATTCTGCTGTCTGGTTGTCAGCCTATCCACCTGTGTGCAGTGTTTAATCTAGTCCCCTGCTTTGGCGGGAGGGGGGAGGAATTCAGATTGGAAGGGCCCCTTCCAATCTGAATTCCTCCCCCCTCCCGCCGTAGCTAGGGGGGTGTTTTGGGTGTTTGAACACCCTCCGAAATGGAAAATGCCAAAAAATTTAATGCATGTACGAGTACATGATGTAAAAAACATGTAATAAAACCATGAAAACACCCCCCGAAATGGAAAATGGTAAAAAAAGAATTGACTAATTGGGTCATATTTTGTGAAAATTTCGGTCGATGACTAAAAAAAAGGTCATCAGTTTTTTGGGAAGGGAAATTGAGACCCTTTTTGGAAGATTTCGGACAGATGACTAAAAAAAGTCATCAGTATTTGGGGAGGGAAATTTGTGAAACACCCCCGAAATAAAATCCTGGCTACGGCCTTGGGAAGGGGGGCGGAACGGGCGTTTTGGGCGGACGGCAGCCACCACTGAGCCATTTTCCGCAATGTAATGCATGTGCGATTGTCAGATGCAAATAAAGGCTACTTACTTACTTAATATAATTCCTGGGTGGGTCTGGGCACAATGGCCGGTGCTGCTTACCTTTCTCGGGACGATCATTGAGATCGGTTCGCATAGATCCTTGAGCGTATGCAGTTTGTAGAATCGGAAGATTTCACAGCGTGACGTATCCACACCTCGCTTTGGCAGCACACCTTTGAATTATACGATATATTATATGACACAGGTGAGATAAGGTAATGCAGATGAGCAAGGCAAGGTAACGCAAGGTGAGATCAGGAGAAGCAAGGTGAGTCAAGGTAAGTCAAAGTGAGTCATGGTAAGTCAAGGTAAGTCAAGGTAAGTCAAGGTGAGCCAGGGTGTTAAGGTAAGTCAAGGTAAGTCAAAATAAGTCAAGTTAAGTCGAGGTGAGCCAGGGTGTTAAGGTAAGTCAAGGTAAGTCAAGGTGAGCCAGGGTAAGTCAAGGTGAGTCAAGGTAAGTTGAGGTGAGCCTAGGTAAGTCAAGGTGAGCCAAGGTAAGTCAAGGTGAGCCAAGGTAAGTCAAGGTGAGCCAAGGTAAGTCAATGTGAGCCAAGGTAAGTCAAGGTGAGTCAAGGTAAGTCAAAGTGAGTCAAGGTAAGTCAAGGTGAGTCAAGGTATGTTGAGGTGAGTCAAGGTAAGTCAAGGTGAGTCAAGGTAAGTCAAAGTGAGTCAAGGTAAGTCAAAGTGAGTCAAGGTAAGTCAAGGTGAGTCAAGGTATGTTGAGGTGAGTCAAGGTAAGTCTAGGTGAGTCAGGGTAAGTCTAGGTGAGCCAGGGTAAGTCTAGGTGAGCCAAGGTAAGTCACGGTGAGCCACGGTAAGTCAAGGTAAGTCTAGGTGAGCCAAGGTACGTCAAGGTAAGTCAAGGTGAGCCAGGGTGTTAAGTTAAGTCAAGGTAAGTCAAGATAAGTCAAAGTAAGTCAAGGTAAGTCAAGGTAAGTCAAGGTAAGTCAAGGTAAGCCAAGGTAAGTCAAGGTAAGTCGAGATGACCCATGGTAAGTCAGTGTACACAAGGGCAGTCGAGTCTCAATACATGTCACCTAAACTCAACTGATGTTGGATTATATGTACGTCAACTCACCGAGACCACGCTGGGGAGCGGAAGACTGGTACTGGCTGAGATAGTGCGCGAAAGGGGGACAGTCTACGATTTCGACGTAACGAATGTTACCGTCACCCTGAAACAAGAGCAACATCTCGTAGTAATAATATGATTTATTACGATTTATATCTTTTAGAAACCTCTCAACATTAATTGAAGTACGGCTACTTTAAAGGATCTAAGCAAATGAAAATTGGCAGCAAGGTAAGTAAAGAGAAGGAATCATATTATGGTAAGGCATTATGTGAGTCTCATTGCCTACATCTTGACAGGTTCGTTGTAATTTTAGAAACAATTGCATTTTATAGAAATATATAATGTACAGTGAACAAGATGCCATGTAAGCCGTCAATGGTTTCAAGTAAAGCTGCTAGTCAAGTCATTCTCACATAGAGAAAAAAACTAGATGGTCAAATGGGAACAAGAAACAATAAACTTGAATAAAGGCATTAGCTGCATTAGATATACGACATACTAAATAATGCCAACAATACTAATCTAGTAGAATCATGGTGAGAATTGACTGAAGGGTTAGGGGTTTTAAAAAGCCCAGCCTTTCTTAGAGCCCCATAGTAAATTCTGTTTTTCACACCTCAATTTCAAGTGGATCGTAATCTAACCCAACCCCCAGTTATTTTTCCACAAATCTCACACTGAGTAGAATGTATGGCAGTGGTTCCCAACCTTTTTTGCCTTTAAGGCCACTTTTTCTAAGTCTGAGGACACGAGGGTCACTTTTTCTTAGTTGACGGATACTACGGGCCACAAGGCTAAAATTTAATTGACTAAAAGCATATAAAATTGTTATAATTGAGTCAAAATAGAATGTTGATGTTATTTATAGACGTCAAAATAAAATGATTTGTAATATAAAATAATTATGTGTTCTGTCCTGTCCAGATTGTCAATACTTTTCATATATTTTTGATAATTCTTTGAGAGATGAGGGCCATTTTTGAGGTCTGGCAGGCCACTTTTGGCCCATTGGCCACGGGTTGGGAACCAGTGATGTATGGCAATAGAATATTAAGAGTATTGAGACACCAGAAAAGATTGAACAGTATGTTTAAGGATGAAAGAGAACAGGCAGGTCACACAGCAAGGCCGACGAAAATCAATAATATTTAGGTTCAATGACATGAATGGAGGATAAGCGTGCCCCAATTCTAGACACAGCAGATCGATAATAATAAATCTATCCACATGATTCATTTATTTTATTTATTTCTCGCATTTTGCTATATAGCGACCCTTCAAGATCAGAGGCGCCCCCAACTACAGCACGGACACTGAATCAAAGTTTCGAAGCGCACGAGCAATTGCGAGTGAAGGACTTGCTCAGGGTCCGTACGCGACGACTTGAGGTGGATTCAAGCCTGGAACCCTCCAGCTCCAAGGCGCCAAACTCACCACCGCGCCCCACCCAAATAAAATTGGGAGACAATAAAGCGTCGTCAGTTCAGGTGAGCTCACCTTTCCCGCCAGGTAGACCATGTTTGTATCGTGATCGTAGAAAGGAATCATCAGTCCACTCGACGCGTCAATGTCTTCCATCTTCAACGGTTTCGAGAAATTATTCTGCAACAATTTATCATGCCATCATTGAACAGTGATCAATTACCTCAATGATGCAGGGCTTATTTTAACGTGCAGTTGCATACAAAATGTGCAGTTCTAAATGGATTTGTGCAATTGTAGAAGCACTTCTGAACAGTTAAAACTAGCGAAAAAGGCCATTGTTCTCCGATTGGAAGTAATTTAACATGGAGGATGAGAAGGAAAGCAGGGGTTGTGCAGTTCTAAAAATTCATTAAAAACAGCCCTGCAATGATGCTGCCGTATTTATCGAATAAGTCATCGTCATCACGCTAACCAGTATCATTGAAGTAAATGACAACGACCATGGCATCATTATTGTGGGGCATGGTGACGCAGCCAGAGTGTTGCAGGTTCGAATCCAGCTCAAGCTGCCTGGGACCTTGAGCAAGTCCTTAACTTGCAATTGCTCAGCGCTTTGGTGCGAAACTCCGATGCGGTGTCTGCGCTGTAGTCTGAAGCGCTTCTGAGTAGAAAAACCTTGAAGGGGTGCTATAACAAGTGCACGTAAAAACACTATTGTCCTTATGATCATCAGCATCGGGGAGAGTGTTTTTAAAGGGCAGTGGTAAGTTGCAACACTCTAGCATGAAGATCTCTTTCTGTAACCCTCCCAAATGTCCACTCAACCTTCCATTCGGTAGATGGCGATGGTGAAAAGAGCAGTAGGACTTAATGGACGCCTTGCATGACTGTGGACAGTTAAATTTGATTCCTTGTTTGTACTTTGATTGTAATCATACTGTGGTGTGTCAGTCAGAGATTAAAACAGAGATTATCATCTTCAGTGGCAGCAGCAGCAAAAAACTGCCTGCAATGCGACCACAATAATTACCATATTGCCTCCTTAACTCACTTTAACTTACCTTGGCTCATCTTGGCTCACATTGACTTACCTTGGTTCAATTAACTAACGATGGCTCATCTTGGCTCATTTGACTTACTTTGGTTCTCCTTGACTCATCATGGATCACCTTAACTTACCTTGGCTCACCTTGACTTACATGAGCCATGGCTCATCTTGACTTACCTTGGTTCACCCTGACCTATCGTAGCCCACCATGACTTACCTTGGCTCATCTTGGCTCATCTTGACTTTCCTTTACCTTGGCTCACCATGACTTGCCATAATAACGTAGGATGTTCGAGTAAAGTCCTTAACGTATGAAGATTCGATTTCTTCACTACCACTCAGAGAAGCACTCATTAAATCTAAACAGTCTACTGTGGGTGGATGTTGATAGAATTCACTGCCTATACCAACCGTATCCCACACAGCGTATTGTCTCTCACTCGTTCGTGAGAAACCGGTCGTGAAGAGCAGGTTCTTCGCGCCAAGAAAGGTCACCTTCGATGCCTTTGACCCGTGATGACCTTCGGCCTGCTGCATTTGCATAAATGAATAAACATAAGACGGCTTAGACCAACGAGGTGCAATTCGGATGGAAAGAAAGCCAAGCCGCACACACATACATGTATTGTATATATATATATATATATATATAAATAATATATATGTGCAAAACAGATATACACAATACATATATATTCGATGCAACGATGCAGCATAGAGCATTTTCTGTGATCGGCCCAGTTGTCTGGAATGGGCTCCCACAGGAGCTACGTCTACTTGCTGGGGTTATTACTGAAACATTTTTTATTAAGCTCAAAACTGTCCTTTTTTGCCGTGCTAGAGACGGGAGCGCTTCTGAGTAGTCCCCTTGAAGAAGCGCTATATAAATTCTTGAATGAATGAATATATATACAATATATATATATATACAATAACATAACATAACATAACATAGGTTTTTTATTGCTCCCATGAAAAACATAACATGATACAATTTCAAATCAGTACTAGGTAGGGATACAAAGAGAAGTCCTAAAGGGACCAAAGTCCCGCTAGCAGGGCCACCTATGTACCATTATAAATATAGGTGGAAATTGGTAACATAAGCAGCGGGAGTCATCTAAGTTCAAAATGAAATTATACGTATATATTGTCTAGTGTAAGGATATTTTAGGTAAACACAACAGAATATAGCGACTAGCTATACGTTTAAAGTGAGAAGGTGGGCACGCAAATGTTTTTTAAAGAGGAGGAGATTATGTGCACCATGAATATCGATAGGAAGATTGTTCCAAACAGTTGGACCAGCTATCTTAATTGAAAACTTGCGGGTGTTGGTGTGAGCAAATGCCGGTCTATAGTTAGACGCTGTTCTAGTGCTGTAAGAGTGAATGGCCGAACCGGTGCTAAAATAGTTGGCAAAAGTTTGAGGTAATAGGCCATGCTTATAACGAAACATGAATTCACCAGTTTGAAATATTCTTATTTGATCTAGTTTTAAAATACCGTTGAGGGAAAAAAGTTGGGCAGTATGACACTTGTAAGAAGATTTAGTTATTATTCTAATGGCCCTTTTTTGCAGAATAAACAAGCGTGTAAGACATGACGTATAATTCGAGGCCCAAACAAAATTACAATAAGCTAAATATGGGTAGACTAATGAGTAATATAGGTTGGTTAGTATGTTAGTTGGCAGCTTATATGAGATACGAGACAAGATGCCTATATTTTTGGCCAGTTTAATAGATATTTCGGAAATATGTTCCTTCCAATATGTTCCTTCCACAATATATATATATATATATACACAGGCTGTACTTGTTGTTGAGCCAATCTCGGCCTAAACCCTACCTGTTTCATCATGCACTTCCTTTACATTTTCACTCAGTTCCACATGTAATCCCTGTTTACACAACTAGCAACAACCATTAACACCAGCCACACAATCACACGTCTACTGAGAACAGCTAGAGAACACACTCACAGCAGGTTCTAATGGTGCTATAGATATAAAACCCTGAGACAGTACAATACAAAAATTTATTGTATACACACACATAATGCATTGTATACTATACATGTATGTATTGTACTGTATTTAATTGTTTTTAAATTTTATATTTTAACTATACATATTTAATTCTGCATATATTATTACATGTGATCAATCAAATTTCTCAGGTCTTTTTGTCTTTTCTCAGTGGCTGGGTTGATTAGGTTTCTTGAATGAGTGCTAAATAAGACTTATAAGCCCATAGAATGAATGAATGAATGAATGAGTGAATGTATGAATGAATGAACGAATGAATGATTGAATGAATGATTGAATGAATGAGTGAGTGAATGAATGTATGAATGAATGTATGAATGAATGTATGAATGAATGATTGAATGAATGAATGAACGAATGAATACAATATAACAATAACACAATATAAATGGTGCCTCGTGTTGGAACCTCAACCTGTCAGCATCATGCTTTCTCAGTTGTAGGTCCATCTCTCTGGCATAGTCTGTTACCTAATGCCGACTCATCAGTGTTGTTTGCAGGCTCCTTAAAACCTTTTCTGCATCATCGTGGTTGGACTGGGAGCACCTCTGAGTGGGCATCTTGAGGAGGCGCTATATAAATTCTTGAAATAAATGAATGAATGACAGAATGAACTGTATTTCGTACCACACTGCCGAAAAAGCTCAGAACCGCGCATAACCTTACAAAATATTTATAGTGCAGAGCAATAGTGGGCGAAGGACTTGCTCAAGAACTACCCTACATCTTGGTCTACTGCACTAGGAGCGCCTCTGATTGGCATGCACAGTGAGAGGAGCTATATAAATGTATAGATACAATACGATACACAGCAACTGGGGCATATTTATACACACATTTATGGGGTGATGTGGTGTAGTGGTGGCGTCGTTGCCTTGAAGCCAGAAGGTTCGAGGTTCGAATCCACCTCAAGTCGCCACGTAGGGACCTTGGGCAAGTCCTTCACTCACAATTGCTCAGCGCTTCGGCGTGAAACTCCGATGCAGTGTCCGCTCTGCAGTCGGGAGCGCCTCTGAGTAGAAGCTTGAAGGGGCGCTATAACAAGTGCACATACAAAAAAACTACCTTGGAACTATTTCGAAAAGTGACTAAAGATGCATTGTTGAAGAAAATTCAGTCAGGACTCACCGTCACGATCTCTCCGGATCTTGGATCAACGACCCGGATCAGTTTATCCTTGCACGTCGTCGCGAAGAGACTTCCATCTCGGTTCCAGGAGATGGAGAAGATGACGTCCGGATGAGCGGATATCACTTGCAGACTGGAGCCGGAACGAGTGTCCCATAAGATGCACTGTAACGCAATAATTATTATAAGTGCTCATCCATTCATAAAGAGCTATAGGTCCATACAGATGTGGATTGATCAAAACACTTGCCCTGAGCCATACGGTGTTTATGTAAATATGCATAGGCCTACATACAAACACAGTTACATCACTGTATACAATACATACATACATGTATACAATACATACATATAGTATACAATGCATATTACATAAATACATACATACATGAATACAACACATACATGTACATACTTTTAATTTTGTTTATTTATTTTTCACATTTGCTATAGCGCCCATTCAAGTTACCTTCATACATACATGCATATAGAATACACACATACAAAGTCACACATACAAAGTAAAGCATGTATACACTAAATGAACAGAATAATACATACTACAAAGTCATACATGTATACAAAAAATACACAGAATAATACACATACATGCATAGTATACAATACATACAAATATTCAGACTTGTATACAACACATAAACATACATGCATACAATACATGCACACATGTATACAATACAAACATGTATACAATGCATACATACAAGTATAGAATACACATACGCGTGTATACAATAAATTTCCAAGTAGTACGACGAGAAAACGATAAACACACCTATACGAAATAACGCAAGTTCTGCAGGCAACTATTAAAAGACCTGTTACCGCCTCAAGCCTTAGATTGAATGTGCATGCCTTGCCGGAATAGTGTTACCTATAGCAGCGGCCTATAGCTATAGCGTTAGGCCTACTTTCGGCTACCTGGAAGTCGGCTCCAGCGCTGAGCAGGACGTCGGAGGCAGTGGGATGCCATTCGATGTAGTTGATGCGCTTCGAATGGCCGTGCAGATCAACTAACCAGCTCGACAGGTTTGAGGTGAGGCCAGACGCCGGAATCTCCCATAGCTTGATCTACAGATGGTAGAATAAAGTCAGGGTCAGCAGCCAGTATCATTAACTTATTTCCTTTATGGTGGTGGTGGTGGTGGTGGTGATGATGAAGATGATGATGATGACGACTACGATAATGGTGATGATGATGCTGATGATGACGACAACCAGTGGCGTAGCCAGGAATTTTTCATGGGGGGGTTTATGACCGGAAACCCTGTTTTTTGCTATTTTTTCTTACTTAAATGGAAAAATAACCTTAAAAAACCTTTTTTTCGGAGCCAATGGGGGGGGGGTTTGACCCCCGAAACCCCCCCCTTGCCTACGCCACTGGACAACTATGATAATAATGATAATGGTGGTGGTGATGATGATGCTGTTGCTGACGGTTTAATGATGATGCTGATGACGACACTGATAAAATACTAGAAATATGACACTAAATAAGTACCTCTCAAATTTAATAATCACTAAATTACTATTCAAACTTTTATTGCTATTATTACTATAGATATGATTAACATTGTTATTGACATTATTATTATTTTTATCCTTATTACTATTATTACCATCACTGTTATCGTCGTCATCATCATCATCAACATCATCATCATCGTCATCATCATTTTCGCCAATGTAAATGTAATCTCTCAGGATTCAGAAAATTATGTCAAGAACTGTAATTGGCTTATGGAAGAAAATACAATACAATACAACTGAAATTTGATAATGCCCTCCCAAGATCTAATCCCCTATATGATAAATGTACCTCGAAATGCTATGGATCATCACAATACAATAATCATCATAATTATAATAACAATAATATATATATCATAAACGTAAACGATTGACATTCTGCCTTCACTATCAGCACTTAACTTAGCTTGAAGGGGCGCTATAACAAGTGCACATACAAACAAACAAACTTACTGTGGTGTCATCGGAAGCGGATGCAATGACGCAGTCGTCGAATGGATTCCACTTGATATCTGTCACTGGACCACGATGACCACACACCTTTGGCGCATTCACCTCGATCCGTCCAACCTACACAGATATATACGGTCAACAGCGTCTCGTACATACACCACAGCATAATACAGCGGTTCCCAACCCGTGGCCCGTGGGCCAAAAGTGGAACGCCAGGCCTGTGAAAACGGCCCCTCATCTCTCAAAGAGTTGAAAAAGTAGGCCCATATGAAAAAATGACAATTTGGACAGGATAGAACACATAATTATTATCTATGACAAATAATTAATTTTTTTTTATGTCTATAAACAGCATCAAACATTCTATTCTGAATCAATTACAACAATTGTATATGCTTTTAGTTAATTAAATTTTAGCCTTGTGGCCCCTTAATGTCCTTCGACTAAGAAAAAGTGGCCTTTGTATCCTCCAACTTAGAAAAAGTGGCCCTATAGTCAAAAAGGTTGGGAACCACTGGCATAATACATGTACTTCACCGTAATGCAAACTCTCGTATATAAAACAGCCATCGATGTGCAATTAATTAATTAATCAATTAATTAATTAATCAATTGATTTTCAGCTTCAGAGCCAGTGTCGGTGCCACCACAGGTCGTGGCAAAACGGTCATCCGTTTGGGAGCGCTTCTGAGTGGAGATCTTGAAGGGGCGCTATATAAATTTATGTGATTGATTTGACATTCTGCATATTTTATCCTTGACCTGCCTTATCACCGGTGAACAATAATTATTCTTAACATTATCATCTTTACATTTAATTTAGAACGACGAATAACTCTGAATAACTCATATGACATGACCTGCTGAAACTGAATAGCTGGTGTCAAAGCTGTTCAGCACGTATACCTTTTGTTACAACCCTTCCCAACGGGATGTCCATCCCATTAGGGCCCCCTTTGTAGCCCATGCATGTATATTTTCTACCTTTGCTGTTATGTTGTTTTCTGGTTGCAATAAAGTGAATTGTAATTGTAACACCTGTCAAGGGGTTCTTGATGTGCTATCTTATCCTGTCCTATCCTATCCTATCCTATCCTATCCTATCCTATCCTATCCAAAAGTGAGTCATAATGAACCTTAAGTGTATTCCCTCTACATATATTCCGGCAATTCGAGAATTGTGGAGAAATACTCTTGGGTCAGACGCTGATTTAATATGTGGTTATGGCTGCGCAATGAAGACTTTACTACGGGGTCCAAACAAAGACAAGGGGTTGAAACTTCCACCCCGAAATTATTCTCACATTGCTTATCGGGGCAGGGTAGACTTGGGGATGTTAGAGACCTGCCATAGCCTCTGTACCATGCAGATAAGCGGGGTAGAATCTTCAACCCATGGGTGGCATGGTAAGCCTAGAAACATCGACTACCCTCGATTGATTCACCCCAAACCTGCAAGCTGAATTTGTTGTAACACCTTTTTTGAGTAGAGCCCCACCCCCAGCATACATGGGATCAGTTGCTCAAGCTGTGGGAACGATTGATAAAAAGCGACACTCAGCAGACAGGAAAATCCATACAATGAAATGTGCACAGGCATAAGCACACAGACAGAGCAGGATAAAGACAAAAATAAAAACAGAGACAGAAATAGACATCGACACACGCGCGTAGACGGACAAGTACAAAGACGCACACAGACAGACACAAAGAGAGGGTAGAGTGGGAAAACGGCAACCGAGAAATACCCTTTAAAAAAACACACACACACACAACACACACACACATACAACACAAACACACACACACAACACACAC
Source organism: Lumbricus terrestris (assembly GCA_949752735.1). Taxonomy (NCBI): domain Eukaryota; kingdom Metazoa; phylum Annelida; class Clitellata; order Crassiclitellata; family Lumbricidae; genus Lumbricus; species Lumbricus terrestris. Next base: position 38,132,212 of record OX457048.1, read on the forward strand.
ACGCACAAGACACACACACGTACACACACACACACACACACACAACACACACACACACAACACACATACACACAACACACACACACAACACACAACACTAAAACACACACACACACACACGCACACTAACACACAAGTGGAGAACCTACATAAAATGTACACTGAGAACAAAGGATGCATGACATCAAGCCACTCACGCAACAATAACCACAGACAGCAAGAGAGACAATAACCAACCGGCAGAGACACATAGACAGACACAGAGACAGATGGACAGACGAACAGAGAGCCTCACACAGACGGTCCTACATAGGATGGTACGATCACCACCGATGGCAAATAACCGGAGACGGTGGCGTTCCGAGTCGAATACTTCTCGACGTCGTCTACCATCTGTTACGCTCGACCTACATACAATCCCACGACCTCGTCGCCATCGTCGTCGCCATCGTCGTCTTAGAAGACTGGAGAGTCGGCGATGCATCGATGCAGTAGATGACATCGATATCTATTATAACCGTCTCTGGTTATTTAGGATATATGGAGGGATGAATCTATGTAGTGTCTGGTTATTCTAGAAATACAGAGGGATGAATCCTTGAAGTCTGGTCATTTGGGGCGTGGTGGTGTAGTGGTGGTGTCGTTGCCTTGAAGCCGGAAGGTTCAAGGTTCGAATCCACCTCGCCGCGTAGGGACCTTGGGCAAGTTCTTCACTCGCAATTGCTCAGCGCTTCGGCGTGAAACTCCGATGCAGTGTCCGTGCTGTAGTCGGGAGCACCTCTGAGTAACGGTTGAGAGCTGGAAGGGGCGCTATAACAAGTGCGCATACAAACAAATTCCATAATACAGTACTGCATTATGGAATACCTTAAAATAAGCAGAGACTATCATCCTACTTAGGATGATAGTCTATGCTTATCTAAAGCACAGTGGAACGATGATAATATGGTCCAGCGGTTAGCGCAGCGGTTCCCAACCCGTGGCCCGCAAGCCAAAAGTGGCCCGCCTGGCCTACAAAAATGGCCCGCAGCATCTCAATAAATTATGAAAAATATATGCAAAATTTGACAATTTGGACATGATAGAATATATAGTCCTTTTCTATTACAAATTATTTTATTTGGACGTTAATAAATCGCATTAAACATTTTTTATTTATTCAATAATAACAATTTTATATGCCTTTAGTTAATTAAAGTTTAGCCTTGTGGCCCCCTAATGTCCTTCAACTAAGAAAAAGTGGCCCTCGTGTCCTCCAACTTAGAAAAAGTGGCCCGATAGTCAAAAAAGGTTGGGAACCACTGGGTTAGCGTATTCAACTATCAATGCAAGTTCGTCGATTCATATCTGCGCCAGAGCCAAAAGCTGTCTTCACATTTCTGCTCCACTTGCCAAGTGAAATCAGAAATATTTTGAGTACATACTGACCATACAAACTTCACTGCCGTTTTGGGTGGTGTCAGTCCCAAGTCTGTATTAAGGAGGAGGGCGAAGTAGACGGTTCTGAAAGCCGTTAGATGTTTTAGACACGGGGGAACCACAACCAATACAATTTGATGGGAGATCACATGGCTATAACCCCTTACTTCTAAAGTCAACCATATGAAGAGGTCAAAATGTACTTAGGGACCGACTGGCCTGTATAGGTACTTAAAGTAGCAGAGTTATTGTCCGAGGGGTTGGGTGGGGTGAGGCTTAATAGACTCTTCAGGTTGAAGAGCAAACAGCTAACTACGTCCTACCCATTCATAAAACCAAACTTAAGTACCTACTCAATCTCAGTTCAATACACTATCTTACCTTGCCTTAAAACTCTCCTCACTTTATTTAATTCACTACACCCGACTCTAACTCTTACTAGCAAACTGCCTAACCTAATAAATTTATTGTAGTTAACTGTTTACTTTAAGTTTATGTATTAAATTTACTGAACTGAAGCTTTGCTTACATTTAAAATTTTGAATGTTGACTATAGTCCTATTTGTACACTATTCGTATTCGGCCGAAAAATGATATTCGATTGCACAGTCCCAGTTTTAATACAACTTAACTTAAGTTACGTAACCCTATTGCTTGACTGACCCTGTCAAGTGGTATAACCAGGAACGCCCCTCCACCGGCTGATTCGACCACCACAGCGAGGAAACTAGGGTTGACAGCACAGAAGTTGGAGTCGTGGGCGCTCTTCGTCACCCGGATTCCCTCGTAGCATTGCTCCTTCCGCGCCGGATTGCCGAAGACGTGGCGGAACTTGGAACTTCGAACAAACATCTACGAGACAACAAAAGACATTTAATTATAATTTCAGTAGATTTATTTACCAATGACGTTTGTATGTATGTATATAAAATATATATGGGCATTTATATCACCTTGTCACCTTGTGCTGTCAGCTCGTAGAGCTCTAGCGATCATCCTGACACACATTCTCCATTGTTCCTTGGATTGTTGTGTATCATATGATTCTCTTGGCATGTTAACAGGGGTGGTTTGCCATTGCCTTCCCCTGGTTTTGCCTGCCGTGCCCGTTCGTTCGCCTTCCTAAGGAAGGATACTAACAGTCCGCACATGGAGAAGGTGGGCACAGAGGACTTTGGTTCATCAGCCCAGGTCGGGTCCGAGTCTACGCTCGTCAGAGACGTCGGTCAGATCACCTTCCTGCTTTACTCTGTCCCAGAGTGGCTGGCAAACCTTTATATAGCGGCATACAATAACCTCATGAAGGCGCTTAACGTAGCTACAGTTCTAAACAAGTGCGACTTAGGTGTCTTTGAGAATGTTCCATGAGATAAATGCAGTGCATTATCGTGCATTGTTGATGGAAGACTGTTCCAGTATGAAGGTCCAGTACATGAGAAGGCACATTTTATGCAGCCGAAGTAAATGAATTGGCTCCTCGCTTGCATATTTCTTGAGATTTGAGTCTCTGTACCTCCAGGGCTTTTTTAACGTGCAGTTCTACACAAATGTGCAGTTCTACACAAATGTGCAGTTGCAAATGGATTTGTGCAGTTGTAGAAGCACTTTTGTGCAGTTAAAACTAGTGAAAAAGGTAATTGTCCTCCAATTGAAAGTTTGCCATGGAGGATGGGAAGAAAAAGAAGAGGTTGTGCAGTTCTAAAAATTCCTTAAAAACAGCCCTGTGTACCTCTCCGAGTGGTCTTTTTTTTAAAGAAATTTCGTGGCCTAGTCACAATGAACAAGTCTGCATAAAACATCAAATCGCAACAAAGCACATAAGTTTGTGTAAACAAATCTGAGAAATTTAGACATTTAACAATAACTGATCACAACTGCCAAGTCAGATCTTCATCCAAGCCTCTACGGCAGTGGTTCTCAAAGTGGTGGTCCGCGGACCGGCACCGGTCCGCGGAGTACTGAGCACCGGTCCGTGGAACGGAGTTAAAATAAATTGTAATTCCAAATTTATTTATGTTAAATTGCGAAATTATTCAAAAAGTTGCCCAAGATTTATAAAAATCTCTGTCCAAATATTTAATTTTATTAAATAATTGCAAGCGCTTTATATTCATCCATATGGCACATTCAAACAATTTAAATATTCATTCTGAATTCCTACGTCTATAACTGCAGTCAGTTTCGTCCCAGTATGATTTGGTGCTTATTTTCTGTTAATCTAAAGTAAATGCTGATCAAGCATTGCAAGATGTAGACTGGTAAAATTTTCAAAATAATATAAAATTTGAAATATAAACAATGTCTTTGAAGCATTTCAAAGATGAGCAAACGCAAACAAGCCTGTCTGGACAGGGTTTTTTTAACAAACGGAGCGGCACCGCTCAGACCGACGAAAATCATGAAAATTCTGAATTGGTTAAACTTTGAGCTTCATTTTTTAAATTGCAAATAAATGAGAATTAAAATGAGAAATAAGTAAAATGCTATTATAGGGATATGTTTTAATAATAATTGAAAAAACCGCTAATTATAAATAGCCTTCTAATAGCCTTTGTGTTATAATAAAATTATAGGTCACTTTTTGCGCTCGCCATTTCAGTTAGCGGTCCGCGAGGGCGAGGCACAGCGGTCCGCGAGCTTCAGAAAAAAATATTGCCGGTCCGTGGCCTGCAGAAGTTTGAGAACCACTGCTCTACGGCATGGATGACAAGGAGATGGAACACGCAAACACCAGAACAATCTATCAATTGAACAATTGATTGTTGATGCTTTGTTTGTAAACAATTGTTTACGATGCAAAGCAGTTGCGTGTCACGGGCTCGCACGAGGTCCTGTAAACCGCAACCACCTACGGCAAGGCCTGGGACACATCTGCTCAGCCAATAATTAATACCAGTATATAGTGGTAGTGGTAGTAGTAAATTGTAGCAGTGGGGCGCGGTGGTGTAGGGGCAAGTTCGGTGCCTAGGAGCCAGAAGGATGCAATTCAAATCCATCTCAAGCCGCCATGCAGGGAGCCTTTGCTCTTGCACTTCGGTGTGAAACTCCGATTCAGTGTCTGCGCTGTAGTTGGGAGCGCCTCGGAGTAGAAATCGAGGGCCCTATAACAAGTGCTCATACACACGTACATACATACATAGTAGTTGTGGCAGTAGTAGAAATTTTAGTTTAAGAACACTGTTTGATAAGCAGAAATCATTAGTGTCACCCTACTCCTTCACCCAGCCTTTGGAATGGCTCTGCTTGACACAAGAGCACAGATATATATTCAGAGGAGGCAGAGTTATTAATACTATTACACTTAAAATACCTTCAAAAAATGCCTCGAAGACAAATTGGTTTCATAAATTCAGCCCAGTCTGAAGAGACTCCGGTATTTTGGACCCCGTTATAAGCACTGTCTAAATACGGATTAGATGTTCGTCGAACTTGATGTCGGGGTCAAACAACTCCGTGTTCAAACGGGCCGCCTAATTGGACACACGCCTTCCACCCTCGTCCAAAGTGTTTGAATTTTCTAATTGGGCCCACATCTTCCCTGCCTCTAAAACATCCACCACTCATCCCAAGGTGTTTGGATTTTCTAATTGGGCCCACACCTTCCTTCCCTCCAAAACATCCACCCCTCATCCCCAAGGTGCTTCAATTTTCTACTTGGACCCACGCAGTCCCTCCCTCTAAAACCCCTCCCCCCCATCACAAGGTGGTTATATTTTTCCTACGATCGTCTACACAATTGATGAGAATTGCAGAAAGTAACTGAAAGGGTTGATGTAGCCTATGTCGAGTTGCGGTGTGCAGTGACGACTTTACTATGGGGTCCTAAAAAGATTATGGGGTTGGACCCTTCAACCCCCCCCCCGCTCCAACCCCCCCCCCCCCCCAATTCTCACCCTGATCAACCACCTCTGTTGAGCAAAGCAATTTCAGCACGATGGTTGACGAACTAAAAAATGCGACTCTGCTGCAAGCTATTGAAAGGCATCAAAGCATCAACTCGACCCGGACCACCATCGACTACTCTTACGGCCAATCCTATTGACTCAACGCAGCACTCGTGAATAACCTGGTGCCCTGCGCTTTGCTTTCGAGTGTATCGCTTTAAAAAATTGAAGATTACGATTACGATCGAGTTCACAAATAGCCAACTTGCTTGCTGCTGCTTAACGACTCTGCCATTTCAAAGATGATTTAGTGTCGCCCTCCTCCTTTGTCCAGGCTTGGGACTGGCACTGGCAGAGTGCAACCAGTGGCGGAGTGAGTCCACGCCATGAATCACCATCCACCAGTCGAGACAGGCAGAATGGCACGGTGTCTAATTTCTGCCATGCAACCGTGGTATAGGTCTCGTGTAACCTATAGGTTAAGTAGCCTTAACTACACGTCATTAGCTATGCATATATATGGGTGTACTACGGTGCCATTTGATGGGAGGGGGGACATTATTGCACTTGCTGCTTCCATTGTACTCTCTCCACATCACTTTCCTCTTTGGCTGTGTCTAAGTCGGGAGCACCTCTGAATAGTTGTCTTTAATGGGCGCTATATAAGTTCCGTACATAGATGGGGAATTGAGACTAATCCCCTTTGGTAAGCCTATTGTTCCCATTTGGGCCGATATGCTTTGTAGGCTGCTATTAGCACCATGTTATTGCAGGCTGTCTGTACAGTTGGTATAGCATAGTTAAGATGTATGTATTGTGTAGTCTGAGTTACTGTAAATTGTTTCAACTGCATAATTGTACACTGTAACCGGTTGCGGTCTGTCAACCGGATTGTTGGTTAAACGAAAATTATTATTATTATTTAATCGGTAATAGTCTTTCGTATCAAATTGTTGTTTTTTGTCTATGATTTGTCCGATCATTTGGATTATTATTCTTTGCATTAATACTCGGATCAATAAGTTGAATGAACCTGGTTAACTTGATTTCAGCTGGCAATAAGCATTTTCTAGAACGTTCAAGGTGGCTGGACAGAATCATTGTTCTGTCAGCAATAATTGTCGCTGCTATTGTTATCATTTCTGTATTAATTATATTATGCGTCAATTATCTAATGACAAAAGCGTCAGCTGTTAGTGATGAACAACAGGGCATGGAGGCCATGTAGGGTGACTCACTAAAGTTCCAATGTAGAAACTGTCTCTGGAGTCTAAAAACAGTGCATGCACTACTCACAGCAAGGCGTGGACTCAAACAATCAGTGGAAGTGCAATACTAGCAAATACGAGCATAAACAAAGAAATATAAGAATTATAATTATTAATGGTAAAAAATAATTATAATAATAAAGGGTAAACTCCCTAAGTCCCTATAGTCAAAAACTGAAATTGATCAACACTCTCAGCCATGTAATTGCACGAATCTACCAATATAAAGCTCTGTGTGAGCTTTGTCCATGGTGACTTAATGGTTCCTTTCACTCACTCTGCAACAATGCAGAGGTGTTCGTTCTCTGTGGTTGGTCCAACAACCTGGAATGGACTTCCCTTGACTATGCGACTGCTCCCAAGCTGTTCTCAATTTCACAAACTGTTGAAGACTAGGTTTTTCGCTTGATCTCGGCCGGGAGCACCTCTGAGTAGGTACCTTGAAGGGGCGCTATATAAATTATGACTGATTGATTGATTGAATATATATATATATATATATATATATATATATATATATATATATATATATGGACCAGTAATCTGAATTCCAAAAATTCAAAAGACAGAACAATTAGAGTTCAGCATGGTGTGCAGCTTGTTACATATTTATTGACACTGCCATATCAAAGATGATTAGTGTCGCCCTCCTCCTTCATCCAGGCTTGGGACTGGCACTGGCAGAGAACAACCAGTGGCGGAGTTAGCATGGTGTACTTGCTACCCTATATAGTTAAATAGTGCATGCCACTGCACAGTTTGCCAGATATCAAAAGTGAATCAATTTTTGGTCATTAATTCACTCAATAGATTTAAATAGCACCTCTTCATAATATGTACATGTAAATGCGAGTCTGTATGAGACTCTGAATATATAATTATTTATATATATATATATATATATCTGTAGAATTGTAGGTTATGAGACTTTGTATAATATAATTATGTAGGATAGTAGATGTATGAGACTCTGTATATATAATTATATTATATATTATATATATATATATATATATATATGTAGATGTATGCATACATTTGGACCGGCATTCCATGTTTGCTCAACGTGCTTTGATTGCTCAGGGTCTCTGTGGTTAACGTTTGTTTGACTTTGTTCAATGCTACTACCCTCGACCCACTACTACTATGGCCCCTATATATTCTTCGAAGGGATTTGCCAATGTCGAGAGCCTAATCCAGCCTCCCTCAACAGTGGGGTCACCACACCCCACCCTGAAAATATGACCCACAATTTCTTCAAAAACGGTGATTTTTTCATTCGGGCACGTGGAATGGGGGTATAGCGACCAAACTCTAGTCATTACAATTTTTCATAACTCCCCCACTTTCTAAGGGTCTGCTATGCCCCTATCCATCAAAACGATCACTGCGTACTGTGTATGGGGCGCGGTGGTGTAGGGGTATGCTCGGTGCCTTGAAGCCAGGTTCGAATCCACCTCAAGCCGCCGTGTAGGTACCTAAGAGCAAATCTTTCACTTGCAATTGCTCATGCGCTTCGGCATGAAACTCCGATGCAGTGTCCGCGCTATATAGTTGGGAGCACCTCTGACTAGATAGCTTGAAGGGGCACAATAGCAGTTGCAATGAATAAATAAATAAATAAATATGGATCCTGAGCACGTCTGTTATTCAAATTTATCGACACCATAGATCATATTGAAGAGGCGCTATATAAATTCATAGATGTTCCCAGTGTCGAGCCAGACTGAGTGCACCGATGGGTACGAACACTTAGCAACTTCATTTTCCTCAACTCGCCGCACGAGGGCGTAACCACCATCCAAATAATAACCGGTTTGAGGCGCCAACACTTCACGATCATCTCAACACGATGTTCAGAATTCCTCAAGCTGCGCTACGAGGTGAGCGGGCTCTTCTCAATGACCGGGTTTACGTCCATATGCTTTACACGAGACGTCCTCGACCAAGTACACACTCATACGATGGAACAGCTCAACAAAGCGGCAAAGCGGCAAATCTGTTTGTACAAGCCGACGCGAGGCAATCAACCATGCTTCAGTTTTCAGCGCAGACAATAGGGCTCCTTTTTACGACATCTCACCAAGAAGCTTTCTAATCCATCCATACACTCAGCAACATACCAACATGTACACATGAACTCTGAAAATATTACCGACCATCGGCTTGACCTCCCCGGATTTTGACCTGGCACCGGAACGAACATTGGCTAGCCTTGGCTATTGCGGACTTGTTTTGATATAGCACTGGTAAATAGTGGAACGGACATTTAAACCCTCGCCCCGGACAAACCCCCGCGACAACCCCTCCCCATTTAACCTAGGACAAAAAACGGACAAAAATCCTACCCTGTGCAAATAGCCTATTTCTGTAGTCAATTGATAAAACACGTTCGTCAATCCAGCTTCTATTTAACTAGAAATCTTTTGCAAACAGTATGACAGCATAATAATTATATTTTAACATATTTTTATATTTTAAAGCTTGAGGGATCATATATACCTCCGCGGAAAAATAATAATAATAGTAGGAGCCATATAAAACGTTAACCCACATATACATATTATAATGTTTGGTCATTGACCTCAAAAAAACACTACTGATGAATTATGCTATGCAAAGAGAATCAACGCTGCAGATATGCCAATCATTATGCCATATATTGCCAATTATATATGAAATATGACAGGCATATATTTCGGTCTGCAATCGTATTACATAAACCTGCTACATAGCCTCACCCAAGTGCATATTTAGAAAAGCCCTTTACAATTAATGGCATATTATAAGAGTACACATAAATTTTATGCTCTAATTAACATACCAATCAATATACAATTAAACACACATATTAAATACACACACACGTACACAGACACACACATATATATATATATGTATATATATTTAAGTACATGTAAGATGGTCTGAGTGGGAATATAATTCATATATTAAGCAAATTAACATACCAACCATAATTTAAGCCTGCATTCATAAAATCAGGTCACAAGGTGAATTCATAAGCATTTCACATACAATATATAATATATATTATATAAGTGTATATATTATATATATATATATATTATATATGTGTGTATATATAATATATATATATATATATATATATTATATATACACATTTATTTATTTATTTTATTTTATTCATAAATTATATATATGGGGCACGGTGGTGTAGTGGCGGCGTCGTTGCCTTTAAGCCGGAAGGTTCGAGGTTCGAATCCACCTCGCCGCGTAGGGACCTTGGGCAAGTCTTTCACCCACAATTGCTCAGCGCTTCGGCGTGAAACTCCGATGTAGTGTCCGCTCTGCATTTGGGAGCGCCTCTGAGTAGAGAGAGCTTGAAGGGGCGCTATAACAAGTACACATACAAACAAACAATATATATATATACATTATACATTGCATTACCAACCAAACTTTCATTCGTAAATCTCGCAATCAAGTCTTTTTTCTTTCGCCTTGGCTGGGCTATGGGCGTCGTCCTTTGAGTACATTTCTTGAATAGGCGCAATATAAGTCCATAGAATGAACGGATGATTGAATATAATAAGTAGGTTACACAACTACACATTGATGATCTTAAATATATATCTATATATTTTTTATGTCTGTATGCAAGTTTGTGCTTGCATCTGTATGTATATGTATGTGTGTGCATGTGTCATAGCGCCCCTTCAAGAACTACTCAGAAGTGCTCCCGAATACAGCGCGGACACTGAATCGGAGTCTCATGCCGAAGCGCTGAGCAATTGAAAGTGAAGAACTTGCCTTATGCGGCGGCTTGGGGTGGATTCTGGATTCGAACCAGCAATCCTCCGGTTGCAAGGCAACGAACATACCAACTACACCACATGGCCCCACATCTATGGATATAGAACAATTATTATTTATAACTAAAGTCACCACCGGTCAGAGAAGAGCCTGGGGATTGCTATCGACAACCAATACTAGACGCCATGTGAAACTTCGACTGAATAGAGTTGATGAAGAGGTGACAAGAGACTTAAGGCTTGCAACAACATCACACGACCCCCTCCACCCCTCACCTCCGAACATCATCAAGCAGTCCCTCGCAGATGGTATACAAGGCGCAGTGTCCAGACAATCCAATTGCACAATGGACTGTCAACGCCAAGAGCTACATAAATGGTTTTTTCTTATGCCACATGTATAAAAGCGGAGTAAATTTACATACATGCATATTCATGAGTGTATGTGCATAATTATGCTATATGTATAAAAGCGGAGTATATTTACATACATGCATATTCATGAGTGTATGTGCATATGCTATATGTATAAAAGCGGAGAATATTTATATACATGCATATTCATGAGTGTATGTGCATATGCTACATGTATAAAAGCGGTGTATATTTGCATACATACATATTCATGAGTGTGTAAATTATGCACACCTCAATATTAATATACACTATATATAGTACAGATGATACATATATCCATCTATGAGTGCAGCTGATATTATATTTAAACATGTACGTAATTGCCATGTCAACAGGCAGTATATAGACTTGCTTCGCGGCTTCTCAATAGGTTTAGGCCTCTACCTACAATGCCCCCCAGCCCCCCCACCCCCAAAACTCCATACAGCCTCAGGCCACGGGTCCTTGCCCAGGCCTCTCAATGACTGCTATAACCAATACAACGACTTACACATACAAGATAACAACAGACTGTGTTCCGATATTTATCATATAAGACTGCAATACGTATATATTTATATAAATCATGCATAAATCAAATATACATATACATGTATAATTATATATAAATATCCAAAATAAATATTATCAAGATGAAGTATTGCCATGTAGCAGCATAAGACCGGTTGACATAGATTATATATATATATATATACGCATATAATTACAATATTAAGCATAACTAGATATAAAGTATAAAACCTATATACACATATATATATATATATATATATATATATATATATATATATCTTATATACATCTACACATGAGAGTGCGAACTTTTCATAGACCCGATACTGTTGACATATCCGCATATTTAGCAGCAGAAGAGCTACTAAATATATTTAGTCAATTGAGCAAATATAATGCTTGTAGTAGTACAGATATATCCTCGTAGGCTATATATATATATATATATATATATATATATATATATATATAT